>JAAWXA010000026.1:3012082-3035675 GCA_038090715.1 Florisuga fusca | reverse complement strand
GAGACAGGCGGAGCTCCCTCCGGGGACCGGCGGCTCTCTCGGAGCTGACCGCCTCCTCCTGCCTTTGGGCCGCCCGGTGGAGCAGGCAGAGGAGGCACCCGACCTGTGACCCTGCGAGGCGAGAGCGACAAGAAGAGGGGCGGGGGACACCCGGGGGACCGAAGAGAAGGAAAGAGAAAGGCGCCCTGGGCAAAGGGACCTCCCTGTCAGCGGGGCTGTGGCATTACCAGCAGCTTTGGGGTGCCCTGGCTGGCTCTGTGCTGAGAGACCTCCCTGTAAGCAGGGCTCGGGGCTTTGGGTTTTTTGCACCTGAAAGGCTGGGGCCAGGGGCACCCACCTGCCTGCAGCAGGGCCCTCCAAGCACAGGGGACAGGCACAGCCCTGCTCAGAGGGAGCTCTGGGGACATGGGGCTCCACGGCTCACAGACCCCCCCATAGGTGATGATCGACCCCTTGCCGCCCCCAGGCGATCGCGGATCCTTCGACGGCGGCACCGAACCCCTCACCAAACGGGCCCTCCTGCCCCTTCCCCAGGCGGCTCCCGCTCCCCTTCCCCTCCGGCAGCCGCACTCCCCCTCACACCGTGTCGCGACCTTTCCCGACCGTTGCCCGATGCCTGCTGCTGTCCCGACAGAGCAGGGCAGGAAAGGAGCTGAACAGGGAACACACGGCTGGAAAAAGCACTTTATTGGGTACAAGCAGCACGGAACAGCTGGCAAAAGAGCAGCCCCGGGTGGATGAGGAGCTGAGGGAGTCTTAGGGGTGATTTTAGAGAGGCTTTGGAGCTTCCATCTCCTTGCAGAGGGGCTCTCCTTGCCTTGATGCTTGGCCAGGCAACATTGTCCCAGAGGACAATGGCAAGCTCAGGAAGCAAGAGCAAGCTGGTTAGATGCTCATGCATGGCTGCAGGGATTAGCTCTGCAGCCTCAGAAGATGCAGGTGCAGCCCACAGCGATGGTCTCCATGACCATCTGGTACTTCTTGTGACACGTTTTCCTGGAGGCCTTGTGCCCAACCTCACCTGTCAGGGGGCAGAGCAGCCGGCGGACAGGCAGCCCGCTGTAGATGGGGATGCTGGCCATGGTGCGGTCCTCCTGCAGTGTGAAAGGGTTGATGCAGCCCGTGCAGAGGCAGCGTGCTTCAGGGATGTCTGCTGGGATTCGTGTTGCATCATGGTTTATGCTGGAGGAGAGGGAAAGAGACACAAGTCTGGAGAGATGGGAAGATGGAGGTGATACGGGCTGCGTTGCACTGCACCCACCCCCCTCCCACACCCCCCCAGAAGCCAGCAGATTCTGGAGCTGTGGCTGCCACAGGATTTGCTGGCACAGAGCCACCGTGCATATCCCTGAGGTCCCTGTCCCAAGCTCACCTGTAGGCCCAGGGGGACAGGCTCCGCCGGTTGGACCTCCAGAGCCTCAGATTCACCTGGCACTTGGTGTCTCCTGGCTCGGAGCTGTTCCTCAGCTGCTGTACCATGTCCTGGATGCTGCGCCTGTAGTCTGCCATGGATGTGTAGGGGTTGTCGGGGGCCCAGGCCAGGGTAGGGGTGGCCATGGGGGGCCTCACCAGGCCCCTTCTCCGGCCTTTCACTGCCTTGCTTTGGTCCTTTGCTTCAGGCACCAGGACCATGGCAAAGGTGAAGATGCAAAGCAGAAGCTGAGGACAAGGAGGAGGATGTGTGGCTGTCCAGGGCACAGGGATGGTGTAGAAGTGTCGCTTTCTCACCTCCCATGGGTCACTGGGACCCATTGACTTGGGGGTGACACATGCAACCCTTAAAGGGCATCAGTGGCATGCGGGCAGGACCCATGGAAGCACATGAGGGCAGTTTGCAGGGGTGGCTTGGCATGCAGCCATGGTGGGCCCCTAGCCCAGGCCCCAGCTTATGGCTGAAAAGCCCCTTGCCCTGGTTGCAGCGTTGTCCAAAATGCCTGAGCTGTGCCCCATCCCCTCCCTACCCACCCCAAGGCAGCTGGGAGGGATGGGTACACCCTCAGCTCAGGCTGTACCTCAGCAGCCTCTGGTTTAAAAGGAGCTTTAGAGACGAGACAGTCAAGAATGAGATCTTTATCCAAATCCTCCTCTCCCTCCCTCTGTGCTCCGGGGACGGTGAGAGAGAAAGAAAGATGCTTTTTCCTTTCCGTCTCCCTCCGGCCTCACAGGGCTGAGCTCCCGTGTGCTGACACCCGGCAGGCTGCCCAGCAGTGAACAAAGTTGCTTTCTGTAGTCCTGTTCCCTGCTATTTGTGTCCCTGCAGCTGGCCACAGGCAGCCCCCCACCCTGCCCACTGTCCCGCAGCCCTTCCCAGGGGTGTGCAGTGTCCCGGGGCAGGGACCACTCAGCTGGGGCAGTTTTCCCCCTCCAGTGCTGGACTGTCCAGTTGGATGGTCACAGCTTTGCTTCCCGAGGCTGTTGCATCCTCACCGTGCCAGGCATGGGAGCAATGGGCCTGGCAGGCCACAGCATGCACCTCCAAAGCAAACAAGCCCAGGTAGCTACATGTCATCAAGCGTGCAAATAATTATATTCAAGAAGGAAAACAAGGACTGAGCCCTGAGCCACCGTGCAGTCACCTACCAGGTTTGGAGCCCGCTCCATTGCCGTGGAGGGGCTGCTGTCTGCTGTCCTGCAGTGTGGCTGGAGAGCTGGGCAGCTAAAAAGGGAAAGCCCCAGCCCCTGGCTTGAGGTGTGTCTGGTCCCCGAGGTGCCAGGGAGCCTCGGAGCCAGCAGGGCTGGGGGCCAGCGTGGTCTGGGACTGGGCCACCGCCGCCTTCCTGGGCATTGGCTCCACTTGTGGCTCTGGATGTGGAGGATGGCAAGTCACCTCTGGACCTGGAAGCCTGGAGGGGCTCACTGGGCAAAACCCTGCCCTGAGGAGGGGGTTTGGGGTCTGGTTGTACCACCAGCATGGTCACAGCCCTGCTGGGGTCAGGAGGGACATGGTTGCTGGGCTGGGGGAGTGAGGTCTCGCAGGAGGACTTGAGCTGGGCTGTGTCCTCTGATGGCAGGAGGGTGTGCAGGTGGCCTGGGGCTGTCCCGCTGTCCCTGTGGGGACAGTTGAGGGCCCCCACCCTCATCCATGTGCCACCACCAGCTCTGCTGCCTCTGGAAGCCATCAGACCCTTCTGCACAGTGGTAAGGTGACAGCACTCATTACTTCCTGCACCCCTGGTGTTTCTGTCTCCAAACTCTTCCCTTTCTGCTGTCCTGAAACCTGTCCCCAGCCCTTGGCAATGGGGACACATGAGCTCTGCTCATAGCTGTCCTTGGGGCTGGGCCCCAGAGCTGCAGGACTGGGAGGTGGGCAGTGTTGGGGTGCTGCTCCTGTTCATGCCGTGCTGCTGTCTTCCCGGGGCAGGGGTGCAGGCTGCTTGCGGTGGGGAAACTGAGGCACGGGGGGGATGCCGGCTACGACGCCCCGTTCCAGAGCAGAAGGGGCTTCTCTGGCCCTGGGCGTGAATCGGGGGCTTCAGTAGCCCAGCTCCCCCTGCCCTCGGCTGTCCCTGCGGCCTGGCGGCCTCTGTGCCACACGATGGTGCTGTCCTCCACCCAACCGCATCTCCGGCCCTCCGTCCGTCCCCTCTGCATCCCTCCTCCACAGCTTCTCTCTCAGCATCTCCCCTCTCCTCCAGGCCACCCTCCAGCCCTCCCTGCATCCCTCCTCCCCTGCCCGCCCCGCCTGGACGGGAGGACCGGGGGTCCCCAGTGCTGTTCCCCGGGCTCACCAGGGGCTGTCCCGCTGCTTTGGAGGGACCCCTCGCAGGGTTAGGGCTACCCCCGCGGACCAGGCGGTTCTGGGGGCTGATCCAACCCCTCTCTGGTGTTTTCTGCCTCCCCTTTCATCCCACTCCTTCCCCAGCACCACCAGCTTTTGCAGCAGCAACTATGTGTTGGGTCTCCCACTGCCTCCCAACTCACTGCACATCCTCAGGGGCTGGAAGACCCTTGTGGTCTGGAGGATGGTGGTAAAATTTCCACCTTCTTTACCCAGCCTGGGAATTAGGCCTCTAGAAAGCCCCACAAACGAGGTTAAGCTCACTTCACCCCCGACCCAAGCTGCCCCTCTCCTCCTCCCATCCCCACCATCCCCGGGATGCAGCAGGAAATGCAGCCCAGCTGCTCCCACCCCCTGGGGACGCCCAGCCCACATTAATTTCCCCAAGGACAACCCTAGCACAGAGTTTTGGGATCCTTGCTGTCCTGTCAGGTGAGTTGTGATGTTGTGCACTCAGCACAGTGTGTCCCTTCAGTCACTTGGGGGACCTGGCAGAGGGGACGGAGTGGCAGGGCAGTGCCCTCAACCACGTTACCTGGGATGCTGAGCCAGCCCCTGCCCGCACCCCGGGGACTTCATCTCCTATTCCATGATCCCCTAAGAAGGGACAGTGAGCAGCCCCGGGCCCGGGGCGCCTGACGGGTGCCTGCCTGTGCCGTAGCCGCCTGTGTTGTGTCAGCACTCGGCAATGCTGTTTACACATGAGAGAGGCTCAGAGGCATCTGCACCGGCAGCCAATTACCCAGTTTTGATCTTTTTTGGTGAAAAGGAAACCAGGGCTTTTCAGACATGGCCAAATTTGATAAGCTGGGGGAGGCGGGGGCGGGTGCAGGCGGATTTTCCCCACCAGCCTCACACAAGGGAAGGGGCCAGGGGGGGGTGGAGACTGTCGACAGTGTGGGGATGTTTTTTGTTCGTATGGATTTTGGCGGGGCGGCGTTGTTTTATTCTTGAGGGNGGGAAGGGGCCAGGGGGGGGTGGGCAGCTGGGTCAGGGCCAGCCCCTGCCTCCTGACTGGGGTGGGATGGCTGATCTGCCGGCCGTGGTGTCACCTCTGTGGGAGCAGGGTGCACAGGGGTCAGCCTTGCTGGGGGAGGTGAGGATGCAGGTGGCTGGGAAGGGCTGGAACCCCCTGAGTGGGCTTCTGGGAGTGGGTTGCTGAAGGGGGAGAGTGTATGTGCTTTTGTTGTATGTGCTCATCCCTGCTACCTCCTCACAACATTACCCCACTGCCACAGGAAACCTGGGTGGAAAGCAGAACCTGGAGTTCTTGGCAGGAGGGATGCTCTGGTCAGGAAGCAGACAATAGAGACCCCAGGTAAGGGAATGGGGAGAATTCCCATACTGGCAGAAAGTACGTACTCACCTTTTTTTCACAAGTTTCAATGTCCCTGCTGGGGTGGTATCTGTTGGCATGGCGTCTGTAGTGCCCTCCATTTGCAGCAGGTGATGGGCAGCATCACTACTGTTGCCACGCTGGAGGGTAAGACCTCCTCTCCATGTTCCAGAGCCTGATCCTCCTTGGGATGTGTGCCCAACACACCTGAGCACACATGAACCCGTTTCTGGGGCTGGCTTCAGGAGGCTCCAGCATGGCCACAGCACCTCCTGTCTCTGCATGAACAACATTTTCCACCCACCAAACATTAAGTGTGTTCTGCTGAGCCTGCTTTGCCAGAGCCAGCCCCATGCTGTGGCAAGGAGGAGGGCTTAGGGCTGGGGCCACCAGCGTGGGGGACAGCACGGGGCCCTCCTGCCACCCCCTGGCAGGTAATGCCCGTCCAAGCCGTCAGCACGGAGCTCACATCCATATTTGCACAACGGGCTCTGCTCAGTGTGTGAGCCACTCCAGGCCAAAAAGGCTTATTTTAAGCTTGCTGGAAAAAGAACATTGGTGGGAATTAAACCTCCCCGTTCTCAAAAAAGGGAAAAATAAAAAGTGCTTAGTTCTGCCGGCTCCTGCCATTGCATAAACACAGACCCAAAGCCTGGCTGGCAAGGATGGCCAGGAAGTTGGTGCCGGCATCGAGCCAGGATGGGTGCCTCGATGGGTGCCAGGATGGGGACTCGCCCCTTCCTGCGTCCCTGTGATGCCAGTGCTGTCCCCAAACTCCCCACCCCGGCCAGGAAGATGCGGGTGCTGCAGCTGTGGAGCTGCCTCCAGGGGCTGAGGTGCGGTGGGCAAGAGGGAGGGGGGACACAGGGATGGCTGTGTGAGGATGAGCTCTTGGCAGCCCGGGGTCTCTCTGCGCCAGGGTTTGTATCAAAGGACAGTATTATTTATGCAGCCCTAATCCGGCTGCCTCAGCAGCCCTTCTGGCTCCCCGGGCGGGAGCTGGGTGATGCTCCGGGCTGGCTGTGAATCACAACCCTCTGGATCATGCGCATGAGATAACAGCCAGGCTTTGGCGTCGGGAGGCAGAGCTGTGCAGGGCTGTCCTCCGGGGCTGCGGGCCAGCAGCACCCCAGCCTGCCCACCCACGGGCAGCAGGCTCACGGGGGACCAGAACCGGCGGCAGTACCGGGAGGGAAGGTGAGAGCCCGGCACAGCCCGCGGCGGTTCCGCCCGCACATCCATCAGCCGCCCGGAGTTTACAGAACGTCGCCGCTTACACGATCCAGACGCGCAGGTTCCTCCTGCCCCGCTCCTCTCCCGCCTTTTGTTTTCTTCTGCTTTCTGCTCCTGGAGACAGAGCACCTGATGGAAAAAGCCTGTTCTGCCGCTCCCTGAGCTGGAAACACCCGCTTCCTTCCGCCCCTGCCCGGCACAGCGCCCAGAGGGGCTCCTGCTCCTCCTGTCCCCTCTCTAGCTCACCCCACGGCGGCCGTGGGGGAGAAATGGAGGGGTTGTTGCGAGGGCACGGCCCTGGTCCCACTAGGCCCCCTGTAGGTGCTCTGCACAGGGCAGCCCCAGCTCTCCATGGGATGGAGCAGGACAGACGTGTGGTCTCTTCCAGGCAGGGAGGCTGCAGGGACCACCTGGGCACCAAGAGCCAAAGGCAACAAACAGAGGGTTGGGACAACAACCACTGAGTGCTTCGCAGCCCTGGGTGCATTTCGTGCTGGATTGCAAAGGTGCCAGAATAGTTCTGCTGTAGTCCTGGCAGAATGTGTTCTGCATCCCAGCTTCTGGTCATGGGAAGAGCTGGCCCTCCAGCCCCACCTGGGGCACACAGAGCATCCTGGAGCCATACCCACTGTCCTCCTGGCAAGGGCACAGGGCTATAGGGAGCTCCCAGGGATGTACTTCCAGGGCAGTGATGCCCTCTGGGTCTGTGAGGAGAAAGCCTCTTATTTTTAGGGCTTTGGTGGCTTTTGTTTGTTGGCAGGTGTCCAAGTTCCTGGTTTCCCAGGGCAAAGCAGAGGGTGGAGGTAAATGGTGGCACTGACATTTGCCTTGGTGGGTCGTGTTCAAGTCAGACCTCTCCTGCCTGCAGCCTTGGGCATGGGGCCACTGCACCACACGCAGGGAACCCCAGCTAACCGTGGGAGAAACTGGTGGTTTGCAGTCAGGTCAGAAAATGTCCTGCCCTGGTTCCCATCCTCTGCTCCTCCATGCTGCTCTTTTAGCAGTCTGTGGAGGGAAGGGATTTTCAAAGCAGCACAGGCCAGTCCTGAAGGTCACCTTCAGAGCTGCTCCAGCTCAGCTTGCCCATTAATCACACTGTCCTGCTCCTGCAACAGAGACGTTGCATGCATGGGGGTGAGAGAGGCAGGGGCTGCCTGCTCTTGGGTGAAATAATATACAGGGTGAGAAACAGCCATCTGCCCCCAGCAGCTCCCTCTGATGTTGGGAAGCAGGTGGAAAGGCTGTAAATTCGGTGTATTTGGACATTAGCAGGGCTCATGGGAGAGGGATTTCTCTTGTAGCTCCCTTGGCTCTAGGGAAGGAAGAAGTAGCCCTGTAGAACCTGCCCAGGGGCTCCTGCCCCATTGCTGCCCTGTGGCGTTGCCCTGTGCACAGTCCCTCTCCCTGCCTGCCTGGGACTGGAGCAGGGATGTCCCAGACACCCAAGATCACCCAGGCCCTCACATCCAGCTGAGGGGACTGAAGGTTAACAGGGAATTGGGAAAAAAAAGAGAGCTTTTGTGGAGATACTGAAACTGAATCTGTCGCGAGACGGGATCGCTGGGCAGCATCTTAGTGAAGAAGTAACAAAAACAAACCCGCGCCAAGGAATCCTGCTTTGCCCCAAATGTTTTTCTTATGGAGTTGTAATAAGACAAGAGTTGTAAAGATAGTAACCTCCCAAACATTACCTTATTAAGGCTTCTCAGAAACCACAGGGCACGACCCCTCTGGGTCATGGAACAAGAGAGCAGCATCCAGCGAACAAACACAGGCTAACGTTACATTTTTCACTTCATTTAGGAAACCTGGTTTCTAATTATAGGGTTTGTTTAATGGCAGCAGTTACTTGTGCTTCACCTAGAGCCAGCCCACCGAGTGCAGGGGCTTCATGGCTGTGCAGAGGGGAGAGGGGACAGAGGGTGACAGGGCCCAGGAGGTGGCTGGCCCCATGCTGGCTCCCAGGGAGGGTGCTGGGCTCCCAGGGCAGGGGATGGGGATGAGCTCGGTGTCTGCCGACACAGGGTGCCTGACACAGTGAGGAGTGTGGGGACAGACGTGTTGTGGGAGGGCTCCATGTCCAGGGAAGAGTCCCAGTGTGCCCTGGGAACATGTCACACGGGGGATGGAAGGTGGATGCCCCGGCAGCGGGACGGCAGAGCTGTGCTCCCTTAACACACCCATCCCATGCCTTGGGTTCTGCAGGCAGAGCTGCTGGGAGCTGTGACAGAATCCAGGCTTGTCCTGCCATGGGCTCTGTGTGTGTGCAGGGACTGAATAAGGCAGGGTGTTTTTTTTCCCCTCAATCTGCTGCCAGCAGCCCCAGGGAAATTTGTATTCTTGGTCAGGTACTTGAGTGGTGGCTCTGGCTCCTTGGGGGACACAAGCTGCCTGTCCCCCCCAGGTTTGGGCATGCTGCCAGCAGGTTCAGGCACTGCCAGTCTTGCAGAGTAGGGAGCAGGAGTGAGTACACAGTGGTTCCTACATTTGCCTGCTTTGTGGTGGTCTGGAGTGCGTGTTTGTTGGTGCAGGGTGCCTGGGGTAGGGGCAGAGTATGAGTGTCTGGCTGTGTGTGTGTTCTGTGTGTGTGTGTGTTACGTGTGTGTGTGTGTTATGTGTGTGTGTGTGTAACGTGTGTGTGTGTGTTATGTGTGTGGCGTTGCAAAAATCCCAGTCTGGTTTCCTGCTTATTCTTTACTGCAGCTGGCAGGGCAGCACTCTCCTAGACTCACCCCTCCTTCTGCTGAACCCCACCAGGGGTACAACTCCTCTGCACTGGGTCTGGTCCCCCCTGTCTCCCAGCTCCCACCTTGGGGTGCCATCCCCAGAGCCAGCAGCATGGCCAGGTGCTCCACAGTGGCCTGGACATCTGCTCCCTCTCCTCCTCACCTGTTTAACTTCCAAAGTGACTTGCCCATGCTCCCTCTTCCCAGCAGTGGGTGCTTCTCCCTCAGCTGAGCCAAACCAGGCCAGCTGGTTCAGAACTGGCTTTGCCAGCCTGCTCTTTCACCTCCCCCAGGTGATGGGGATGGATGACACTGAGACATCCATGATCTTCAGACCTGTGCCAGGCTGGTGACCACCCGGTTTACAAGATCATGGGGCTACTGGGGGGGAGGGGACTGATGGCCAGCCATGACCTCAGTATGGGAAGGATGTCCAGGGGGACACGTGGAAGTGCTGCATGGACTTTCAGCCTTGTTCCCCAGTTCTCCCTCAGTTATCACGTGCTGCAGAGGGCCCTGCAGAAGATGCTTTCTCCTCCTTGGAGAGGTTTCAGTGCCTGGGGAGCTGGGCACAGCCCTGCACACATCCGTATCACTGCAGGGGCTCGGGGCAGAGACATCCCTCTTTCTTGCCATGCTGGGGGCTGACGGCCAGTGCAGGAGGATGAAGGTGCCTTGGTGCTGGGTGTTTCCCTCCTGTGCTGCCAACTGGCTGCTCATTACTGGGGCTCCAGTGCCGGCTGCAGGCCATACATGGACACACGGCCCATGCGGGGCCAGGAGGGGTTGGGCTGATGCAGCCCTGCAGTGATGGAGCTCCCATGCTGGCTTCCCCTACTGCTACAGCCTGGGGAAAAGTGCCACATGGATCCAGCCCCACAGCCCTGGCCTCACCAGCACGCTCCCATGGGGGTTCCAGCCCCACTGGCACTCGAAGATCTCCCCGTTCACACACAGGCAGCCCAGCGTGGCTGCTGAAACGCCTTTTTCCCACTCCAGATGGAGCTTTTCAAAGTAATGGGAATCATGAGCCACCTCCAGCCGAGCCAGGGAGCATCTCCACTTCCTTTCCCCAGCTGATGGGATGGGGGCCAGCACCGCCCCAGCTCCCCAGCTCCATGGCCCCACCAGACCCCCGCCACACCGGCAATGGGATCCCTGTCCCCCCCCCAGTGCGTGGTCCTGGGAGGAAGTCAGTTTTTGCAAACAACTTTCTTGGGGTGGGATGGCCTGGATTCCCAAGCACAGTCAGAGCAGCCCTGGCTGTTCTCCTCCCCCAGCTCCCCACGGCCCTCCTTCCCTCGCTCCCCCTCTCTGACTTAATGACTTCCACATGGGCCTCTGGCATCCCGAGCCAAGCCTCCCAGCATTGTCTGAAATCTCCAAATTTAGAAGAAATATGAAAATTGTCAAGCAGCCCTTCCTTAGGGGGTAAAAGCAACACTGGGCTGCGCGGCGGCGGGTCGCGGCGCGGCTCCACGTGACGGCCCCCCAGCCAATGGATCCCCTCGGCGCCCCTGACAGCGATGCCCATCGGCAGCCTGGCCTCCTCCTGCAGCTCATATAAGGTAAAAAGAAAAAGGTTTTCCAGCTTCCGAGCAGCCTGAAAGGAGTTTTACGCCGAGGGCTCCCATGGCAGCCACTTAAAAAACCCCAGCTGGCAGCGCCAGGGTCCCAGTGGTGGGTTATAATGTGCCAGGAAGAGGTGGCGGGCATTGTGCCCGTGTCCCTGCGCTGCCTCGCCAGAGGTTGGGCTGGCAGGTAGGTGCCCATGGATGGAGGGACTGGGTAGGGACATGGGGTGGATGGGGCGGATGGGGGGCAGTGGGTGCTGAGACTCCCTGACAACGCGTGCGCTCCTGCTGTGCCTGCTGCCTGCCCTGGGTGGGGAGGCAGGGGAAAGCAGCATTCCCTCTGCCAGCCTTGGGATGCTGGGACCAGCCGGCCGTGGGGAGGTGGGCAGGGGTGCCCCTGCACCAGGGAAAGCCCCGGGGCATGGAGCTGGAGAGGAGAGATCAGAGCAGCTTTGGCGCCAGGAAGCCCCAAGCATAGAGGTTCCCCAAAATCTGTCCCTACAGTTTTGTCCAGGCCCTGGGAGAGGGGCTCAGTGGGGCTCTCCCATCTTTTTGGAGGCAGGGAAGGAGCTTCCCCGGGCTTGGGGAGGGATTGGTTTTCTGCTTTGTGTATGTTTAGGGTGGAAAAAAAGTGGGAAGCTGGAGGCGACAGTGGGTGGGTGGGCTCCCCATGCAGCCAGGGCACAGACCACTCACTTGGCTCTTCTGGGGGCTGTACTGCTGCCCCTTTTCCTGGGGAGAGGATGGGGCCAGGGTTGACCATCGGAGGCTTGCAGGGTGCTGCAGCCACCCTACCCGGGACACTCACGCTGACTGAGCCTGTTCTGCAGCACTGCTGGTGTGATCCCAGCCCCAGCATTTCCCTGCTCCCTCACCCACTGGGTGAGTGGTGGCCACATCCCCGTCCCCTGGAGCTGCAGCAGTGGCTGCCCAGCCTGGTCACCCGTGGCAGTGGGCAGCTGAGCCCTGGCCCAGCTGCAGGACCAGAGGGGAGGGCATGGGGCATGCAGCAGGCAGTGGCAAGGCTGCCATCCCCATGTGGCACAAGATGATGGACACGGCTTTTTCCTAGACAGCCTTGAGCTCAGAACTTGCCAAGACTCCCTGAGGCTGTCCGGGTCATGTCTCTCCCTGCCTGTCCCTTGCATGGTGCAATGCTGCCTTTGCCAGAGTTGCAGCTGGCTCCGTGTTGTCCCTCTGCTGTCCCAAGGCATTGGCAGTGGTTGTGCCTTCCCAGCAGGTCATCTGGGGACACTGTGCCCAGCAGGCATGTGGCGGCAAGCTGCCATGTCTCCCTGCCTCCTTCATCTGCAGGGCAGCTCCCATTGCCACGGGGACAACCACCAGCTGTCACTTGGGTCCAGCACAGGGACCCCAGCCAGGGTGCCGTGTCATTCCCCAGGGTACAAGGTCCCCTATGGGTTCTGCACCCCTCTGCAAAGGGGTGGTGACAGTAACCAGGGCACTATAAACCTCTCAGGGATGCTACAGCCACCATGGTCCCAGTCTGTGCTTCAATGGTTTCTTGCTGTCACTGAAAAACTTTTTCCACTCCTGGAAAAATCATGGCATTTTGGCACCAGGGTGCTGCCCATGGGGACAGGGACCCATGGAGCTGACACAGCCTGCATTCCTGTCCCAGCAGCAGTGTCCCTGGCACGGGGCTATCCTTCCTGCACCTTGCCATGCTCCCTGGTCTCTGCCCACTCGTCTGGGTGCCCTGCCAAAGGGCAACTCCATTGCCTCCCCGCCTCTGGCTGATGGGAGAGGAGTTAATTTCCAACACACATAAGCAAACACCCCTGCCAAAGATTTCCCAAGCAGTTATCAGCAGGAATTCGGGGAAGGCTGTGTCTAGACAGGCTGCAGCTCTGGGTGGCTGCTGGATAGAGTGGCATTTCCCTCCATGCTTGTCAAGAGGCAGTCTGGAGATGATTAAGGGTTCTCCCCCCCCCCCCCCCCCCCCCCCNTCCTTTCCTTTCCTTTCCTTTCCTTTCCTTTCCTTTCATGCCTTTCTTTCCTTAGTCTCCTTTTCTATCCAAGAACCAGCTTCATTTCTGATCAGGCTTTTCCAAGGTTTGTTCCACTGCACCAGTGAAACCTGCCTTTGTTCATCCCCAGCATCCCACTGCTCTCCAGGGATGAGCCGGGAGAGCCAGTGCCCAGCTCCAGGGTGCAGGATGCCATGGATCCTGGGGAGCAGGGCCAGGATGAGCCTCACCCTCAGCCCATGGCACTCTTTGCCTCAGGGCTGTGCCCAGCAGCCTGGCAGGTGTGTGGGCACTGCACTCAGCTGGTGACTGCTCTACCTTGGCACAGGTGATGGGCAGAGGTGTGGCATGAGTGTTCTGCATGCAGGAGCACAGACAGGAGCGTGGGCAGCAGAGGGGATGGGGGCCCCACTGTGCTCTCCAGGGTGGCTCCAGCACCTTAACCTGTGTGGGGCAGACACAGCACAAGCTTGTTGAGCTGGAGTCGAGCAGCAGATGATGAGGCAAGAGGCTGGAAATCTGAGCTCTGGAGCCATTTCAGCATCCTTTGACCTTGGATGGGAGCACACAGAGGAGGCAAGCGGAGCAGATCCTGCACCCGGGGAGGCTCCAGATGGGGGGGGATGAAGCCCAACACACATTCCATGGCTGCAGGCCAGTGGGTGCTGGGGGGGCACTCACTGATCCTGAACATGAACCCCTTTGCATGTCTGGGACCATGTGAATTTGCAGGGCTCATCTCAGCCCTCTCTCCATTCCTGGCTCTGGCCTCCCCCGTGCAGTGGGAACATGCTGCCTGCCCCATTCTGGGGATGTCTTGGGGAGCAGGGGCAGTGTCTGCCCACCAGCAGCACCCACCAGCTGGGCTCAGGGGGGACACAGTGAGTAGAACCTCCTCCTCCTCTCCTACCAACCACCACGGGGGTGCCTGTGTTCCAGCACCTGAACCGTGGCTGCTGGGAGCGAGCATCTTCTCACTGCTGGGTGGAGGTGAGGGTTGAAGCTGCTTTGTGCTGGTGAACAAGCTGGGGATGGTCATGCTGCCCGTGGGGGTGGGGAGGGGACTTCTGGAGGGCCTGCAAGCCCCTGGGGCCAGCCCTGTGTCTGCATTAGGTGCACACTGTGTGTGGCTGTCAGCGAGGTGGGTGACTAGATATGTGTGGTCAGGCTAAGTGAGAGGCAGCCAGCCTGGCCAAGGACTTGGGTGTGAGACATTGAAGCAGGAGGTGTTGAGCACCAACATCTTCCCTGTCTCGTTGTCACTGAAGCAGGAAAGCCTGGTGCTGTGCAGTGCCAGAGCCACAGGAGATGGTCAGTGTGGCAGCTGGCAGGATGCAGGCAGCCAGGTCTTTGTCCTGGGAGCACATCTCCCCTGCTCTGCGGGGACATCCTGTCACGGTGGGCAACACCGTGGACTGAACTCTGCTGGGAAGTGGACAAGAAGCTTCCCTAGGACAAGACAAGGCAGTGGACCAGGCCTGGGGACCGTGACGTGTGTGGGGCAGATGCTCCTGATGTAACTGTTGTGCTCAATCTTTCTCCTCATCTCATCTCCTGCTTGCTGGGAGCTTGGCCCCTTCGGGGCATTTTCTGTGAAGGGTCCTTTACTACTCAGCTGTCCAGGCAGAAGACAGGGCTGGGAAAGCTGGGGCCTGCAGGGACAGTGATTTACTAACTAAGCTCCCTTCATGTCCAGGCAATGCTGCACATCCCCCCCACTCCCCTTCTCCCTTGCTGGAGCAGAGATAAGACGATAAAGCCCAGATAAGCAGCCAAGAGCACTGGCAGCTTAATGAGCTCCAGCCACACCACGGCTGTGCCTCTGAGAGATGAGAAGGATCCTCAGTGCTCCCCATCAACTCCAGTTCCAGGCTCTTTGCTGGCCTCCTGTGAGCCCCTGCATGCCTCCCATGCCGAGGAGCATCCCCTCTGCCAGCTCCAGCTGGGAGCCAGGCAGAACCCAGGGAGCATGGAGGATGCTGGAGCAGTTGTCCTGCCCTGCTTGGGAACAGTGTCCAGTGAGAGCTCTCCCCACAGCACTCTGGATTCCCACCAGCCCTTCCTTCCCTGTGAGGGCTGGAGGCCAGTGACGTGATGGTCTGTCCCTGCTGGGACTTCACCCCTGCACCACTTCCTCCAGACCAGGAATGTGACGTGTAAACAGAGCAGGAGGGCTGGTGCCGGCACCCGATCCCACGATCCGTGTGCCCTGGGGACAGCACTGGGGACAGCAGGAGTCAGCCCTCACCAGTGGGCTCCCTGCACCCCCAAATACCTTGCAGTGGTAGGCTGGGAAGGGGGCCCAAGGCTGTGCTCCTTCTTCAAGGGGCAGGCAGCACTGGGAGGAGGAAACCAGCCACGTCTGGGGAGATGGTGGTCGGGGTGCAGTGGGGAAGAGCTGAGGCTGTTGTGTGCCTTGGCTCTTCCTTAAGTTGTGTTTATCCTGCCTTGGATCCCCTCCCTGCTGTTCCTGGAGGCTCTTTCTCACCTCCAGGCCAGGCTCTGGTGTTGCTGGAGGGTTTCAGCCTCTCACCACAGCAGCCAGCACCGGCGGCTTTGCATGAACCAGTGGGTTCTGGGTGGTGGCACAGGACTGGGCAGTGGTGGCCAGGACATGATGGCAAGGTTGGTCTGCTCACAAACGGACATGCCAGCTTGTGTTTGCAGCCCGGAGGTGGCAGAGATATCATCTGTCCCTGGGCTCCTTCCTGCCACCCCCACTGTGCCACCACTTCACACCTCAAGCGGGATGCGGAGGATCCCAGCTCCCTGCAGAGACACCAAATTAGGTGATTTCACCCTCATTCTGACACCAGGAGAGGGGCTGCCTGCCCGGGAGGAAGGAGCACAAACCAGATGTGGTCTCGCCTCTGCACCCATCCCCTGCTCTCATCCCCCCAAACCTGCTCCTTTGTTCTGGGCATTATAAATTATCCCAGCAAAACCCAGCGAGAAGGAGCAGCATCCCCCTGGGCCCCCTTGGCTCAGCCCCAGCAGGGGAGATGGGGGCCGCTCCATCTCCAAATCTGCCTTTTTGACCATAAAAGGGCAGGCATGCCGCAGCCCTGGTGGGAGGATGGGAATGGGAAGGCAGAGCTATTTATAGCTGAGCATCAGGACCTCAGCCTGAACTTGGGGTTAATCAGCCTGTGACCAGATTAGGATCTCCCTTGGCCCCTCCATTTTCTCATAAACCTTTGATTTAATATCAGCCCTGGCAGAGAAGGGAGAGAGGAAGGGAGAGAGGAGGCACCACTTCTCCGTGGAGGCCTCTGTGGTCTGATGGGAACAGGATGGAGGTGGTGGGAATGGGATGGAGATGCTGGGAGAGCTGGAAAGAGCATTGGAGCTGTCTTGCCACCAGCTAGGGCTGCAAAGTGACAGCAAGGAGCATCCTCGTGTGATCGCTGCCTCTGAGGGACACCCAACAGGAGGCAGAAGCTGCTCTGGGGTCAGTCCCTTAAATTTCTATTGAGTTCAGTGACACCTCCTAGCAAGAGCATGTTCCCCTCCACTGTCCTCACCTCTGAGGGGGGTGGGAGGGTCCTTGGATAGGATTTACGTGGCCTGATGTCCCCCATCGATGAGTCCCTCAGCCAGCAGGAGGTGGCATCAGGGCTGGGTGAGTGGCTGGTGGCCAGAGCTGGATCACAGCTTGGCTGGGGCAGGGATGGAGCCCCGACAGCTGGTGGATATCCAGCAGTGAGGGCCAGGAGGAGGAGAAAGGGCACCAGCATGGAGCTAAGCATCACCTAGTGCCTTCTGCCCTTCTCCAGTGATTCGGGGCATCCTGGAGCCAGTCGAGGCAAAGCCCTCCTGGCTGAGGGGTTCACACTTCCCTCAAAAGCCCAGATCTGGCCTCACAGGGCCAAAAAAAAAAAAAAAAAAAAAAAAAAAAAGGACATTTCCTGCAGCGTCGGCTTGCCTGGAGAGGGGAAAGGGCGCTGTGTTGTAACCACGGGGAGGGCCAAGCTCTGGCTCAGCCCAGCGCCAGCCCGCAGGCAGCTCCCAGCCACTCTCCCGCGGTGTCGGGAGGATGGGAGCAGGAGGACGAGCAGGGAAACGGCTCAGCAGAGGCAAAGGCTGGAGGTGAGCAGTGGGTAGGAGCAAGGGCAGTGCCAGGCAGTGCTGGTGTGACCAAGGGAAGGAGCAGGGGAATGTCCTGGGTGTGCGTGCCGTGCCCTGCGGTGAGCCCGGGCCGGGGACTGGGGTGGTGGCTGGTTGGCAGGACCATGAGTCCAGCCATTTGTTATCTGGTTTCTTTTTCTGAAGCATCATGGTGTGTTTGTACCCATAGCCCTCCTCCTGGCAGGCACTGCTCAGGGTGTTCCTGAACACGGAGGTCACCCAGCAGCAATGTGAGTGCCGGGGAGCAGAGGGTGGTGGCCGCATGGCACACTGGGGGCAGCCTCCTCGCCTTGGGAATTCGGGACGAAACAGGGAGTGGAGACAAGGGGGAAAAGGCAGGCTCTGCAGAGCTGGATTTTTTGCCCCATCTTGGGGATACGTGATGGAGACATCAGAGGAGGGATGGGGGTGCCTCCCCCACCTCACCCCAGGACCTTCCCGCAGGCTGGGGTGGGTGAGCAGCAGCAGCAGATGTTTTGCCTCCATCCTAGCAGGATGTGCAGCCCAATGCATTCCTCCTGACTTTCTTGCCCTTTCTTCCCCCTCCACCACCTCCCTGGGGACAGCAGCTGAGGTCTCCATCCCATCTTTTCCCACCAAGGCCAGGACAATGTCTGGGAGATGACAAGGGCCATCCATAAGCCCCACTGCAGCGCTCACCCGTGCCTGGGGAACCTGCCAGCCACTACTGGGAAAGGGGAATGTCCCCCATACCCTTGGGCTTTAGGCACATATGGCTTCAAGCAGCCAGATGGAGGCCTTTGAGAGGCTATCATAGGGTTCTTGTGTGGACAGAGCTGCTGGCACTGCTGTCCTCAGTCCCATGGGATGCTGGGCACCCAAGGGGACCCCATAGCAGCTGCCCAGAAGAGGCCTAGGAGCATGCAGCTCTGCTCTGCACTGCCACGCTCACTGCTGTCCTCTGTGTCTTACAGGCTCGGCTGGGGGAGTCCCTGGGGGCATCGGAGCTGCCAAAGGCACATGGTGACTGTACAGCCCCAGAAACATGGCCAGGAGTGAGAGACCAGAACCAGCGTGCCAGCAACACTGCCAGCGTGGGCACCACCACGTGCCCTTTCCCTGGGCACAGGCAGCTGCACCCTGAGGGCAAACCTGGCCCCTCTCCCCACTGCCCAGACGTGCAAAGCAGAGCTGGCTCTCCAGGCTGGCTCCCTGCACAGCAACCCCTTCCCAAGGGGGTTCCCAGGCCCAGGGCACTGCCCAGTTGGGTCAGCAGTGGGGCAGAGGCTCTGCAAAGGCATAGGGTGGTGGGAGGGTCTCTGCAGCACCTCCTCTGGCTCTGGATCCTTCTGGCTATCCCTGTGGCTGTTACCACACTTGGCCAGAGCTCTGGGCTGGCCGGAGGTCTGGCTGGTATGGAGATAACCCTGTGTCAGCCAAGGCTGCTCCCAAACAGCTTTCCCGACTGATGGATGCCACAAGCTTGGGGCACCAGGGGGGCTTTTCTCCCCACCCTTTCCTACCAAGAAGCAGGGGCAGCAGACGGAGGAGCCCAGCACGTTTCATAGCGTGGTTTCTACCTCGGTTCCCAGCTGGGTGCACCCTGCTGGGGGGGCGGTGCCGGATGCAGGGGCTCACGCCGGAGATGCTCCATCTGCTTCTCGTCAGGCTCAGGGAGCAAGGCTGCTGCCGGGGCCCGGCAGTGGGACAGAGTTGTGATAGATGGTCTGTTTATCACGTTTCAGCTCTGCTCAGGATGTTAGTGTTTGCCTGCAAAAGACATTTTTGGGCTTGGCTGCTCCTCCATCCTCCCTCTCCTCCTGCTTCCCCCCCTGGTCCTTGACCTTGGGTCCAGATGGGCTGAAGCGAGGGCAAAGGTCTGGGTGACATCTCTCCTGCAGCCCCTGGCCCTTGCCCATGGGAAGAGCTGGGCTCAGTCCTGACAGCCTAGGAATGGATCAGGCTCATACCTGAGCTGGGGAAGCCAAGGCTGAAGCCTTCCCATAGGGGCTGGCTGGCTGCAGGCTCTCCTCTGATGGGGACTGGGACAGCCGGAGCATCCACATGCTCCGTATTGCCTGGAGCAGGGAAGATGTGATCAGCCCCACACTGCCCTGGGGGATCCTGACCCCACTGAGAGGCAGCACTGGGCCCTGGGGCAACTCCTATAACTCTCACTTCTTGCCCAGCTCCCCACCAGCTCTTGGGGAGGGGTACACAGCTTTGGAGGCAGAAGTCCCCCTGTCTATCCCTGTCTGTCCCTGCAGAGCTGGGGTCAGGCTGAGCTACCAAGCCCAGGTCTGTCCTTCCATCATGCTGGGGATCGGGGCACACGGCTCTGGTGGGGGGAGGCCTCTCTGCCTGCATCCCATCCAGCCAGACAGGTGGACACACAGCCTTGCTGTGGCACGACCCACGGACGCATGCCAGCTGCAGCAAGAGTGACCCTGGGCTCCTCCATGTCTCCCAGCCCAAGGTGCAGTGCTGCATCTCTGGTCAGTTGGGAGTCTGAGATGAAGCACTGTAGCTCGGGAAGGGAGGAACTGCGCACCCTGGGGACCTCTGGGACCCCCCACCCTCTGGGACAAGTGACACGAGGAGAGCTGGAGCCCTGGCTATGGGAAGGGGCTCACCCCAAAGCTCCGGATCCTTGCAGAGAGCAAAGGGGGAGAGGAGGTGGGGAAGTTTCTCCTCGCAGAAGAGGGACCCCTGTATCTGCTCAGTGGTTGGGCTCTGGGCACCAGCAGGAGGGGTCACAGGGAAGTGTGGGAGCCTTCTGTGGTTGTGGGGACAGCAGGGACCTGGCAGTGGCACCACCCATCAGCCACATGGGAGGATGTGTGGGGCTGGTGGAGAGCCTGGGTCGCCGTGCCCTCAGGGTCCAGTTTTCCCAGGAATCCCTTAGCGCTACGTTGGGGATTCCTGGAAATACTGTTCTTGGGGCCACGGCTCGGCAGCTTGAGATGGCCCATCCCACGGGGAGCCACAGCCTGTGGAAGAGCTGGTGACTGAGGTACGGGGACAATTGTGGGGGCTGCGAGTGGGAGGGGGAGCTCCTTGGCTACCCCAAACGTGGGGAGGTGGGTAAGCCAGCCCAGGCAGCCCCAGCTGCCCCAGGCTGGGAGGTAACAGATGTCCCCGAGGGTCACCACTCATCAAGGGGACGTGGCTGGCAGGCAGATGGCCTTGCACACTGCTCCTGTCCTGCACATGCAACCCTGGGAGCAATAAAGGTCTGGACTCCTGAGTGACTCTGTCCTGGGCAGTCCTTTGGGGCTAGGAGTAGGGTGGGAACTTATGGTCTGGTGCCAGCATGGTTTGGGGCAGAAGGAAGGGATGAGAACCACTTGTGGAGCACTTCCCCGAGGGGCTGCTCCCTCCTTCCTGTCCCCCACCACATCCTCCCCAGCCCCCGGCCCTGCCGTGCTCCTGCAAAGCTCCTGATGCACCCACTGTCCCCCTCCTTGCTGCTGGGCCAGCTGAGCACCCCGAGCAGCGGGCACTGGGATCTCTCCCTGCAGCCTCCCAGCCCCACATTAATCACACCCCTGCCAGCAGGTGGATGTTGGAGCTGGGAGAAAACAGGTGCAGCAGGCAGGACAGGCAGCAGACAGGCAGGGAAGCAGGCAGGATGGGCAGCAAGCAGGGAGGAAGGCAGGGCAGGCAGGAGGCAGGATGGGCAGCAGGCAGGATGGCAGCAGGCAGGGCAGGCAGCAGGTGGCAGTGCTGCCTAGCCCGGAGCAGGCTGGGCTGCCCGTCCTGCCCATTCCTGCCCATCCTGCCCATTCCTGCTTGCTCTGCCCTCCCTGCCTGCCTCTGCCCGTCCTGGCAGCCCTGGACGGGGACATCCCGCAGGCTGAGGCTGCCGGTCTCACCGGACGCAGCATCAGGACCATCCCCACATCACCGGAGAAGCAGCCAGTGTCCCCTCCTTCCTTATACACACTGCTTGCCCCTGTGTCCCCTCTCCAGCTCATGCCCTACCTGCCCCGATGCCAGCCTGGATGTGGGAGAGTTGAAGTCTGTCCCCGGGGGGTGCCGTGGGGACAGTCCCCGCATGCCCCCAGCCCAGTTGGTGCTCAGGGATGAGCAATGGATGAGCCCCCCCCAAGCTGTAAGAACAGCACCGAGTGAGGGGCAGGGGACCCTGTGGGATGTCCCAACATCTCCCCACTGGCATCCTCATCACATCTGCCCACACCCCGTCCCACTGCTGGCAGGGAAGAGCTGGGCAAACCGTGCCTGCCTGCCCCCCATCCTGCCTGCTGTGCTTACTGCTTGCTCTGCCTGGGCCTGGAGGCTGGCAGCCCCCTTGGGGAGGTGGAAGGGACATTTCCAAACCCCCCCAGTGGGGTGCCTGGAATGGGCAGATAGGTGGGATAGGTCTGGGAGGGAGAGGAGATCCTGCCCACAGTGGCCACCTCAAAACCCATCCGGGAGAGGACAGGGGTGGGAAAAGTCCTTTCCCGTCCTGCAAAGAAGGAGAAGTGGGAATCATAAAACCTCTCTGGAAGTGACAAATCATGACACAAACTCAACGTCCCCCTCTGTGACAGCACTGCTGGTTTGCCATGGCTCCAAAGGGTCTGTTTCAACCCTTTCCAAGCAGTTTGTTTTGATTTCAGTTGTTGGGGGGTTACATGACATGCCGGCACAGGATGGAAAGCCACGTCTCTCACACACACCCAAATTAAAAAAATACAGCTCTTACTCCAGGAAATGCCAACTCGGAGAGCTTTGATTGTTTCCTCCTTTCGTTTTCCCCCTTTTTTTTTTTTTTTTTTTTCAGGCACAAAATTCATGAAGGCTGACCCTCTTCCTGAGGGACGCTTAGGTTTGGATAATGCAGGAAATTTCTGGCCAAAAAAAAATCCCCTTAGTTAAAAAACTCCTGACAGGCACCCAGCCTGCCCTTGAACCAACTGCCCCAACCATGGAGGGGAAGCACCACCATCTCCTCCATGTAACCAAAGCAGGGCTGGGGTTTGGCTCCCCACCTCTCACTAACAGCTTCCAGCCAGGCAGCTGCAGAGCCCACCTGGGCACCAACACCACTGCCAGGAGCAGCAGTGGGCAGAGACCTTCACACACACTCAGCAAATGTCCCCCCCTGTGAGACTCACCCACCATGGAAATGGGCTACCAGCAGCTCTGGGCATAAAGGCTGGAGCACTGACCAATCTACCTGATAGGGAAACTGAGGCACACATCTCCTGCCCGTCCCTTGCCTTGGAAACAACACTGCCAGGGATTTGCTACCTGCACCAGGATGGCCAGGGTGAGGCTGGCAAGGGTGAGGATGACCAGGGTGAGGATGACCAGGGTGAGGATGGCCATGAGGCTGACCTGGGGCCTCTGGGCAGCACTGTGGTGGGGCAGACAGCTATACCTCTTCCTGCCAGGGGCAGCCGGGGGAGTCACCTCACCCCAGGCAAGTTGCCGCCTCGGCATCATTCATTCACAGGCACTGCATGCTTCGTGCCTCAGTTTCCCTACTGGTGAGACGGCGTTGGCATGGAGTCACCGGGGAGTGCCGGGACACTCAGCACAGCTCAGCCCCGGGACCCAGCCCGCCCTGTGCTGCTGCAGAGAGGTCCGTGGTGCCGGGAAGGGCGCAGCGCTGAGTCAGCCCGGGAGCAGCACCCGCTGGCACAGCCCCACGCCCAGGCATGGAGGAGGGAGCAATGGCAGAATAGGGCTGTTTACCTCCATCTCGCAGGCAGACATGCTCATTCTTCCCTTATTCCAGGCGGGATGAGCACCCCCATGTTCCTTGCACTCTGGAAAGCACCCAGGAGGGGAGGCACAACTGCCACACTCCCTTTTTTGGGCAGCTTTTTCTCCTCCACCCCCTCCAAGAATCCTGTACAGATACTGTCTTAGTATGAAACTTGGCGGTCAGAAATCCTCCTCTGTCCACAGAGACTGCCTAATTGTGCTTCCCTCCCTTCATCTCCTCCCAGAGCCATCTGTGGTGTGCCATGTCCCTCAAAAAAAAAAATAGAAAAATTATATATATATATATTGTGAGTCTCTTACTGCCTAGCTAGAGAGAGGAGGCAGCATGCTGGAAGCCAAACCTCAGCACCAGCAGCCATCTCTACCCCATCACAGGGAGGTATGGCACGAATGTGCCCTGGTGCCGGCCCTGAGGGCCCAGCATGCTCTCAGCATCGTGGCCCTCGCTTCAGGTGTTGGCCCCAAGGTTGTTTGGAGTACCCCAGCTCATCTCCTGCCCAGGGCAAGGCATCCCCTGAGCTGCGGAAAGGCTCCCAGGGTGAGGGCTTTTTGCATACGCAGATTTTCCATGAGCTCAGCAGGGCTGGGAAGAGAGGTGAGGGTGGGAACACACACAAGCACCAAGTGAGTGGCAGAGGAGCAGTGGAGCCCATCTGCATCGCCAGGGGCCCTTGGATGAACCTTGGTCCTGCCTGCTCTGCACAGCCCCTCCAGGGGCTCCACACATCGCGTCCCCCTGATCCACATCCACCGCTTCCCTGGCTCCAGAGAGCAGCCCCCCAGGCCCACGCTGCCGAACCCCCCAGCTCCCTGGAGCTGTGCTGGAGACACAGGGATGTGCCCTTGGGTGGCTCTATCCAGGCAGGACCGCGTCCTTCAGATCCTGGGGGGCTCAGAGCTCACCCCAGGATCCCCGGCTCAGGGGCTGTGCCTGCAAACCCAGCCCCCTGCCAGGGCTGAGCCGCGCTCGGTGCTGCAGCGGGACGGGATTAGCGTGTGCGTGGGAAGCTGGAGGGGGAGCGGGAAGGGGCGGGCACCGCATCCCCCCCCGAGGAGCCCAGGCGGGCAGGGTGCAGGGGAGCTGCCAGCCACGGCCGGGAGCAGGATGAGCAGGATGAGCCCTGCGG
>JAAWXA010000026.1:2968703-3012075 GCA_038090715.1 Florisuga fusca | reverse complement strand
GATGGAGGAGGCGGGTGCGGTGCCCGCCGCAGGGCTCATCCTGCTTATCCTGCTCTCAGCCGGGGCTGGCAGCTCCCACCCCGCTGAATCAGCACCGCGGAGGGTGCGCAGCCGGCGGTGCCAAACCCGTCGGGGCAGAGCTCAGCTCCCCGCTGCCGGACGGGCACTGACAGGCGGAACTCGCTCAGCAGCGGCTGGGGCAGCCCGAGGCAGGAACTGGGCCCGCCGGAACCCAGAGTCAGCCCAGCCCATCCCGGCCCTGTGAGTTCCGCCCTCAGGAAAGCCCCTCCGTCAGCAGGTCCCGGTCCCGGCGAGCAGGCCCGGCAGCCCCAGCCCTGCTGGGCGCGGATCAGCACCAGGCGGGTCCGGCTCGCCCTGCCCAGCACCCCCGGCAACCTGGGAAAGTGAAACGCAGCCAGGCAGGGACGAGGCGGCGGGAGCCGATCGTCAACAGGACAAGTTTCCCACCGCCTTTCCCTCCTCCCCGAGTCCCCTGGAGGCCTGGGACGAGGGCTGGCTTTGATCCTCCCCTGGCTGGCCCTGCCCTGACAGCAGAGACCGCGCACAACTCGCTGCACAGGCTCAGCACAGAGGGCAGGGAGGGAGCATCCCCTGCCCGCTCCCCTCCTGCTCCTTCCCCATCGCCCAGGGGCTGCTGGGAACCGATGGAGATTGAAGGTGGACCACAGCCTCAGTGCCACGGGCTGGGCTCTGGGTTTATCTCTCCTCCTGTGAGGAAAGAGCTCAAGCTCTGGAATCGAGTTCCGAGGCTGTATTAACCTCTGCCCCGGGGCTGGGAACCAGCTCCCATTCTGGATAAAACGGGTCAGGGCTGCTTCTGCTATCCCAGAGTATCCCGGAACAGGGTGGCAGGATCCAGAGCCGTGCAGCAGACCCCTCCCTGGGCAGCAAAAGGTCTCATAGCCACAAGCTGGCCGTGCTCCCAGCTGGACTTTGATCCCTGGAGCCAGGATCAAGGGGCCGCAGCTGGCTCACTCTGTCCGCCTTTTGTTTGCATGGAGACGAGCAGGGAAAACTAAACACACACAGATAGAGGCTGGGAGTCCTGTGCTGCACAGGAGCAGGCAGCTGCCGGGCTGGGCCCCGTGGGCTGCCCCAGGATCTCCTTACAGCTGGGGCACCTGTGGGGTCTGCACAGCACAGCCAGGAGGGAGATGAAGAGCAAAAAGCTCACACTGTCTGCTCTCTCCAGCACCGAGCCCTTGCAGGGGTCTCCATCCCCATGCCAAGCACCCCTTTCAAGGGCAGAAACAGCTGCAACATTTGGTGTTTCCCTTGCCATGGAAATGCACAACCCAACCCCATCCCACCAGATCAGGACTCCCTCCTCTGTAACAGCCACAAGCCAGACTCCTGCTTTTAAATCTACCTTGCCCCTGCAAATGAGCAAGGGTTGGGCTGTCAGAGGGCTGTTGAGTCAGCCCTGCCTTCCCCTCCCCAGCTTCACACACCAGCGACCAAAAGACCTGGAGCTGGAGAATCCAGCCAGAGCTGCAGCAGCCAACGTGGATTTAATCACCCAGCCCAGCCCCAGATCCCCCAGCTCCTGAAGTGGGTTTGTCCAGCCTAGGAGGACTAGGAGAAACAGAGGAACTTTGTACTTGTCCTCAATTAAAGAGTGACCTATTTAGAAGAAAATCTGGGCTAAGTGGGATGAAGGAGCTGAAGCTGGCTGCTTAGGGGTGGTATGGCACAAAACAGGCTGAGACCAGGATGGTATGGGACAGGATTGTATGGGACAGAGGAGCCGCTTCAGAGCATTTTAGGAAATGCCCTAAAAGCTTTTATAGGTGGGAAAGAAAGAAACCCACCCTGAAAACAACCTCATGCTCTTTCCCAGGCCCACCAGCAAGGGGCTGTCCCACCTGCCACCAACCTCGGTGCCTGACGGGCAGGTGGAGGGACCAGGAGAGGCTCAGGGTGGCTGCATGGGCGGTGATCAGTGCAGGGAGGCTCCCAGCTCCTCTTCTGCCGGGGGTCACGGCGATGCTGTGGGCTGGGAGGTGGGAGCAGGGGCCGGAGCCTCCGCGCAGTGCGGGAACGGGCGTTCCCCGGGGGGAGGAAGAGCCAGAGGACGCGTTCGTCTGATGAAATCCTGCCGACAGCAGGAATGGTGTTTCAACGCCATGGCAGCTTTGAAAGGCAGGCGTTGGTCCTACCCAGCAAGCATGTTAAAAGAGAAGTGCTTATCTAACAGGACGTGCCAGTTTGATGCCTCTCTCTCTCTCTTCTAGAGCCGGCAGCCCCCACCCCTGCTCGGAGCCTGGGAAAGCCAAAGGCCCCAGCCCAAGCCTGGCAGGAGCAGACACCGCACCTGGGGGCTCCTCTGCAGGAAGGAGACTGGGTGGCAGCTCACACACTTTAAACCAAAGCACTTCCCACACTCTGTTCAGCTTTCCATCAGCAACACCTCCATACACCAGCTATCAGGAAAAGACAGACCAGGCACCAGGGATTTACCACGCTCCTCCTGATGCAAGCTGAAGCGACGAGAGGCTTATTTTCTCCTTATCTGAAAGGAAAGTGATGTTATTGCTTGAGCTGGGCTGCAGGGACCCGGGAACTGAGTGGGCAGGTTTGAAGGCAGCCAGACTGAGCTGTGCTATCCATCCGAGAGAAAATGGTCTTAATTTTGAACCTACGTGCAACACGCCACAGCCATTTGCCTACACCACCTAGGGCAGCAGCAGGCTAGCCCAGCTGGCAGAGACAAGGCTGATGCAGCAGACCCAGGGAGGAGGCAAGCCTTGGCCTGGCTCTGCCGTGCTCTGCCCATGCTTCTAGACCCCCTGCCTCTCTTTTACAGGCTCTTGAAGCAGAGCTGTTCAAACCCTTCAGCCAACCTCCAGCACCATTGCTGGCCTGGCACAACAGCACCTCCAAACCCCTCTCCACACTCAGACAAAGCACTTTTTCTTGGGGGAAAAGGATGAACTTAAAGCTTCAGCTGCTTTACATTCACCCAAGTTCACCAGGGGGAGGGGGGGGGATTTAGCAGAATTTGTGCTGGGGCTCAGCTGCAGGTGGCAGGCCCAAGGACAGCCAGGTAAGCCACACAGAAATCCAGCCCTGCCAAGAACATCCCTCAGCTTTCCCATCCCCCCAGACAGAGCTGCCGCAGCAGTTTCGGTACCATCTTTGCAGCAGCTGCACCCACGCAGCCGGGAAGCTCGTGGCTGTTCCCTGGCACCAGGGTGAGGGGAGCAGGGTGCACATGGGACCCTGGCTCTGGTCTGGGCCAACGCTTTTGAACCCACTCAAGAGCAGACACGCAGGTCTCTAAACCAGGGCAACACCCTGAAGACGCCAGCAGCCAGCTCCAGGGCAGCTGGAGAGCTGACAAAGAGCTCTTTGAGGTGGAGCTGGTTCAGCCTTTGGCTCCCAGGATGTAGGCACAGAGGCTGAGATCAGGAACTTCAGCCCCAGCTCTCGATGACTACGGTGGGAATAAAAGCAGCCAGAGATCCGCATGGGAGGCTGCCTTGCCCTTCTAGAAATGGGATTTGTTGGGCACAAGCACTTCTTTCCTGGAAAGTGTTCCCCGGGCTTTGGGATTCCTTCCCATTGCACAAAGCTCCCCTTGTAACACCGATCCCGAGGACCCCACCTTCCCCCAGGACCAAGGCTCAGCCACATTAACAAGCACCAGCAGCTGGTGAGCTATTTAGAGGGGCAGGATTATTCCAAATACCACACTCCTCTCCCATTCCCTGCCAGAGACACAGCCTGCCAGCACTGGAGAAGACAACCCCACTGCAGCCCACCACACACCAGAACCTTGCAGGCTTGCCACCATGCTCCACACAAGCCCCCGTGTGATGCACAGGAAGAACCAAGGGTGAAATAGGCTTGACTGTGCCTTGTCTGTGTGTTTGCTCCAGCACCTTGCTATTTAAACTTCTTCCTAGAGATTACAGGGAAGCTTCTGCAAACTGGGGGTTTGATGAGCAGCGTCACCTGAAGGGATGCTGCAGCTCTGGGACTCTGGTGTTGGGCTGCTCCCAGCAGTGGAGATCCTTTGGGCAGCAAAATGGATCACTGGGGTAAGAAATGGGCCACTTCTTGCAGCCAGCAGCCCCATGGGTCACCGGCCTGTGCCAGATGCCTGGCCAGGGAAAGGCAGGCTGCTCTCACCCATGAGCTGGGGCTCACCAGGTCCCAGGCATGGGGCTGTTTGCCCTTCAAGCCAGGTCCCTGCCTGCTGCTCCTCAGCTCCAGTGGGGACAGCTGTGCCCTGGTTCCAGGAAGGGGAGGTGAAGGCTGGGCCTGTGCTGTGTTTACCAGGCAGTCACCCAGCAACCCCACTGAGGAGAGCAGCACCAGCTCTGCTTTCACCAACTGAGCCCCCCAGGAGCAGCAGGTCAGGGGAGAAGGTGGGAGGACAGCAAGTGGGTGGTTCCAGGCTCTCCCATTACCCGCAGACCAGGACAGGGAGTGGGCAGCTGGGACTTCCTGAGGCAGGGAACACACTGGAGACCTCTAGGAAAGAGAAACAGCTGCCTGTGTGATCTTGGCACTGGAACCTGGCTTGTGTTACAGCAACTCCTTCCTCCTGCTGCTCCCTCCTCACAAAGGGCCATAAATACATTCCAACACACCCCACACCATACATCTCGTGGTCACCAAAGTGTTCCCTGTCACCCGTGTTCAACTCCTTCCTCAGAAAAAAAGCCAAGCCAAGAAGTGCTGCCTACCCACAACTGAGCCAGTCTGTCCAGTGCCACCATTCCACCTCTCCTTGGCCACCAAAGGGATCCTGCTCCCTACCCCTGCCTGCAGTTGGAGTTTTGGGAGAAACAAGTCTGGGGCTGGGAGCAGGAGACCTTTCAATAGGAAAGGCTGAACAGAGCCCAGACCAGCCCCTGAGGGCTGTTCACCTGCTGGAAAGCATAAACAAGCCACTTCCAATCAACATGAACTTCCCAAGCTTGTGCTTTGCCTCCTGGGAACATGCTGCCAGGTTCTGGCAGGGTCTGCTGGCTGTCCAGCAGATCCATGCCCAGCTCCCATCCCACCCCTGCTGCCCCAGAGCTGGGAGCCCCCCGCCAGCAGGTAGAGGGGAGGTCAGGAGGTGCAATGCAAAAAGCTGTCAGCGAGAGGGAGAAAGGTCACTGAGCAATGACTTACACCCGTAATCAGTTTATGGGATTTGTTAACAGCTCCAGGCCAGGCAGCCAGGAACCTGCTGGGACTGGGTCAGCTCAGCTCTAGCACAGCAGAACCTTCCCACGCCAGGGGTGCAACGCAAATGGGGTTTGGGTGATTGATGCTCCTCAGTTACCTGGACACAACAGACACAGTAGCACAAACCCCTCTAATAAATTAAAGCCATCAACTAATCCTTCCTGGGCAGTCCAAGAGAAGAATGGCCACAGCTGGGCTCCTCAACCTTTCCTACTCCAGAAGGGGTCTTGGGAAGGAAGACAAGCATTTCCAGCACGTGGGTTAATAGGAATTTCTGGCCATACCTGCTGTTCCAACTACAGCAGTCAGCCAAGGTCCCATTCACATATTCAAGTGCCACCCCCAAAGGAACACAAATGAACACACACACCATTGTGCAAACACTCCTGGTGCTGTTCCATGGCTTTTCCCCACCAGGTGACCCTCACCCATGCCAGCAGCCACTGAGGAGGAGGAAAGAGCTCAGCACAGGTCAAAGCTGTGCCAGGGGGGAAGCCTTTGGCATACAAGAATCAATCTATTTGCAGCCCAAGTGATTTTTCTCAGCTCCAAGGACTTGCACCAGTTTCTAGCTGTACCTCTGCTCTCCTCCCCCACCACCTCCCCTGTGCTGAGGCAGGCAAGAGCTTCCTGCCTCCTCTCTGCCTGACTTGGGTGAAACTCTACCTACTGCTGCCCCCAGATGAAGATCTGGCAAATCCTTCTCAGCAGAGCCCAGGCAGCCTGGTCCAGCTGCAGGCTGGTCATGAGAAACTGCTGCAAGCTGCAAGCCCCAGGGTGGTCCTGGGGACAGCCCCGTTGTACCTACCTGGGGACAGCAGGACTTGTGAAACATCAGCCCTTGTTGTATAGAGATGGGCTCATGGACTATTGAAATTACCCCCACTGCTGAGAAGCTGTGTAACTGGTTCATGTACAGAAACCACAAAAGAAGTGTGTTCAGCAAGCCAGCCAGACCTCAGGGTAAGGCAGACGAGCCTTAACCCCCGAGGTTCTCAGTTACAAACAGCTGCTGGTCTCATTTAGAAGTCCCACTGTGCTGCTTTGGCCACAGCCACACATGAGGGACTCGCTCAGGGTATAAGGAAGGGAAAGATCTGTGTCTTCTGCATCTTATCTGGCAGAGCAGAGTCATGCAGGAAGCACTGCCTCACCTCCCTGGTTATCAGAGCTGTGCCAAGCCCAGCACCTGCCCTGGGTATTTACAGGGCTGGGAAGGATCAGGCCCCAGATTTATCATTACACACAGGGGCATCAACTGCAACAAGGAAAGCCCAAAAGCCAGTCTACCCTGTACAACAGCGTGTACGCCTTCCAAGATCTTCTGCTCATCTCAAATGGCTTTAATTTAAAAGAGTTCAAAGTCTGTCATCTGCAAAGTAGCTCAAGGCTCACTACTATTCCAAGGGTAGCAGAGAACAGGGAGCAGCCAAGGGAGCTGGCAGCCTGCTCTTCAGCACACCACAGCCCTGACAAAAGCTTCTCCATCAGCTACATGTATTGATGCCATCATTCAAACTCAAGAGATGGAAAGAAATGAAGACCAGCTGTGTTTACAAAACCCAAGCTGTACTATCAACAGGAACAAAAGGCTCCTGGAGACCCCAAACAGGACCGAGTGTGGTCAGGTACTGCCAGAAGCAGCTCCCCATGCCCAACATCCAAGCTGTTACCTGAAAATGGAGTTACATCACCTTCAGTTTTATGGACAAAATACTTGGAGATCTATTCACCCTAGGCTGGTGTGAGAATACTCCCCAGCTCCTCCTGATTTCCAGCTACTTGAATTCAGCACTAACAACAGTCACATCTAATTATTTCTGACATGCAAAGAATCAAGGCAGTATCTTAGTTCAAAACATTTCACACCTTCAGCATAGAGCTTGGCAAAGCAGCTGAGCCCACTGTGGTTCCTTTAAACACAAGGACACAGCCCTGTCCTTTAGACACTGCCTCCCTCAAACACATCAGCTTTCCCCCATGGCTAAGGACAACACAGCCCTGGGTCTGTTTTCAAAAGCTTCATTAATGCAGCTGAGAACGCTGAACATCCTTGTGTCCTGGCACAGCATCAATCTCAATTCTTTGCATACAGACCTGGTTCCACCCTCCCCCCTTCCTGTTTAGCCCTGGATGACAAGGATTACATTAAGGACCCATTTCCACATTAGAACACTCCATGGACACAGTCCCTCTGCTCAGGCTCAATTAGGAGGGTGGGTACTTCCTCTGCATCATCCCTGGCCTTGTCTTGCCAGACACAGTCACGTTCAGAGCAGACAGCTCTTCCTCCCAGCCCACTTTTCCTTTTAGCTCGGAGCCTGCCATGCTCATGAACTTATGACATCAAGCTGCTATGAAATCATGATTACTTCACTACCACCAAGTAAGGAGCAGATGGGGCTGTCAGAGCTGGCTAACCAACAAATCAACCAAATAGGAGAAGGCTGTCAGGAGAAACTGAAGCCTTATGCAAAAAGCCAACTTGGGATCAGAGAAAAAAAATCCAGGTGGAAGGGACTCCAGGGAGGCATCTAAGCCAGGTTCCAGCTCAAAGCAGCCCAGCTATGGAGCTAGGCACCTTCACCTCTGCTGCTGTCCTTTCTAGAAAAAGCACAGCACACAAAGCATGTACAGGTTGAAAACAAAGCACCTGGAAAAGCCAACTGAGAGAACAGGCAGAGCAGTGGGGCAGCAGAACAACTCAACACATAATCCCCATGCAGATAGAATTCAACAGATATAGGGGTAAAAAAAGTCAGGATGGCACACCCTGGGCAGGCTTGACATAATTCAAACCCTATTTTGAAAACAATCACTTTTTATCAACACCCAACACCACACAGAACAGCAGGCAAGGCAGGGAGCACAATGTTACCAATAAGTGACACCCAGAGCAGTTTGTCCTTGCAGAGCCTTTCATGGGAGAAAAGGAAAAGGCTCTCAATTGCTTCTAACAAGGAATAGCTTAAATAGGTTAAAAATAATGAACCAGGATGCCTTGCATAAGAGTGCTTCATGCTCCAAATTAATCAAGTCTCTAAAAGGTGGCCTTAAGGCGCCTGGGAGTTGCCATAAGGAGGCTGGAAAATGTACACAGCTTCGTAGCATTACTAATAACCTCCTGCTGAAGCCTGACAATCACCCCAAATTTAGCAGTTTCCTTAAGGTTGTAGTTCTTGCAGTTCATGGCCCCTGTTATAATGGTACCTACTCGTAAAGGGCCAAGGATTGCTTGCAGAAGTTTGACTTTTCCTAAGACTGTAGCTAAGAAACCTCCCAACACAAAACCTTTGCAGCACTGCAGCCAGAAGTCAAGATCCACGTAGCTTTTAATGCTTTCAGTTTTAAGTCTTTGTTACAAGCCAGATTATGTAGCAAATGAGTGCTCCTCTCTTTAAGGAAGGTTGCTGTCTGGTCCATTGTTCAGCATGTCTGGGGCAGGCTGGTTTTCTGCAAAGCAGCAGGACACAGCTGACAGTTTCAGCTCAGACTTCTGCACGGATGTAACTCTATTAACATGCCAGGTCTGAAAGTCTAATTGGGCTCCCCAGCTCCTCTGTATGACAAGGCTTGCAGCATAAGAACTACAAACCAAAGCTTTTGATACTCCACACACAGGAACTGCTCTTGCTTACTTTGCTTAACAAGGGATTTTTGTTTCTAAAATTTGACAGCCCTCCCTCCTCAAAGTCATGACTAAATTTAGTGAACAGAGGAATTAATTTCTTCTCCTGAAACCAAATTATTTCCTCTGACTTTCAAATACCTCGTGTCAAAGCAAGAAAAGTGGTGACAAAACAGTTCCAAGCAGCCACCCTGAAAACAGCTGCCAAGGCAGCATTTCATTGATGCTTCTTCCCCTTCTGCCAGCGCAGAAAGCATTGCCTGGACAGCAGAACTTGTACACAAGGACATAACATAGTATTCTATGTACCAGTTTTCAGAAACAAACTGGTGTTCATACAAGGCATTGCTTGCAAAGTATCCTTGTTTGGATAGGACAAGACCCAAAGAGCCTGCAGAAAGATCCCAGCCTGCTGAGCTACATTTCTTCTTCCATATTCCAGGTAACAGGGACCGCTCTGACTCGGGCGTTTCCAAACGTGCACCAGTATCTCTGAAGCACAGCAGACTTTTTGCCTCCCTGTACTCCCAGATTATCTATGCAAATGTTTATTAGCACATAATGTTCTCCAGCTAAAGTTTAACGTCTTCTCAGGGCTGATTCTCCTCGTCAAGGGACACGCACAGTGACCACGTACGAGCGTGGCCTTGATCCGGATTACCAGCCCATGATGACAGAGTGCACAGTGTCAGTGCTCAGGAACCTGAAGAAACAGTTCTCAAAATAAAAACCTTTTCAAAGTAAAGACCTTTTCAAACAGTAAACGGAGGAACTGTGACCAGGAATTCTGCTGCATGCACAGAACTGTCTAAAATGCTAATATACAGACAACATTTACACAATAGGCATCTGGCAGCATTTTCAGACATTTTTTTAATTTATTCTGACATGCTATAAAGGAATAAATTACACTGTTAAAGAATTACCAGCAATAAAAGTATTTCTTTCTTTCAGCTGGGCTAGAATAGGAGTGAGAAGGAAGACAGCCTGGGGCAGTAACCAGTGTGAACTCTGCATGGTGTGAGGCTGTCCCCAAGAACAAGAGTAAATCTGGTCATATCCACTTCACAAGAACTTGAAAGAAAATGCCTTGGTTTAAAACCATCCAAATACTCCATTCAAATTTTTCTCAAAACTAGCAATCACAATTAATCCAGCCAATGGAGGACATGGCAACACTGGGAGGCTGCCAATACCAGGTCTGCAAAAGATGCCACATTGTTTTAAAAAAATCCAATCTTAGCACAGAGGGCTGGTCTCAAACAACAAGTCATAAAAATGCAAGACTGCCCTTTCCCCTTCAAGGAAAAAAATACAAAATTTATTTAAAAACAAAATGAGGAAGAGTTACAACACTAAATCTAAAATGATTTAGAAAGAAATACGACTTCTTTTGCTTAACAAATGGCATTAAAACTTGGTTTAAAAACAGGGTAATGTAGATTTCTTAAACTGAATTAACAAGGCAGATTTAAAAAAAAAAAAAATCTCATTTCCTTACAGAAACAGTTTAGTTTTTAATGAACTTGTAAACAAAAAAGCTCCCGCTTCAAAATAAAAACAAAATCCCAGATCATATAGATGTTTACAGTGATTACATTTATCTAAGCAACTTACATACAGTTTCAGTTGTAAGATGTTAACTAAATTTCGTGACAAATATGCTGTTTCTCCTTTTATACCAAGAACATTATAGAGTTAATGCAGAGTCCTAAAGATTATCTAGTAGTCGCTAAGTTTCTCTTAAGTCTTCACTTTAGATGCTGTTATTTCTAGCACAGGTAAGCAGGCAGAGTCTTTCATACGCTTAAAAACTGGAATCTTTGGTTACTACCATGTCAGCTGGCTTGGTATGTTGCACATAGAAGCCAACAACTTTAAGAATGTTTTAAGTGTACAACTTTCAAAACCCAGGGAGGAATAACCAGAAAAGAGTGCACAATTGTGAGCATTTACAATTATCACAACTGTTGCCGAAGACTGTTCATGCCATTCTTCCAAAACAATGAGATCTCATAAGCAGTGTAGTTCAAAGTAAAAAGGTAACAAAAATTGGCATATGCACAATTTTCTCCACTTGTGTGTCAACCATTAGTTAACTTTTCCACTTGAAAAAAATGCAATAGAAAACTGGACACCATGTTTCACTATCTCGGTAATATTCACAATTACAGCTGCTACAACTCAAAAGTGCAGCATCATCGACACTGCCCAGAGCCAGTTTATACTGATATTAAGTTCTTTACACCAAGTAAATGGTTGCCCACAGCCACTGGCAAGTGTACGTATGAACTAAAATTTCTAGGATTTGGGGAGTGACAAGTCCTGCTCCGATCTGCTCTGCTTTGTCCCATCCTCGCCATGCTCAGAAACCTGAAAGATAAACACAAGGGCAACTTACTGATACAGGATGGAAATGAGAAACAGTTTTCACAGCAGGAGGATTCAACATCAGTTATGGTCATTCAAAGGGGAAAATGCTGCCCCACCTCAGAACTGCAGAGCTCCTGGTGTCCGTTTCCAAAGCTAACCAGCATTTGCCACCACCCCTTCTCTCAAACACCCCTCTCTCTCACAACTACTGCTGGCTTATGCACCAGCTGGATGCCACATTCCTCAAACAGCAACTCAGACCAACAGTTTGAAAACAAGATGTGTTATTGCCACTAGGAAGCAGGGTGTAATTTCATAGAATTGTTTGCTACTTGTCTGCTGTCTTGTGTTTATATCCTTGCGTGTCAAACTCATCTGATCGCAGTGGTCCTCTTCAGAGACACAGTACAGCAGTGTCACAGACAGGAGGAAAAGGAACAGGAATGACTTACCTTACATTAACTGGTGTTCACTACATGCTCATATGTACAAGAACCCTTGACAGTGACTAGGAACCCAGCAAACCTTTTGTCCTTGGAAGGACAAGTGAAACAACTCATGTGGCAGCAAAGGTGGGGAATCAAGAACAATTCTTTTCAAGTTCAAAACTCCAAACAACAAGTTCAAGACATTGTGGAAAAGGGAGAGTAAAGGAATATATCCACAGATCTCAAAGAACCAGTTACTGCAAGCTAAGCCAGTCTTCAAGTGACTGCTTACCCACTTGATTATGGTGACTCAGGTAGCAGCACTATGCTCTAAACAGGTAACAGGAGCCTCAACCAAAGGCTATTTTGCTAAGCAAGTTTCTGTTCTGGATGCCCTCCAAATAGCATGGTATTCTGTTGATGTATGAATTCATCTGAGTAACAGCTCAGTTTTTGCAACAGAAATCTCTTCAGAATGAAATACAGACAAAGCTGACCTCAGCTACAGCTTGTGCTGTCATCCAGAGAGAAGTGAGTGCAAGGCTTAAACACAGGCTGACATTCAGTCAAAAGATCTATCTGGACAGTATCCAGAAGAAAGCTTTAACTCTTACAGAATAGGCTACAGTTAGAAGAGATTAAGTAACTTTATTTTGACCCCTGTGTTAATGCACCAAAGGACAATTCTCTTTATCCAGCACCAGAATTGAAACCACAGCGATTCCTTAGTTCCACTGACAAAGTTGTATCATGGAAGGGTTATGGACATAAAACCAAAAGTTACACAGTTTTTCCAGTTACTCTGCTCAGCAGTGAACAATGATTCATCATTTGAACCAATTCCTCCATGAAGTTGCCAAAACTAAGTCAACAAAGGAATATGCTCTCAAGTGTGGAAGCAGAACAACCCATTGCTTTAGAAGCATGAATGTTTCAAATGAAAATAATAGCCAAAACCTGAGGACAAAGGACATGCAAACAAATGATATGCTGCTATTTGTTAGAACACCTCAAATCTAAACTATTTTGGGCAAGGGAATGCCCAACTCTACAAAGAGCTTGATGCAACCTGCAGCATCCCTTGGAAGTCCTATTAAGACTACATAAAAGTGTTTCCAAACACAGCTGCCAAAGTGGATGTTGAGACATTGATGTAACACAGATGACTTTGTCAGTATGAAGCCCATGCTGGAGAGTTGATGTTGGCACCTAACAAATCTTCACTATACACAGGGCCTGCTCAAATGTCCACATTCATCACTCTGGGGTGTTACCCAAAACTTTAATCTCTATGCTACATGAGGGATACTCAAATTGCTTTATTATGACTATGGGGGGGGCTCAATGGGGAAAGAGCAACTGCATGGTCATACCCTAAGGCTCCTCTACTTGACAAGTGCTCAAACTTTTTCTCTAAGTAGTACAAAAGAAAGAAAAAGTATTTAGCTATCATTTAGCTAAATCTCAAGTAGGACTGACAGTCTGCTCTAAGAAATACTGCCACGACCACAGTGTCCAGTGAATGCTGATGGGACTGCTGACAGGCTTACAGGACTCCAGAGCATGAAAAACATCCCTTGCAAATGGAACTGATAAGACTTTATCCTAGAGACTGACTGCTCCAGTCAGTTTTATGACTGAGGGAAGCTGACTGCAAGCACTGGTACAAATCACACCTGAACAACCACTGCACTGTCAAGAAACCAAGAGCCAAACTTCCCAGAGTCAGCAGAACTCTGTCTGTTGAAACAGTTCATCTCTCCCACATTCCAAACCAGCTGATCTTGCAGATCAGGGTTCCATAGAGGGACAGGGGGAAAAAAAAGAATAAATAAAAAAGGCCATTGATAGAACAGGCTGCCCTGGAACCAAACTGATTGAGCCTGAATAACATACAGGAACCAGTGAAATGCTTCAATACACATCTTACTTAAGGCAGACAGGAGTGTCTATAAATTATTTGGACAGTGTGCTGATTTAAGTAAGGTACAATTCTGGACATTGTTTGAAAGTAGTAAGATTTCACCTTGCTGTCCTGTTCCACTCCCAAGATGCACATCTTCAACATTACCTGCACTTTTACAGAGTAAACTCTAATAAGAGTTTTAACCAATAAATGCACCTGTAAATTGTTATTTCCAGTACTCTTGTTAAACAGGATATATAATTTGAAACTATGAAGCTTTAAAGCCACTTCAGCATAGTCTTTGCTACATCAAACACATGAGAATTTAACTGAACTCTGAAAGAAACAAACCAGGTATTTCATTCATGTTCAATGTGGGAGAGGAGAGCATACAAGACATGCAGGCTCTCTCTTGAGCTTAGCTGGTTTCAGAATATCTTCATTAACAGGCTGTATTTCCCACAAAAAAAAACCAAAAAACAACCCAACCAAAACAAAGGTACACAGGATTTTAGAAATCCAGAATCTTGACTCTGAAGTGCCTAACTTTTAGGAAACAGGGGAAATCTTTAGATGTTTGACAAGCACTACTTTAATGCTTTGCTGACATTACAGCTTGATCAATCCAAAGGTCACACCAAGGGAGGGGTGAGGAGGGAGCCATCTCCCCAGCAGGCTGTTAACTCATGGAAGAGCCAATGAAATTCTGCTGGAAAACCAACTTCACCATAGTTACCATGACAGAACCTGTGACTGAAGTGCAGTGTGATGAGGGAGATTCACCAGGAAACAGAATTGGTCTATTAGGTTCAACTGCAAGACAGCCTCCCTGGTTACATGGGTGCCATTCAGCTGCAGCTTTGCACTGTCACTGAAATCTCACTAGAAACTAGAGGCAGATAATCATTATGATGACCTTTTCTTCACTTACTGTACAGCATTTGTTCATAGAACACCTGAGCCAGGAAAGCAGCACATTAAATCTCAGAATACTTCACCAGAAAAACACTATAAAGTGCATACAACTTGATTTTCAGGACAGTGCTGGCTTACAGATCATCACCTATTGCAAGACCCACACTTAAATGTGAGCTGTTGTGAGAAATGAATTTTCATTCCAATTATTTCCTTCTGCTCCAACAGCCAACCTCTCCACACACTGACTGAATTGGGCTGAATCCAGTAGTGGGTTCTGAACTCCAGTCAGAGCTTGTGTGTTTCAGGAAGCAATCTAAGCCTGGGCACTTCATCACTGAGTCTGGTACATACTGGTGTTACAGCTGAAGGAACTGGTTTACAGCCCTCAGTGTTGTAACACCTGTGAGCTCCAGCAAAACAAGTTGGACTCTTTATGCCACAAAGGAGCTCACATTTAATGGGATCCTATGGAAATTTGTTTGCTTCAGTTTCAGATTTGAGTCTTGGAAAGACCAGCAGCTACCCTACTTCATCCAGAAATATAAGGAGGTTTTGTATTCCTGAATAGTTATTTTGACAAAAGCAATCAGGTAGTGTTTGAATGCTGCCACAGCACAAGAAAAATATGTTTTGGTAATTTTACTGTAAACATTTCTGCATTTCTTTGACTTCCAAGTCTGCCATGCTAACTTGATGTATGATTTTATAAATATAAAAATGATAGTCAAGAGAAGGGTTTACTGAAGAGTAGCAAACAGCAGCAATACCCCAACAGAATATCTCAGTAGCAATAACAAACCTATTTTCTCTGTTCCCAAACAACCTCATTAGCTTCAATTTTATCCACAGCTTATCTTGAACAGTTTTATTACAAGGCTGCCTGTACTAGTCACTGTAGCACCTACTAGACTAACACCAGCAGATCCACATCACAAACATTTAAAAAAGCTTCTAAGATGTTTAAAAAGTAATTCTCTGTGCCTTCTTAGAGCTCAGTCTTAACACAATTATATCTGGAATATTTTCACACATTTCCCTTTGCAACCATAACCTAGAAACATTAAAAACACTCAAGAAACCTCAAGTCCCACACCAGAGCATCCAGATACTTAGAAAATTGTGACTTGGCAGTCCCACAACAGTTTGGGGTTATTCTGATTTAGGAAAAGTATTTTGGCCTCACTGGCCCTTTAACTCTGGACCAAACATTTCACTGTAAACCCATCAGAAGTAGCCAGATAATTCACAATTTTCTGTTTCAAGTGTTTGAGGCATACAGAACAGAAGCAAACCCAGAGCACCATTACCAGCTGGAACAGAGTAGAACCCAAAGTCTCTAGATCCTTGCCTAGTTAATGAGAATTATCCCTTAAGAAGTGTTAGGTCTAGGATTTTGGATTGCTTTATGTATTTATATATATATAAATATATATAGCATATATGTATATATATAAATAAAAATAAATAAAAATGTCACATTCCCACCACCAAGTCAGTTTGTTTTTGGAAAGTGGTTAATGCGGGAGCAAAAGATGCAGTGGTTAAAATGACCCAACATCCCCAGAAGAAATGATATGAAGAACAAGGACATTTTGGTATAAAGTTAGTAGTCAAATTCTCCAAGGACGTCTTTTTTTTTTTTTTTTTTTTTTTTCTTTTTTCTTTTTAAATTAACAGCCAAATACATTTTTTTTTTTAAACCACCTCCTTGATCTAACACTTAAAATTGCTGACATTGTCCAAATTAGTGTAATTTTTTTTCCTGTAACGTCACTTGGTTCTTGGCTACTAACCTTTCATGTTACTCTTGGATTTGTCAGTTTGCTTGCCTGTGGGGGTTTGGGCCTGCTGCCCCTGCCCACTGGAAGAGGCTGCCTGCTGTGCTGCTTTCTGCTTTAACATTGTCCAGTCGAATGTGTAGTCATATTGGTGGTTCAAGGTCCTAGAAAAGAGTGAAATACTTTACTGTAACACATCCTAACTTATTGCCAATACCAAGTCTCTGCTGAAAACCCAGAACCAGAGGTTAACTCTTTTTGTAAGCTGCTTTGGAGATTGAGTGGTATATAAATGCTAAGTATTATTAACTTAAAAGGGATTCCTGAAGCAAGCCCAAATACCATCAAGCAGCATTTTCTTCACTGTTTTTACACAAGTCTCCATTTGCAGAAGCAGCACTTCCTCACAACCCAGCTTATCTGTTTGTCTGCATTAGGGTTTCAAGTTTTTTAAATACATAGAATTTCAATGAGAGGCTGCAGTTACTGTAGATCACAAAATAGTAATTACTTTGAATTCCAGAAACCTGGAGGGAGATTCTTGAGATCAGTGCCAGCTCTTCAGACACAACTGCTAGGCCCATCCATCTCCAAACACAAGGAGCTTCAAAAAATGAGGGGTCAATTTTTTAAGCTACTTGCAACAGAACTTGAAGCACGGGCTTAACCTTTTAGTGTTAGCTGTCAGATTATGCAAGTCAAAACCAAGTGAATCTTTTCTTTCAGGTTTAATGCTGAACAGTATTTTTCAGGTTTTTAAATTAGCTTTTCAGCCTCTGAAACAGAAAGTTTCAAAAAACTCCCTACACCACCACATACACACAGAGCAGTTTTCTGCAGTGCAAGCCCTGCAGAGTGGTTACCAAGTGGTAAAGTCCTGAAATTTCTGTACTTTTCCACTTTGAGACTGACCTGAAAAGAATACGGAATAATTGCCTCAGATACATGTAATCTGGTGCCTCTTCAAAGCGCAGGCCACGACAGTAGTTCAGGTACATGGCAAATTCTGCAGGGAATCCCTGTAAATAAACAGTGTTAATCAAGCCCTGGCTTGCAGAAAAAAAAGCTAACAACCCTCTAAGAAGGCAAAAAGCTTTGTTACTGTCTATAATGGAAGAGAAAGATTCATGTGCATAAATGCCTCTTTGCCTCTGGTTATTAATTTATTCTGCATTCTTCCCCAGAGTTGTTACCTGATGCATGCTTTGCAATCACAAGTCCTCTGTTACCAAAACCTTCAACATACAACATATTTAAATAACTTCATCCTAATTAAACCTAGTTCTTATTAACTAGGTCTCTGAAAAAAGTAGTAATTGGCTCTTAAGATTCCACTCATCCTTCCTTGATCAACTTGAGCAAGGTCAGATACCACTATAGAGTGTGAAGACAAACTAGAAGGACTTTTTTTGAAGATTCCCTGCTTTTCATATTTACACATTTAATGCTATATTAAACCCTATGTGTAAATAGGTATCAGCATACAGCACAGTGCTGTACTACAAAAAAACCCCATGGGGCTTAACAGTTCAACAGCTTGAAGGACATCAGACTGTAAGCTTATATTAATGTACATGACTGGAAGTGCAATCCTGGGTGCTGCTGTTTGAGGTTCAAAAACCACATCTCAAGGATCCTTGTTAACAGGCATGTGACTGCCACAGTTCAAGAAAAATCTTAACACCCAAAGGACAGCACTGTAAAAAAAATCATTCTGCACCATGGCTTGAAAAAATCACTAGGCATCCAATTCCACTACAGCCTCCACTGGAAATACAGAAGACAATATGAATACTGTTGAAGCAGCAGAAATAAGTACTAATGGGCAAACTGTGCAGTTCCATCTTGGCTCTATTTATCCAAGAGGGCACATGTACCACTTTTCCTGTAGAGCTGAAGAAATTAAAAAGCCCCACTTAAGACAGCTGGAGAGCTTGCACAGCCAACAGCTGGAAAGACAGTGGCATGAGCTATACCAAGAACAGCAGCAAACAGTCTTGCTGGGTGGCCAAACACAAGACACCCATGACCACCAGAGAAGTATTATGTGGCATTTGCTGCTGAACATCTAATATACTGGCACCAGTTATAAAAAAAAGAAAGAAAAGAACTTCCCATTTTGCAGTATGACATCATCTGGATGCTCTTACCTTACACAAAACCTCAACAGGAGTGGACATTTTCTTTTCACTAATCTTTTCATACTTTTGCTTCTTTGTTGCAGCCTGTGGAACATGTAGGTCACAATATAAGAGATATTGTGCAACAGTGGATTAACAAGGACAGTAGCAAAAAAAAAAAAAAAAAGACAAAAATCCTTTGGTCAACCATAAGTATTTTATGTGAAATCTCAAAGTCCCACACTCTTATTGCAAAGAGAATGAAGGTCAATCTGGTATTAAGATTTGGACACAGTTTAATACCATTTGTCGCAGTCTAATGCCTCCATCACATGGCACAGCTCGTGTAGTTCTAGCTGATGCTTTTGTCCATTAAACAGACCAGACTCACAGTTCCATTTGCCAAAGTTCTATTAATTCCCACTCAGTACCCCATTCAAGGGCTGCCTTCGTGTTTCAGTGAGCAGCCATTACATTCATTTGCAGCTGAAGAGTTCTAGTGTTTCACAAGCTGCTCGCCTTTAGAAAACTTGCAGCTGCAACACCATTTGGGTTACACAACTCCCACACAGGAAGAAAAACAATTAAAATACAAAAAACAAATTACTGAAGTCTATATAACAAATGAGAAATATTTGCCATTGGCTACCACACATGGTAGTATTGGAAACGACTCTGTTGCAGCTAATAATTATTCAGTCAAACCATAAACTGGACTGGAGGTATCACTAAAACTAACATGCTAAGTGAGATATTATTCCTTGCTCTCTATAGGAATTTCCAAAGCCACTAACAATGTTACTTTCTGCTTCCTGAAGAGGGCCTGAGCCTGCAACAGGACAAGAATAATTTGCAAAGATGATGTAAGCTATTGTTTAGCACAAATTTTAAGACAGTCAAACAATACACATTTTGCCTACTGCATGAAGAACAGGAAAATTTTCTCCTGTGTTCTATAAATGTCATGCCTTGGCAAATGCTGCTTTGTATAACTGAGGCCAAACATTATATACAACCACCTATCCAGATCAGCAGACAGAAGTACAATACCCAAACAAAAAAAGGAAGGGTGGAGGGGGGAAAAAAAGGCAACATAACCTACCTTTAATCCTTGCCAAGGCAGACTAGTTCTGTTAAAGTACATCAATACATAGCCTAGAGACTCCATGTCATCCCGACGACTGCAGAAAGACAAAGAACAGAATGAATTACAAATTTTGGCAATTCATTGAAAAAATAAAAAATTAAAATAAAAAAATAATTAAGGAGTAAAACCTAAGCTTTGGTGCAAAGGAAGGTCTCTTTCTAATACAGCTAAGACATCTAGGTGCTCAGGATTCCACTGGCAGACACGTAACAAGTCTTCACAAGCAGGAGATCCTATTCATTTTCAAGCAAGAAATAGTCAGTAGGTATTGTGTGTGTTAAGTTTCCATCTGCAGTTACATGAGAATAATTTTGGGAAAAACTTTAGAAAATAAAAATTGAAATATTTAAAGTCTTTCCCATTTAATTAAGTAGCTTGGAACTGAACTACACTTTTACCTGCAGGAATTATGGAATGCATTTTAAGAGAGATACATGATGTTAGCCTTAATTTCATGCAGGAAAATTCTTCCCTGAACCTTGCCTCAGTCTGGGAACAATACTGAACAGGCAGCCTGAAAAGGGTGTAACTCCTTTCTTTCTTCATTTCTGTTAAAAAAACCCTCAATTCTCTCTGATTTTTAAATTACAAGAAGTATTTGCATGCAAGGATGCCTCCTTCTCCCCACAAGAAAGCAGTTTCAAGGCAGCTAGAGACTCCAAAGTTATCTATCCATAGGCTGCAAGCAAACCCATGTAAGAGGCTGCAGATATTTTCTGTACTGCATATGCTCCAGATCCACATGAACACCACCACACCTTGCCACACACTTTTCATGATTACTAAAGCTAGTATAGTTCACTGAAGTAGAAAAAAAAGCTCCATGATTTATTTATTTTTTCTCTGGGTAATGTTGCCTCTTCCCAGCTGCAATAGAATCAGGTTGTGCCTCTCTCTGCAGCTGACACCCATTTAACTCAAGACAGAAAAGTAACTCATTTTTGTCCTCCCAGCTCCCTTATAAAAAAAAACCTGATAGGTGGTCTTGCTGCTGCTTTGCCACCCAGGCAGATCTGCAAGAAAAAGGCTGAGAGCAGTACTGCAAAGAGGATTCTGTAGATGGGCAAACAGCTCCCTTTAAGTGAGAGAGACCTGGAAAAGCCTGGAGAGATTGATCTCCAGATCTTGGCAGCAGAGGACAGAAACTGGAGGTCCTGCTTTGTGCTATAGCCAACCCAATGGAACCACTAATGATAATCAGAATGGCCTGCCTGTCACCACTTCAACTGCTGGTCCAGCTCTCTGAGCCTTTGGGGGAATCAGCTCAGGGAGTCATACAAGAAAATCTGCTTGGCTTCCTAAAACATTTCACCACAAGGACAAAAAAAAACTCCATCTGTTCCCAGGAGTGAGGGAAGGGAAGACTGCTTCACTCCTCTGGACAGCAGCTAGCTCTGATGTTGTCTTTGCTGTAACATGAAACCACATCCAAAGACAAAGGGATGGAAAATGATACCAAGGCTACAAACTCCAGTCTGCAAGACCTGCTAATTCTGTTAGAATTGCAGATTTTAATAATCAACAGGATTCACTGAACCAGCGTGGGGCCATGACATAACATACATTTTCTGAGAAGGCAATGGTAAAATCAGAAGCAATACTTGGATTAATGGTTTCCATCCCCCCTCTAGTTCATTGTTTAAATGTTTCTGTTCCCTGTTTTGTGGTGGGGAACAGTTCAGTAGATCTGTAATGGATTTATTACATTTGAGTGCTTATTGATAAAAATTATTTTCAGGATTTAGAAAACAGGACAATATCCTCCATTACTAAAACAAGAAATAGTGAATATTGCACCCAGCTCATCCTGAATAGCTCTCATTACAAACAGCAAAGCACTTTCTGTAACAGTTGAAGTACAGCACTAATAGTTGAGATGTTCTGCCATGAGCTGCAGGACTGGTTTCTCTTGATTATAGGATTATTTGCTTGCCTCATTGTTAGCTTGATCTAGACTGTTTACTAGCTTTTAGCAGGAACCAAGCTACATTTCTAACTACATCAGAATCCCCAGTACCAGCAGAGACCTTCAACTAAATTAAAAATTCAGTGCTCCTTTGCTTTTCCCTCTCTGCTAAGAGAGTAAGGTGCTAACACAGCTATTCCCTTACAAGAAATTACACCTGTCCTTTACCCCACATGACCCACATGTCAAGTGAGCTTAAATAATGACACTGACAGACAATAAAATACACTTAAGGAGCCTTAAGGAAATAAGAGGAAGGATGGAGCATTTAAAAGCACCAAATATTCATGTCCTGTTGAAGCTGACCACCAGAAATTGTCATTCCCACCTTGATCAAATTGCAAGTCAGAAGCATAGACATTCATGGGAGATGTGTTGTCTTAGTGACCTCAGCATGATGTCAGCAGGCCACACTATTACACTCAGACATCACAACATCTAGGTGTACAGGTAAGAAACAGACTTGCAAACCAAGTGCTCTGTTGGGTACTCATGATCTATGAAGTGATGTCTCCATCTCCACTGGACCACTGCTATGATACTCTAGTAGCAGTATGCTTTTCATCCAGATAATAAAAGCATGTTTGTTGATTAAGCAAGGTTCAAGCATAAAAATATGTATACACACATACATGTGTGCATATAAACATAGAGAACAACAACTATGGTTGTGTATACCAGAAACCTACACACAGTAAGTGAAGTAGATTCTCTTTAAGTCTTGCTTGTAGGCAAAAGGATAAATAATAGTTCACTAAATTGAAGGGAGGGTGAGGAAACAGGACACAGACACCACATTAAGAATACCCTTTCTGGCTGCAGAATTGCAACTCAAAGCAGTAAGAAGTGGCATCAACAGGTACCAACACAGCCAGGTACCAACCATTTCATTTGTGGTGGTCCTCTGACAGATACACATGGAAGTATTGCTTATCTTTTAGAAAAAAAGAAACCAGTATGTAGAACAACCACCTCACCCCTGCAAGAACTAGACTGTCTTTAAAATGCAAATGAGATGTTTGGATTTTTTCCCCCTAGCCTTGCACAAGCAGCAAGAAAAGCATTTGCAAAGGGATACATACACTTGTTCACATAAAATTATTTCAGACAGTAGCTTACAAGTAGGATCTTGCAGCCTTCAAAAGCAAAGCAGTAATCTCCTTGAACTCACCTCTGCTCAATGCCAAGATGTGCATTGATACTGGCATACCGAGCTGTGCCAGTGAGATTTTTGTCTTCTCTGTATGGTATGTGTTGCCGTGTCCTGTTGTCCCGGTACTTTTTGGCCAAACCAAAGTCAATAAGGAATAACTTAAAGAAAAATGAAAATAGATTATATTCCTGTACAATGCAAGGAATCCCCAACTTCCTTTTACTAGGCATTAGTTACATTTTAAGACATCCACAATATGTAATAGCCTACAGTTAAGAGGAAGCAAAGTAACAGTGCAGATCTGCAGTGAGCTTTAACCAGCCATTCCAAAACTGAGCTCATTAGTTCAAGCCTTTTCTCAATCCAGTGGAATGGATTAGATTGTGCTACTCAGCATCTGTAGCTTAGTTCTACAACTACTGTATTGTAGTTTGTATCAGATTAGCTCTAACTACAGTGCACAACTTAGGGAGGAAAGCAAATCTTGTGAAGCACACCTCACACACCTCACAAACCCACTCACACCAGATTTACTGAGTTAATGGTAGCTCAGCAGCTCAGTGCAGGAGGCACACCCTATGTATTCTTCTGCATCAAAGAATTCTGCCATTCTGCAGAGCATAAGGTTGAAACCTTCAACAGTAAGCAAGACATCTTCTTTTCAGTCATATTCTTATTTTAAGACTACCAGAAGACTATCCCAGCAGCATGACACACTGATGTGAATACAGTCAGGAAGCTTGGGCCTAGTACATGGAATCCAGTTCAGGTTTCTAATATCCAAGCTTGCCCAAGGATTTAGGATCTAGCAACAAAGGAGTGGGTGCTAAATAAATCAGTGTGCTGACAGCCAGCCTACCTACAAACATTATACAGACTGTACCTTCTTGTCACAAGTCTCAGGGCTAGACAAGCAAAAGTACGTATGGAAAACTTCAAATTCTATCAACCAGTCTTCAAGTTACAAGTCAGGCTGAATTTCTAATTCCAGTGGTGGATTAATGCTGCAGCACCAGGTACTACAGCCCCTGCTGATTCATGAATACTGCAAGAGTAACTTGGGGGGGCAAAGGAGATGATGGAAGACACAAGGTTTAATAAATTCTCAGTAAAAAACTATTCAGTATCACCTTAAAGGTGATTCCAGAACACAAGATGAAGCTTTGTATGTAAGCAAGTGCTGGTAATTGATGTGCAGCTAAAGCTACATCCAAGACTAGACAAAGGGTCACTCTGGCACACTGAAAGCACTGTGAATTATGAAGTGACACTCAACATGCAAGTATCAAAGACACTGAAAGACTAAAAGTCTCTGAATTGCATGGGAAGTATGTTTTAGAATTACAGGTGAAGATTTCCTAACTATAGTCTAGGCAGGAAAACACAAAGGAGCAGAAAACCTGGAGATGAAGTCTTGCTGTGATTTATATGCAACCACAAGGCACAGAAGTTCTGCATTCACTGTTGCAGAGGTCACCCTGAGAATCCAGAATGCTGAGCAAGAGGAGTTAAACTCAAGTTTTTACATCAACTGCACTGGTCAGACAGTGCACAGAAGCAGAGCTCTTGACTTTGTTGCACCCACTACAGCTACCACTAGAGGCAGGGAGGTAGTGAGCATGGAGATGTTTCTCCAGCTACCAGCCAGGGATTTTGATACTTCAGTCCAAACCAGAAAGCTTCTACATCATTAATATACAACAAATGCAATGTTCCTAAAGCAGTGCTGGAGCTCAAATGGAATCCCTTGTCTCATTTGATGACACTCTGATGTAGAGTTTTCTGTAAATATTTTTGCAGGCCCTTTGCCCATTAGTTTAACCAAAATATTGTGACTTAATAAGGAGAAAATTACACAATATACTCAGTAAGAATATTTTTGTTGCACATTTAGTTACAAACACTTTAAACAATTCAAAGTCTTCACACGCTTTCAGTAATCCTGGGGATCTTGCTGTTAACTTTACAGTATGAAGGGACAAAGTCACAGTTCATGAATCAAAACAGCCAACACTGCAAGTGTGCCTGTAATACATAGTTGGCTGGTGTCTAGCCCTGTTTAGCATTGACTTGCTAGGAGTACTTTCTTCAAAAATTATAAAATAAATCATGTTCTGCCTCTTCCACAACTGTTATGAGATCTCTTGGATTAGAATTGAAAAAGGTAATTCTGCATTGTCAAGAGGCATATGTTAAAAAAAAAAAAAACAAACCCAAAACCAATTCAGCAAGACAGACCTGTTTTACACTAGTCAGGGAACTGGATATTATTTTCTGGCACTCGTTTCTTTCAGGAAATTAAGGCTCATTTTGAATGTAAAATTCCAGATGGGTGGAAGGCAAAGGAGTGAATCCATCATCTGTCTTGCAAAGAGTTAACTTGGAAGATACAGCCTGATTTGGACGAGCACAGAGCATATCAATGCCAGCCAGCAGGAACACAAATATTCCCACAGATAACCTCATATCACCTTAATTCTGTTTGTTGCATGATCAGCAGGAAACTGGAGAAGTAGGGCAAGATTTTTGCCAAGAGCAACTAGAGAAGTAGATCAAAGTCTTTGCCTCAACTGATAAGAGACTTTCAGAAGCAGACAACAGCAGCCTATCAGCTTGCATCCAGCAGTTAGCTTCCTGGGATTTAATACATGAAAACTATCACTGCGGAAAGTTACGGACTGATTCCGTGGCCAAACTCCTGAGCCATGATTCACATTCAGCCATTTCCAGCTGTCCTGCTATGAGCTGGCATATGTCTTCATTCCTCTCCAATTCATCTTCTCTTTAAGAGGAGAACAACATTTAACACTATGAGGTAAGGACCATACTGCTCCAATACACAGCTTCTTACAGAAATTTCATTTTATAAACACAATATTTGAGTTCTCATTGCTCATTTTGGAAGATTTTGACCAAAACCTGCAAAGGAAAGGGTTTGGCTGAATTGATAATTGAAGTTCTCCACATGCAACTCAAAAACACTACAGGAGCCCTACTAGAAGACAAGCAGACAGCCCTACACAGAAGACCTGTTGTTTCACAAGGGTGGCATGTCTACCCTTCAATATATTCAAGAGATCTCAAGTTCTAAAGGGCAAAAGTAAAACCTGCTTCTGCATCTGAAATCAAGAATGTACATTTAACCCTTTTTATTATCAAGTGTAGAAACAACTCCACAATTTCAACAAGCGCCACAAGGGGAAACATCTTAGTAATGTTACATGTTTGCCAAGTATGTCTGAATAATGCCAACATAAGAGGTGCTTTTGCAAGGTCTACATTCTCCAGGAAAAACAAAAAAGAAAACCAAACCAAACAAAAAAAATAATAATAATAAAAAAACAAAAAACAAAACCAAACAAAATCAAACCAAACCAAAAATAAAGCACATGAATTTGGGGTTGAGGTTGGAATAGGAGACAGTTCAGACCTGGTTTAATCCTGAGAAAGATGGGTCCTGAGAAGTACTAACAGTCATGCTTCTTTTCCTCTTCCCCACTGGAGATTCTAAACACTGAACAAACAATAGAGGGTGGCAGTGCATCAAACAGTATTGCTTACATTGCAACAATGGCCGGCGCAGACAGGCAACACCGAGGCGTTTGAGAAAGAACAGGGTAGCCAAATGCCATCCTTCTTCCACCAAGCACTGTAGTTTTCAAAAAACTGTTTGTATATTTATTTATTTTTTTTTTTAAAGGAGAAAATTTGGAAGATGTGACAAGGTAAATTTCAACTGAGCCACTCCAAAATGGCACTGCCTTGACGAGGGATAGCAATGGTGACATTTGGCTCTATTAAAAAAGGAAATCGAAGCTTTGCTTACAAAAGCATCCTTTGATTCCACAAACTGCCCTTCCCCCAAAAGACATTCAGAAAAAGTAAATCTTCAGTAAGGAAGAGGTAGAAGGCATTTAGTCACCTTAAAGTTTACTTTCATAAGCATGCAGGGCTTATTTCTAGCAGAGCTGAAAATTCATCTTTTAAAGTGGGAGCAAAATTTCTCCCAATCACCAAATTAAAATTTGAAAAAATTCATTTATTTTTAATAAATCTGATAGGAAGCTACTGGAACAAGATTACCATGCTATTCTGGGCTTTGTGGCCAATTTTCTGTGCATAGGCATCTCAAAAAAAATCCAAACCTATCCTTAGTTACAAAAAATAAGCAAAGGAAATACTCTATGGTGGCAAGTGTTACCTTGATATAGCACTTGGTAAACTCCTAATTGTGCTCATGTAATGCTACAGATTTGTACTTCCATCAAGAACTACCTCCCTCATCTCTAAAAGCCTACAACAGGAACAAAGCCCACACCCACAGTGTTTACCACCATATCATTGTGTGGCTCTTTAACTGGTCTAATAAGGGGAAAAAATAAAATGGTTTAGAGGCAATTTTGCTTTTCATTTCAGTTGATGCAAATCTAATGTGTTCCCCCACTAAAGGAAGTGCAGCAGCATTTCATAGGCCATTAATCCACATCAAGATGAAACAGAATGCAGCAATGCCAACCTAGCATGACTGTGCAAAAGTAGAGAAAAATGGCCCAAAAAGAACTAGAAATCAGAAACTAAACCTAGGGAAAAAAAAAAAAAAGTTAAATTCTAAGTCATGCCAGAAAATTAAGGAGCCTAACTGCTCAACACAGCAGAGAAAAATAGAGCTCTACAGAGTGAAAGTATGAAATTTGGGAACAAGAAAAGTTTAACAGCAACAGGATTACATGTAGACTGCCCTTCAGCTGGACTTACAAGCTTTTCCAACAATGGTTGGATCTAAACATTCAGTGCATTGCACCTCTTCAGACAAGAGCTGTTACCCCATGTTAATCAAGCTTTCCCCTTCTAATGCTCATGGCCCTGAAGTTGGCATTCATACAGGCAAACAAAGGTAAACATTTTGAACACTAGTAGTGCCTAAAGATAAGACATTCTCTGATGGCATATAGAGAAGTGGGAATCTTGCTTCCAATAAACCACTTGATCACAGACATTTGTCCTGAAGTTAATTTCTATTAAGTAGCATGCTTAATGCATTGCCAATGCTGCCTGTCTGCCCGAGCTCAACATACAAATTGCAGGATTAAGCATATTTCACTCAAGAGAACTAAAAATAAAAAAATAAAATAAAATAAAAAAACCAAAAAAACCCATTTTTCTTCTATATAAGGTTTTCAACAGGAAACATGCACTTCTGACTATGTTTACCCACCCAAACAAGTTCAATAACCTCAGCCATGCCCCCTCCCCACCTCTTTTTCCAGGAAGTAAATTGAGTGCAGTTATTTGTTGTGCAACATATTCAAGTACAACTTAAGTTTTACATCAACATATTTGCATAAATTCATTTATAAGACAAATGATCTAAATGTTGGCTACTAGTTGTAAGGTATCTGCAATTCTGACAGATAAAGAGTTCTCTTTACCAGTCTGTCACTGGTGACTGGTAGGTCAGGAGCTCCCACACTGGTACAAATTCTTTTCATCCAAATCAGCCCCAAAGCCACAGGTAAGATTCGACTTTATCATTGAGGAAAATAAATTATATTACAGAAGTCATCTGGATAATGAAACTCCATTATTTAGGAAAGTAGCAAGGTACTCTCTAGGGTTAGTTTGATCTTTTTGCAAGCCTCATCTTGCAATCAAGTGCATGGCATAGGTAAGGCAGGGGGGTCAGAGACACAGCTGTATGCCACTGCATTTAGAAGCAGACACTGAGAAATCCAAATTCTCACACAGAATCATGGTTTACCATCCAAAACAGTTTCAGCAGTGAGCTTTAAAAATGTTGTGCAGCTTGACTAAAGTAACATAGCCATTCCCTTTGGATCTTTTAAACAAAGAGAATCAGACTAACCTTATTACAGTGACGCCCAATACCCATTAGGAAGTTATCTGGTTTAATGTCTCTGTGTATAAAATTCTTTGTGTGCACATATTCAATTCTACTGATCATCTGTAAAAAAAACACAAAACAAACAGCAATAAACCATGTAATATGTCAATGAGAGCATTATGATTTTCTTAAACCTTCAATGAAAGGATTAATTTTGTGTTACATTCCTCTGCAGCTTAAGTTTATATATTAGTTAAAACCAAGTCTTCTTTTTATGCTGTCCAAGTACATTCTTGTATGCTAAAACTCTGTAATGAAATGGCAGATTAACTTGAATGTCTGGGAAATAATTTCAAGTATTTAATTTTCTAACTATAGTGTCCAATGGAGGAGTAAGGTTTTTTCCTTACTTCAGAGGTTTTCTACACCCACCACAAAATCCTAACCCTCATTCCCTCCCCCTGGCCAAGTTACTCATTCACCATCAGGCACCACTCTGCCAGGCAACAGTTTACACAGAGCAAGTAACAACTTGATTGTGGCCCATACTGTTATATCTAGGCTACCATGATGCAGGAGTAACAGTCAGCAGTGAAGATGCCAAGAGATTCTGGCACATCTGTATCATCATATATGGTCATATCATTTCCTGTGCATGAGATCACAGCACATGCATTTATGTGGCACAGACTTCCAGCTCCTAGAACACCCTTCACACATCCTTTAGTGAGTTGGATTGACACACCATACCCCTGACAGATGTCCTTCTGGTTTATGACATAAAAGCCAGTTCCATGTACTGATATGACACATCCCCTTCTATGTTTCCTAGATGACAACTAACTCGTGTTTATCATCCAAAGGAATACTTCATAAAAACCACACGGATTCCCTGGAGATGCTGTAACACTCAGACTCTAACTGAGCAGGCAAATGGCTCTTTAAAGTGCCACTTACTTAGAGCAGTTGAGTACAGGGACAGCTGACCTTGTATCCATAAAGATGCCATCATGAGCTTCCTTGGCCACAAGCCTGGCAGACTGAGCATCTGGCTAAGTGACAGCTTGGTACTAACACTGATTACGTAATATTAGATGAAATTTAAACTACCATTGAAAATTCAACTCAAGAAACCCTTACTGCCTTTCTAGTACCTGAAGACAGCACAAACGAGTTATTTCTTAAATAGCAAGAAATAAATATGTCTGGACATTTCAAATGCTGTATTGCCATGACCAAGTTGATAAAAATATCAGTTACTAGAAAGACTACACAGGTTCTGCTGATGCCTTAAGTAACAGACTTGAGTTTTAGAGGCCTTAAGTTTGAGGCAGTGCTACATTCACCAACAGCTTTAAGAACTCTCTTCAAGCACCACAACAACCAAAAGTGTATTTATTAGCTCTGATACTAGAAGCTACAGAAGGTTGTGAGTGCACAGTGATATTCAGTAAGACCAAACCCAGAGACTTGCATGCTGCTTGACTGTCACTGCAGCTGGCCCACATGTAACAGGTTTCCACTGAATCAGGTCAACCCTACCTAGAGACTGCTGCCATCCTTCCAATACCTCCCCCATTACTGATACTGGGGAGGTAATCCCCTCAATACTAGTCTCAATACTAATAAAGTTGTCCTTGATAGAGCTGCAGCATAAAGGAAATCTGTGTTACCTGTGCTGCCCTCCCCCTGTGGGCCTATCTCCACTCTGTATGCCATGGCACACACAAGTCACCCTTGCTTTGTTCCTGTCAAGGCCAAGTGTTCACTTGCTACATACAATACTTCACAGCACATTATTTCACACACTTTGAGAGCCATGCTGCACAAAATGCTTTAGGGTTTTCAACTTCCTCCCAGTAAAAAGGGTACATACCTGGTCTGCTAACATAAGTACTGTTTTCATCGTAAACCTGCGGGAACAGAAGTTGAAGAGGTCTTCAAGGCTGGGACCAAGAAGATCCATAACTAGAACATTGTAGTCCTTTTCCTGACCATACCACCTGCAACAAAGAAAAGTATCCAGTGTTAGCAGGAATCCTAAAGCAGCCCAGGATACCATTAGTGCTCTTGGTTGCAAGGGCACTTTGCCTGATATTCAAGATCAAAAGCTAACTAAAAACTAGAGCAGTGTCTTGTTTTCCCCAGAAACAAAGTCTGAGAACAAAACAGAATACAAAAGTTGGCAAGTTTGTTCGTGGATTTAGTTTTCCCTCCAGAGGAACCCACCTTAGCAGCAACTGAAATGCCAAGCACCAAAATAAAAACATAATCAAAGCAGAAGCCCTTACATGTCAGTAGACTGAGGTGTGTGTACAAAATCTGAAATGAAACTCATCTGCAGGACACCTTGCACTCCTACCATTGTTTCATGTTATTTAACTTGCCAGAAACACCTTCAGATGCTTTAGGCTTTGTTTTAGGGTATAATTTCTCTGCAACAGACCAAAGCAGCTCACACAGTTAACTCATACACCACTTCTTCACTCATTCATTTAACATAGCAACCAAGTTCTATGCTCCTACTGAAGATACAGACTCCTTTAACAAGTTTTCAGAGAGGAAAAACCACTCAAGTGTCCTAAAAATACAGATGTAGCAATTGCAGCCAAGAAGACTGTGATATACACCCTTAAGTGTCTGATGACTCAGGACAAAAAATGAAATGTTACCAATGCTGTGAGCACAAACAGGAGGCTACTCGTGTATTTTTCCTTCCAATCCACATCTAACATTTCCACCACAGTACTGCTTTATGTTATCTGCACCTGATGGAGAATATTTCACAACCTAAGCTACGAGAGGACCTGCAGTCACACCTTGCACTCCTGCCAATTGAACCTGAATATTATTTTCTACAGTCCTTTTGCACATTCCAGACAACTAGAGTTAAGTGAGAGGTGTGTGTGGAAAGGTCTTCATGAAGCTGAGAGCTAGTACATCACTGTAAAGATTCAACACTGCTGATCAGAAGGCTGCATTTTGCCTTTTCTAGGCACCAAGTCTTTTTGACAGGGACCAAGCACCAGGAGTAGATGGGCAGGGCACTGACTGACCAGCTCTCTCCTGGAGGTTTGATGTTTCCAGTAACAGCAGTGCAGACAAAATACACTAATACACCCCATAATAAAAGCATGCAGATTTAAAAAAAAAAAAATAAATCTCAACCACAGTAGTAGCTGGGGCTTAAAGACCTGTACAGACATTTTATTTCCACTTTAGGCAATGACTTCAGGAGAGTCCTGCATGGCTGTCTGAAAAATAGTTACCACTGATAACACTGACAAATTCCTTGGTACTCACAGGATTCCAAGCTTAGCCAGAGTAGTAAAATAAAATGTTTACACAACTGCAGAGAAAAGATTCTGTATTTGGATTTGTTTCAGGAACTACTGGCTTCTACCTTCTTATTGGAATTCTAGTGGAAACAATGGACTTCTATAAAATTTCTAATACTGCATTACAATGTTTTACATGGACTGTGGATCATACTCTTTGTTTTACAACCAGTCTACAACCTTTACTCACTCCCTACATCAAAAGGGGATGCAGAAAATATGTATTTTGAAAGCAGTTATTCAAACAAAATGTCAACAGAACAGTTTTCCTCCAACATGTTTATGTCCATAACAATACTGCTAAATAGCATTTATCAGGTTTTGTCTTCTTTAAATTCATTAAAAGTACTATGGGTACTACCAAATGTACCAAAAAAAGTGACCAAACCAAATGACAAGTGACCCAACCGGGAAAGCATGTTTATGGTATTATTTGATAAAGTCAGTAATTTATGAAGAGGTTAATATTCACACTGCAACCTGACACCAAACCATGAAATACATGCATTTTGAAAATATTTGCACAGCTAGGTCCTGCAAACAGCTGGGTAGTTTTGACAAGGCTCTGTAAAGAACTCCAGACACAGATGAAAAGGAAACATTACAATAATCTAGAGTAATGAAAACTGGACCACTGACCTGCTGATTCTGTCACATGAAACAGAAGTTTGTTGTGAAAGTGTTAAAAAAACCAATGGGCTGAACTGAAGCATTTTAATGTGCAAATCAACATCCAGATAAATTTTCTTGAAGAAATGGAAGTCCAATTCAGATACTGAGTGGAACTGTTCAATACTTTAATGGTTCAGTTCCCAAAAGAAGTTTAGGAGAAAAGGATCAAAGATCAGCCTTCAACTGAGCTAAGAAAATTTACTTACAGCATCACAGAAAAAGTGAAGCTGATGAAAAAGATGAATACCCCGGGAACTACATGTTAAAATGCATCTGGTTCCTCTATAGGCACCTCTCTGCTTAGTAAGTGCAGTAATTCAGGATGATTGCACAACCTGCATATGCACAAGAAAATTTTCATCTCCTGACCATTTTGTACTGGTGAAAAGCAGAATCAGCTCTACAAGACAAAGTAGGAAGATGTGCCCTCATAACATTTCATTTTTGTTTACCTGCCTGCAATTCCTCTCACAGAAGACTGACCCATCTATTCATTTCAAAACTGGCAACTGAAGTGTCTGCTAGGGCAGTGGAGGAACTTGTGCTTTATTTACTTTGTTAACACTGCAAGTAAGTTCTCATTTCCCTTGGAACATTTCCAGGGAAAATGGGATTAAGAAGTAAGGATACATCATGTGGATTCAACGTCAAGTAGCTGCTGCTCAGCTCAGAGTAAAAGTGTTGGAAGTCTTGGCTCTTCTCAGGAAACCTTGTGTATTATGGTATGTATCCACACATTTTGGATAAGCACAAATTCAGAGCACTTCAGCATGGGCTAAGGTGTATATGTCAACAAACTGAACACAACTCTAGAAACAGAAGCTGGTAAAATGAGAAATCCTCAAAAATTCTAAAACTGCACATCAGCAATGAAACACAGAGTGAACTACTAACACTGAGGAATGAGCCATACAAAGCCCTGGGCAACTATTAGATGACATTAAGCATCCCAGAGCACAAGTGTCCCACATACATGTTAGAGCACCATGGACTTTTTTTAACCACACCTGGAAGTATTCTATCACATACTAAAGCTGAGGAAGCAGCAGCAATCCAATTTAAGCCAGGGAAGTTTTGGAGGGGATTCAAAAGTGGGAGCAAGATATTTAACTACTTGACAGTTCACTTGGGGTGGGTAATGACTATACCCAGGTACATGTGGTGTATTATTTCAAGAAGAAAAGTTAAATGACCAGAAAACTGACTGTCTCTCTCATTCCTACAGTACTGCACATCCCCTAAGAACACATTTCCTAAGAGAGCATTTTGATTCTGTAGGACAGGTTGATTTCTACTTATGCAAAAAATTTAAAAAAGCAACTAAAACCCCCAACACACACCCCACTAACATCCCATTAGCTTTTCAGAGTCCTAGTCCATACCCAAGCTGTAACATGTGCCCAAGCTCACACATGCATGAAAATGCTTTGTCACTCTCCCTTGCCTCATCTGTTTAAAGCTGCAGATCAAATTACTAGAGATCAGTTGGAATACAGCAAATAATCCTTGATGAACCTTTTTGTCAAACTGTGGTTAAAGATTGAACAGTGACCTTAACTTGACTTTGGTGACTTATCTGACCAAGACTCACCACGTCAACAAGTTTCCAAATCATGTGGCTTAACAGTCTGATACATTGCCCCAGTATACTGCAGAGCTGAAACTGTAAATGTTTTATTCAACTTATGTGAGGTGTTTCTTTTTAAATTCCCTTGACTGGAGATGTCTATTTCAGCAACTGCATATATATATATATATAAAATAAAAACAAAAGAAATGTTTTTTTCTAATGTCAGAAAATGTTTAATAGCTTTTTTTTTTAAACTGAATAAACCTTTGAAAGAGTCAAATAGAGGTAGGCCAGTTAGAAGAGAGAGGTGAGCAAAAGGCTTACAGAATTCAGACACTGTCTGAATGTTACAGGATATAAAATGATAGTTTCAGACTACTGTACCACTTACACAATTTTAGGAGGTGACCAGCAGTTTCATCCATTACATCAGCATTTGTAATTCCAACAAGGTAACAAAACCAGCACAGTTAATTACAAAAGCTATGTATGAGCTGGTCACACGCTGACCAAAAGGATTCAGAAAACTCCCATTAAAAACCCCTCAAACTCAGATCAAGGTTAACTTATTTACTGAAAAAAACCATACAGTTGTTAACCACTGGTAAAGAAACCCCAAATCCCATGCATTCTGAAATCATGAAGATGGTAAAGGCATTGTCACCATTAGCACAGTGGTTCATCAATTTGTCTACAGCTTTTTGTACACAAAACCAGAACAGCTCAGTGCCACAAGAACGTGTTCCAACTACCACAACAACTGTAACAAGACTATTTTGTTCCAGCCTAATAAAAGCTCCCCTCCATCAACACCTGCTTTGCCAGGTAATGTATCCTACACTAAGGGCTTAGGTCAATTTGATCATCAGCTATTCCAGTGGAGGCTGTGGCAACCTGGAACTACAAACATAACTGCAGAAGGCCATGGTTTTGAGACCAAAAAAGTATTTCCTGGTTCCTCACTGCAAGGAATTATAATGCTGCTGTGGCAAGATTTGAATAGTTAAACCTTCAGACTTCTAGAAATCTCTGTAGTCACATTCAAAAAGAATAAAAAAAAAATGCTTTGGACCTCTGACATTTCACTGCTGTCCTAAGTCGTATCATTTGACCCTACAATTACTTTTAGTCCGATGCAATTATTTTCCCAGTATTTTTGCTTTCAAACACCATGTGAAAGAGTTTACGTGACAAAAATGAAGATTGTCAGAAGAGTTAAGGTGATTTAAAGAGTTGTTAAAACAAAAAAGTACATTGTGAAAGAAGTTCTTACTAGAATTACCTCAGATCACCTTATTAGTACATTTGACAAGTCAGCAAGCACACAAGGGGGAATATCCATGTCCAGAAGGCCTCAGGAACACAGAGGATTCAGATATCCTTCAGAAAATCAAATGACACTGAACTGATGAACACCCTGGAGCTGTGCACCACTTCTGAAAGCACCAAGTCACACAAGTCTCTGAGCTAGGCATTAGTCAGATGACATGACAAAAGAGAACACAGACCTCCCTATAATCATGTAACTCTAACATCAGGCATCACTGAAAAATAACTAATTCTAACCAGTAGAAGGACAGGCATTCTACAACAGAAACTGTAAAGCTACTGAGACTGATGTTTCAGACGCTGATGTACAAGCTCTATCACCAACATTCAGGAAAGGAAATCCAACTTGGAACAGGGACAGAATAGAGACTTTGAAAGATGGGAAGGTGGTGACCTCTGTAACCATGTATTCAAACAGCTCAGCAAGGCAGCTATGGAGTTACACAACTATTCTTTATAAATAGAGACTGTAACAGAATGAAGGTCATTAATAAAATAAAATTAAAAATCAACAATAAATAAATGGGAGCTGATTGCCTATAGGTAGATGCATTTATTTTTAGGAACAGAAGCTCCCTCTCTCTCTCTCTTGCTCTCCAGTAACAAAATCAGCACTGCCATGCTAGCCTAGAAAGTTTGGACACAGCACCTGACTGATTAACAGAAAGAACAGCATGTTGTCCAAAACAGGTGCTGATTCAGACCAAACAGGCCCCTTCTGCTCCCATGTTCTAGACTTCAGTACAGACATCTCCTGACAAATAATGTTTTGGACAAACTGGCAAGTATATTCTGCCTGCAAATATATACTCATTTGAGTCTTAACAGCTACTGTAGCAACACACAAAAGTAAATTAATCTACTGTCACAAGACTGACATCTAAATTATTATACTTCTAGTTTTATCTTCTCTTAAGCTGGAGAAACACTTCCTAACTGCTAGCCAGCCAGGAGTAATATAAATGAACTTAACATAATATGTCATGACTGAAATACTGAAGTGGAATATTTAGCAGATGTCACCTAACATTAGTTGCCATGGTGAGTATGAATTAGGCCACCCAAGTGCTAAAGAAAGAAACAGCACTGAACACTCTACACTGTGAAGTTAAGACTCTAAAAATAAAATTCTGTATCTTTTTTTGTAGTTATGAGAAAAGTATGAATATGTGAAGTCTACCAGTGCAACTCATCTCCTAAGAAACAGTAATTTCATTTGTCTAGTGCTGTGTTGCACACATCCACACAATTGACTTGCTGTTTTGCTAGCTGTTCAGGGAGGTACATTAGGAAGTCAGGAGAATGTAAATAAAATGTCTTCCATAAAGTCAGAAGGTTCAGTTCAGTTCAGAGGCTAAGCCATTGATCCACAGTAGCTAAAAGGAAACATTGCCTGGGGGAAACAGCATTTTAATAGTACTCCTGCTCATCACCTGTACCAAGGAAGTGTAATACTGAACTGAAAGTGCATACTTTTGCAGCTGTTTCTGCAAAGACTGACCTAAGGCAAGGATAAAAAAGTTTAAAAATAAATAAAGGGGACAGCTTTGTTTTCAAACTGTGGCTACCTCTTGGATGCTGCTAAGGACCAATTAAAGACGAGTTTAAATTGTTATAAAATATGAAATAGATTTTAATATTCATTCTCTCAACTGAAAAAAAAATAGGTTGAAAAATTTGAATTTTGAATATTGAAAGACTAGCTTGAAATTTTACTTTGAGCTACCAGAACAAGAGGCTTCCTCTTATCTACTAGAGGGGTTCTGCCCTTCAGCATACAGCCTTAGGTAATAATAGAAGATTAATAGGAGGCTCCATTCCTAGGAACTTCTCTCTCATTATTCCCAGACCTACCAATGAAAAGAAGATATAAAACTTTTCATTTTTTCTCACTATTATTTTCAGGTCTGGATGTTGGGTTTTGGTTTTTTTTTAAATCTGGGAGATGTGTTGGTGGGTTGGCTTTTATTTGCCAGTTTGGTGGGTATTTTTCTGGTGGTTTCTTTTTTTTTTTTTTTCAGACTGCATGAAGTTATTGAGAAGCACCTTAAAATGAAGGTCTTTAGGATGGGTGTTTTTACAATTATTTTTAAGCACTTCTAATAAGAGATGGAAACTCAAAGCACTCAAAGAAAAATCTGTGAGAACAACCCTAAAATTACCAAAACATGACCATGTTTTCCATTACATGTATCACCTAGTAAAGATGAACACAGGCAGTCTACTATTGATAGATTAACCAACAACATGGCAGCAAGGAACCAGAAACACAAAACCTGTAGATGCTTTCAAGATTTTTTTTGCCAGAATCTTTAAAAATATGCTTCACAAGAGTGTATAGTGATACATGGGTGGCAAAACTAAATTTCAACATCAAGATATTTTGCAATTACTTGCTGGGTTAAAAAGTTCAGTTTCCAAGATAACATTGCAAAAAAATTGCCAAGGCAGTAGCTTTTTGGATTTAAACTTACAAATGACTGAACTTCAATAATCACCTTGCTCAGCCTCACAAGCTGTAGGTATCTCTTTGGTCTTGCCCAAAGAATACATGCAGAATGTTTCACATTGACTCCACTCTCCTCCTGGGGTTAAGAGCAACATTTCTGAAGTATCACCAATAGCCACAGCCAGTTCCAGTACAGCTGTTTTCCCTTTATAACAGAAACAAGGTATCCCAATGGTATAATCAACACAAAAATCTGCAGCACACTCCTCTTTTTAAGTAGGTCTGTAAGAATACCTGAAGGTAATTTCATGATGGATATGAACAATAGTTGGTAAACACCACACATGGCAAAATCAAGAGTTGCTGATATATTGAAGAATTGTTTTTCTCAAGAGTGCTTTAATAGTTACACTATGAACAAAACATACAAAGCTCACACCCTACTGAAGCCCTCCAAGCCAGAACCCAGAACTTGGGAATAAAGGTATAGTCCAGACTAATAGGATCAGTGCCCAGTTAACAAGATTACAGCTAAAAACGCTTTCCCACTGCAAAAAGAGAGGGAAAAAGAGACAGTTGGTGGTTGAGAACAATGAGAATAAGCCCAGCAGAATACACAATGCAGACTTTGCACTGTGGCCTAAAGGCAGATCAGACTGTTAGAATGTTAAGCTTGGTTCCAGAGCCCTTTGTGAAAAGTAAAGGCAACAGTTAAGCAAAACCTGTGCATCAAGAACATCCCACTACTTAAAAATCCATTGAGCACAGATATATAAATATATAATTTGTGAAACTCAATATTGCTTCAGAAACTTTGCAACTCTTTTAGGAAAAAGCCATGAACAGTAGTAAGAACTCTGCATGTCTAAGAGAGTTTAGAATACTCAGAGAATAGACACTCTAATCAATTTTTGCTGGTTTATGTGCAAACATGTTCTGTTACAGTGGGAGTACCATGGTACCTTGTTCACTTTCCACAAGACTCAACACTTGATCTCACAGAAGCACTATTAAACTCAGAGCCAAAACAATTATTTTGCTCATCAGCTTTCTTGCCATCAGTCAGAAAAGGCCATCAAATCAACATTAAAAGATGAACATTTTGCCTGGTTCTAGATAATTTCCATGACACTCCAGATATGCTATCTGATGACTAAGCTTGCAGTCACATTTAAAGGGCAGAATTCAGCTTTAAGAACAGGTGCCCAAAATGAATGAGCAATCCATACCTCACCTATTACTTCAGCTTTGTGACTCAAAGAACCACAGCAGACCACTTGAGTAAGGCAAAGCCACATAATGCAACTTTTAGTAAGCTGATCTTGGACACTGCATGACTTTGTTAAATGAGGAAGGAAAGATCAGGTGTCTGCATTTCCCAGATGTGTGGCATTGGGATAAAAGTGCTTCTGAGGCCAGCATGGCAATGGGAAAAGCTTAGTATGATTCTTCAGTTTTGTATCCAATGCTCTTCTAATGATGCTGGTTTTTAAAAGGTGTCACATTACAGAAATTTTAACAAATGTACTGGAAGGTTTTCCTTCAACTTGATTCATCCTTCTAAAGATACTGAGCCAAGTACAGCTTATTCCAACTTGACAGCAGGACCATTATAAAACAATGGTGGAATCACTGTTATCAATTACAAATGCAAAGTGACCTAAGCACAGTCATACATTCTAGCTCAGCTGCTGCCAAAAACACACGTCAGAAAAGCTTGAATTGCCTGAAACAATATGCACAGTAATTCCACTTTGGTCCTCAGCTTTATAATGACCTATTCAAGGATATATCCTTATTAATCACCTCAGAGATACAGCTCATTTGGTAGGTCAAATTCTCCCCCTTATATTCAGATTGCCACAGATTCCACTTTACTAAACACATCACATCCTAACATTTGTCACAAAACCTGTGCTGCAAACCCTGCTCTGTGGGCTTCCTCCTCCAGAAGACAGAAAGCATAAAAAATACTATTTAAGATTTCTTCAAGCATCACCAGATGTCATGCAGCAAGACAACAAGTAGCAACAGAAGCTTTGTCAAAGAACCTGTCAAGCAGCATCTGTTACATACAAAATAAATTAAAATTAATCCTTAATTCAAAAAGTAGTTGGTTTTTTTTTTCCTGAAAGACACTTTTCCAGGAAAATGTTACAAAAATTATTACCAAGAAACTTGAAGTTAAAAACTTTGAAGATTAACATTATCAAATGGATGACACTCCCTTAGAATTATGAGTCTATAAATCAATTTGAGAAGTTTTGAGTATTGTCTCAGTTGTCCATTCTTCTACAGATTCTTGTAGTCTATTATTTGTGGGGTGGAGGGAGGAGGAAGGAAGTGTGTATTGCAGAAAGGCTGTCATTCCTCTATGGTGGTGAGGCTTCTAAACCACAGTTACTGGTTATACACAAAACAAATGTCAGAACAATGTCAAATACAGACAAAAACTTGAAAAGGTGACTGCTACACTTGAAGTTAGAAGCAGGTTTCTCAGCATGAAAGATTATATCAAGTATTTAAGCTTTAAACAAAGCACTCTCACAGGGGATTTTCATCAAATTCAAGAATTTAAACAGTAGTACACTCCTGCTACACAGAAAGGTTGAAAAATGTGCAAATTAAGCCTCATCACAGCACCAAACATTCATTTACTTTTTTAAAAAAAAAAGTTTAAGAATGCCCACATGAGTTGTGTGATGAAACACCTGATATCTGCTTGCTTTGGCTGTTTTCCCAGTTATCCTTGTTTTAGCACGTACTATTCTGTGTGTGACAGCCTTCCAAAATGCAACTTCTGCTCCTTCCATTGTAAAACAAAGGCACCATTGAAGTAAAGAAGAAAACTGTAGTCTAAAATAAAGATGAAATCCATTTAAGCTCCTGAATTCAGGTATGGTTATTTTATGTCTGCAAAAGGCTGGAGTTAATGAGGACAGATGGCCAGGACAACACTTGTTTCCACTGCTCTATAGCTCCAGCTGACATTCAGGACTACAGAGACCCCTGTCCAAGGGGAAAATGGACAGGAGGGGAACTATTCACCTCAGAAATAAAAGCCTGTTTTAGAGTTTGTTAAAATTAATACATGACCTAGGATATATCATCATTATGACAACAGACCCTCCAGGCTGCTACTGATATAGGTACACACAAAAAGTCAGGGAAGGTTTAAAAAAATTAAATGGAACCTCCAGTTTGACCCAGTATCCTAAACTGAAGTTATTTTGGCAGCTCAACAAACAAAATTCCTTTATGCCACAGTGCAAGCATACAAAATATTAACTTTAAAACCAAACACTCACAAAGTTAAAAAAAAAAACACCAACAGTTCCTTGTACAAAGTTATTCTGAAGGTAACTCAAGTTTCATTTCATCAATTCTGATGCAGATTCAGTAGTTGGCAACTAACCCAGTAAAACACAATAATACCAAGAGGAGTTACTCCTCCTCGAATTTGCTGCCCCAGTGATTTTGTTCCATTGCTAAACACTCCTGGAAGTTTCAGACAAACGAGGAAGCTGTATAACGAGGAACTGGGAGGGATAAATCTTTGCACTTTGACTGTATGGAAATCCTGGTGACGCAGGAGGACCAGAGAGGGGCTGCCACCTCATTCCTGGTTGAGGTTCTCTGCAGGCTCTTGCCTTGCAAGCACATAACTATGAAAGGAAAAGATACATGCCTGAGCACGTCCCTTGTCCCAACACGAGAAGACTGGGAAAAAAAAAAAAAAAAAAAAAAAAAAAAAAAAAAAAAAAAAAAAAGAAAAAAGCAACAACAACAAAAAAAAGCAACAAAAGAAAGCAGCCATTTCCAGTACGGGCTTCAAACTCTCTCAACCTCATCAAGAACGTCGGATCTCACCGAGAAAAGTCTCACACTTTGTTCTAACCATTACAAGAATTCCTCACAGCTCAGAACTGCTGAAGATCTCACTTTCAAAGCCCAGTGTGTACGAACAAGACGAGACTAAAACCGGTGTGGAAGACACCCAAGTAGCTGAACAGCTTCCAATGGAGCATTTTTCCCCCCCCTCAACAACCCTGCCGTTCCCAGATAAATCTTTTTAACCTTGGTGTCCTGCATCACCCAAACGTTAAAGAGAAGTCACTGTGCTGGCACACACGAATGATTCCTACCGTATATGTGGTATGCCAACTCCTCCCTGCAGGATCTTGTATAGTTTGCTTTCATACAGCAGCTGGGGATGTCTAGCCTTCTGAGACTCCAACTTCACAGCAACTTCCTACAGTGAAAGGGAAGAAGGAATCAGAGCAGAGTGTCCACTGGGTCTTAAGGGGTACAGCACTTCCAATATCCCCCCCAACACTCCTGCTGCAAATGCTTTGAGGGGTTTTTTTTGTTGTTTTTTGTTTTTTTTTTTAAGCCCTTAGTGCTCAACGTCCTGCATTGTGTTGCATCTTCAAATAAAATCCGCATCGTGATGATTTGTACATTAGTATCCAGGTCATGGAATTGAGCTGGAGATGTAAAGTCTTCAGATCCATATAAGCGAGGGAGAACATACGTAGGTGTTTTCTTCTTTACAGCTCAGAGCCGTGAGGGGGAGGAAAAAAAAAAAGAAAAAAAAAAAGAAAATCACACCAAGAAAAAGATAAAGAGTTGAAGAAACAGGGGATCTTCTTTGTTTCTATTACTGTTGAGGAAAATGAGGCAAAGTGTTCCCCAGCTGAGAGAGGGGGGGGGATTGGTGGGAAAGGAGCAACTTGAGGGGCGGCTCGTAAAAGACAAAGTATCTTTTCCCCCAATGGTGGAGCCCTCTCCCCACCACTCGCTCAGCAATCCCTGGGTTGGGGGGAGAGGCCAGGCCGGCAGGACTGAAGGGGCTGCGGGTCTCAGGCGGGGGAAACCCCCCAAAGCCCGGGGTCCAGACCTTCACCCCCCACACCCCCGGAGAGACAGGGCCGCCTGGGGCCTGGCAGCCGGTGACACCGGGAGCAAAATCCTGGGGGATCGCTGGAGGAAAACACGGAGCCGGCTGATCTCCAGTCCCCCCGTCCCCCCATCCCCGGTGCCAACAGCCCCGACGGGCCCGAGGCGATGGGCTGCGAGCCGCCCTTACCTCCCCGTTGGTGATGTTGATCGCCAAATAGATGTCCCCGAAGGAGCCCGACCCGATCTTCCGCACCAGCTTGTATTTGCCTCCGACAATAAACTCGGCCTTGGAGCCGCTGCTACTCGCCATGGCGAGGGGCGGCCGAGGGTCCCTCCCGGCACTTCCGAGAGGCTCGGGGGAAGGAGGAGAGCTCTACCGCCGCCCCGGAGGAGGAAAAAAGGGGCAGGGGAGGGCAAAGAGGTGGGGGGGAAGGTGTCAGCAGAATCGGAAGGTTGCTCCCTGCTGCTCAGCTCCAAGCGGGGCCCTCCGGCGGGCGCCCCTTTGCGCGGATCGGTCCCGCTCCCCGGCCGGGCGGCTCTGGGTGGCCTCCAGAAAGACGAGAGGCGGCCACCGAGCGGCTAACGAAGGGCAGGGGAAAGGAAGAGAAGGGAGAGAAAGGAAGAAAAAAACAAAAAAAACAAAAAAAA
>JAAWXA010000026.1:2917735-2968690 GCA_038090715.1 Florisuga fusca | reverse complement strand
CCCGCCGCGCCTGCGCCAGGAAAGGCGCCGCCTCCCCCTCCAGCGCGCCTGCCCTTCAGGCGCAGGCTCCGCCCCCCCTCCCCGAACAACCAATCAGCGGCCTCCACCAGCGCCTGGCCCCGCCCCCTCCGCTCGCCGCGTGGGTATGGGGGGGGGCTGCCCGCATGCGCAGTGCCCGCAGCACAACCCGGGCGGAAGGGGAGGGGGGCGGCGCGCGTGCCCTCAGCCGCTTCTTAAAGGGACCGCGCACCCCCCCCTGCGCCTCCCCGGGGCTGCCCGAGGGGATGGGGGAACGGGGGGATCGGTGCCCACCCGGAGCCGGGCATCTCCCCCGGTTGCCTGCAGGGTGGCGAGGGAAGGGGAGGCGAGGCCGGGTGGTCACCCGTGACGCAGGGTGCGCGGCTGTGGCCGTGTGGCCGGGCTGCTGGTCAGTGTTCGTGTCGCGTCCCAAACACCCATCTCCACGTGTTTTAATCGTCTTTTTCTAATATACCAACGAGCTGACAGCGTTCTGTCTCCTGTCCTGTGGGATCTGGAGCCCGGAGGGTTGCATGGCTGAGCTGAGGGCCTGGCAGCAGCCTCCCCCCTCCCGGTACACAGGGCATCCCCCGGCTTCACCGCCCTTCCCTCAGCCCTCTGTCTGACTTAAAATGTCTGATTTATCCTTTATCATTATGTTCTCAGCCTGCTTGAGTCGTGGCACTCAGCACTGCAGACCCACAGACATTTTTTCCCAGGAGTTTCCCCATTCACAGAATCATTTGGGTTGGAAGGGGCCTCAGAGATCACCAAGTCCAACCCTTGATCCACAACCACCCTGGTTCCCAGACCCTGGCACTCAGTGCCACATTCAGCCTCTTCTTAAAAACCTCCAGGGATGGAGAATCCACCCCCTCCCTGGGCAGCCCATTCCAGTGCCTGATCACCCTCTTCCTAAAGAATTTCTTCCTAATATCCAACCTCCCTCTGGCAGGAGGAGCCTGAGGTGAGTCTAGCCCCTTCATGAGGACCACACCACAGGCAGAGCCATCTCTTGCTCACACATCTCTTGGTCTCACAGCCCCTGCCTTCATGTGGCTGTTAAACCCAGCTCCTTGCCATTCCCAGATTTCTTTGACCCCAGCAGCTGGTGCTCCGGGAGCTGTTCCTTGCTGTCTGTCAAACCCGAGGTCTCCGTTGCCCCCTCGCTCAGCCCTGTGAAGTTTTTCCTTTGCAGGAACACAAAACTGTGAATTCCAGTGACTCATCATCACTCCCTGTCAGAGCAGCGTCTTCTGCTCTGCAAGCCTGCATTTGGGAAATGATTCAGTCTGCGGGAGAAATGAAGCTCCTACAGTCATGTACCTCCCATGTAGAAGGAAAACCTACTCAGGGTGTCTGCTTTTAAGAGGTGCAGTCAGAGAAACTACTTTCTGGCTTGCCTGGTGTACCCAAAGCCATGAGAATAATAAAAATTTTGATTTTAAGTCTGGAAACCATGGTGGTAGCGGGTCAAGGGTTGGGCTTGATGATATCTGAGGTCCTTTCCAACCCGTCTGATTCTGTGATTCTGTGGTCTATGGACAGATTTTCCTGAATAGCTAACTATTTTGGAGAAAAGTGAGATAAAGAGGTCCAGGTTAGGGCACTGGTGTAGGTAGGAAGTTGTTCATATAACTCCTTAACAGAACAGCATCCATATAGTAATAAAGTCTTCTATGATGCTCACCATTTTGCTTTCAAACATGGTAAAGGCATTGTGACACAAACCCTTTCTGTCTGCACACAGACAAGAGTCATGGCTTGGATCCTCCTGGCTCTCAGGCAGTCAGGGAAGACTCGGATTTTCCCATGTTTCTTCCCACAGTGTATTCAGTTCAGCTACAGGATGACTCCACAGCGAGAGATGAGGAAGAATAGAGAGGGAAGACCATCCTGACTGCAAATATCTGCTCCAAATTCCCCCTTTATTTTTTTTTTCAGGGAGGTTTGTTTTTTGTTTTTTGGTGTGGTTTTTTTTGTTTGGTTTTGGTTTTTTGTTTTGTTTTGTTTTTTGTTTTGTGTTTTTTTTTTTTTTTCAGGTTTTACTACAGGTCCCTCTGTACCTCTAATAAAAACAAAACGTGAAGGATGAAGAATCAGCCTGAACTGTGCCAGATGCACCAGAATGATCAACGATGCTCTGAGAGGAAGCTCCAACTCATTCCCTCCTCCCTTCTTGTCAAGGAGCATCCATTTGCACTTGCAAGAATTTCTGCTCCCTTGTCACTCAAAGGGAACGTGGATCTTGTGCGGAGGAGCTGGGATGCATCACACACGAGTTAAGGGGGCTGGAGTTTCAAGGGCAAATGAGGTTTTGGTTTTTTTTTTGAACATCACACTCATGATTTCCAAACGCTGAGCTCCCGTGTCCTCGGTTGCCCTCACCTTGCTGGTGAGGGTGATTTGCACAGCATTTAGGACTGATGTGTATTTAGTGGCCTTTGGGGTTTGAGTTGTTTTCCATGGTTGCTCGGGGTGGGATTTGAAGCCGTTCGGGAGCGTTTGGCTTGAGTCACGTATCCTTGGAAGAGCTGGAAAAACAGGTCTGCAGCTCCTGGGCAGGAAATAGAAGCACGGGTGGGTATGGCAGGATCTCCTGGGCTATGCAATGCTGCCACCTCCTGCCTGCCGGGGGACATCCCGGTGTCCAGGGGACATCCCTGTGTCCAGGGGACATCCCTGTGTCCAGGGGACATCCTTGTGTCCAGGGGACATCCCTGTGTCCAGGGGACATCCCGGTGTCCAGGGGACATCCTAGTGTCCAGGGGACATCATTGTGTCCAGGGGACATCCTTGTGTCCAGGGGACATCCCTGTGTCCGGGGGACATCCTTGTGTCCAGGGGACATCGCCGAGGAGAGGGACTGTCTGGGCCCAGCCCGGTGCAAACACACCCAGGCACCCACGTTGTGCCCCAAATCCCTGCAGTCTGGGTGGGTGTTGTGCAAAAAAGAACCAGCCGTCAGCATTTGGTGTTTTTTCGCTGGGTTATTTTAAACCTGCAGTCACTCAGGGGTCCTGCAGCAGGGATGGGAATGGGGGGGGATTCAAAGGAGGATCAGCCCAGGCAGTGTGGGAAGGACTGTGAACAGGCTGGGACAGTCCAGCTGCAGCTCCATCTCCATTGTACCCTGGCCAGGAGCAGTGAATATACCCATGAACAGCTTCCCTCACTGGGACCAGGAGTGTGGGAAACACTTCTGCTGCATCTCCAGCTCTGGCCACTCCAGGCATCCTGATGTTTCTAGTCCAGGAGAAGGAAGAACTGGAGGGCCTTGTGCTCCAGCATCCCACCACCTCCCATTTCCACAGTCCCGTGGTCACAGAACACGTCTCTTTGTGGGCTGGGGACAATTGTTGTATCCTACCTGTCAGGTTTACATTTTTGGGGCTCTGTTTATGTCTCTACCATAGCAAGGAGAGGTTGGTTCAGTTTCAGAGAAGAGGAAAAGGGCAGCTCTGTTTCTGGGGAGGCAGAACTGAACCCTGTGAACAAACAGCACTGAGCATAAGGTTGGGGGAGACTCACTGCCTGGCAAATCCCAGCTGATCAGACCTGGAGGTGGGTCTCACCCGGTTTGTTGTCCTCTCCAGTGTCAGGATGAAGCCCACCTGTGTCAGAGCTTTTGCCTTTATTTATTTACTTATTTATTTATTTTAGTTTGTCCCGTGCATCTGTTCTGTTTCCGTGCCACGGTGCAGAAAAATTCCCCTCCTAAACCCTGGCAGAAAACCACATCCTATGGCAACGTGGTTGGGTTTGCCTTGCTGAGCAGTGAAGATACCAACAGCCTGAAAGCAGCCCTGGCCTTGTAAAAATCCTCCCACAGCCTCTGCTTTGAGGCTTATGTCCTGAGTCTTTAGGAAAGTACAGAAGTCAGTGAAGACAAACAAGAACAGGAACAAGATCTGCTCAAACATGAAAGCCACGGAGATACTGACTGGATTTTAAATTATATTAATTAAAACCACTGCAGACATTAGCTAGGAGGAGAATTTGGGGCTGCAGTTTCACAGCAGCTGGCCTGATGGAGTGATTCATTGCTGCTCATGCAGGGTGGTCCTACTTCTGTGCCCTTCTCTGTCCTCCTACTCACCCTGCTCCTAATGGCCAGCTCTGCTGCTTTGTCACACCCTCTGTGGGTTGGTTTTCTGCCCAAGCCTGTAGAACATTGCCCTACAAGTTTCTCTGGGTGTTTTCTCTGGGTTAATGTTCTGCCAGACTGGCGACTCAAACGGGTTCCATGGGACAGTGCAAGGACTGTCACTTGTTGGCAAAGACAGTCAGCCAAAACACTAAATGGGAGCAGTCAGATGGGAAAACTGAAGGAACATGCCCAGAAAGGCACTCTGCAGGCACCCAGGAGAGACCACAAGAATCACTGAAATCACTGCCAGCAGGGAGACCACCACCAGCCTCAGCACCACCACCAAAACAGGTGGGGAAAACTGGAATGGTAGAGTACCCACAACCTAGTTTTTAATTCCTGTTCGTTATTATTTTTCACATCTTTCAGGGATCCCAGGAGAACAAAAGCATGCTTATAGCTGCATCACTTGATAGAGTGAAAGGAATAAATCCCCTCTCTTCTCTTTGCAGTCCTGCTGCATGACCAAGCCTGTCCAGTGTGATTTGCCCTCCTCAGTCCCAGTGTTGCTCATCCTTTACTTTGCCTGCTTTGAAACAGCAGCCCCAAAACTCTTAATTTCATCCCAGCAAAGGAAAGGAGTGTTTTCAGTATAATAAACCATCTGTTTGCTGCAGCAGTGGTGAAGCAGCATCCTGTTTGTGTTCTTGTAACTGTGTCAGCAAATATGTCCTGCTGTGAGGTTGGAGCAAGAGGGAACAGCTCACACTCCTGAGCAGCAGGGATATCCTGGGCTCTTGTTCAAAGGCTCCTGGGGAGGGAGGAACACCAAAATGACAAGCTAACCAAAGTCATGATTGAAAAATCAAAGGGCATGCAGCACCTCTGCTCCAGAGCAGTCAGCTCGCTGGAGTTCAAGTTATCATTTCTGAGTTTCTCCAGAGTCCTGCCATCTCCCAGGGCTTTCCACCTGCTGCTGCTACTCAGGGGTGTACATCCTGAGTGATTCTGCAATAGGGACCACAAAGGGCAAAGTTACAGGAGCTGGCAGATCCCATCCCACTGCCCAGTGGCAGAATCCTGCTGCCTCCCAGCCAGCTGCTCCAGCAGTCTGGTCCCTTCCTGAGCTGATGCACACTCCTAACCTGGCAGAAGATAATTCCCTTGTTTGGCCAAGATAGTTTTCTGGTGGTTTATAGAATCAAATTGTCTCATGGCAGGGTCAGGTAAAGCCGGATCTGGTGCAAAGGAAGAACAGGAAAGGGGTCAGGGGTCACCAGGAGCCCAAAATCTTCAGATAAAACTGGTGCCTTCCATCTTCAGATTGTCCCTCCAGCTACCTAGCATCAGCCCCTCTCTAGAGGGGAACATTCACCCTGTGTACACTGAGCACTCAAGAAAAACCAAGGTTTGTATCTTCAACCCAAGGTGCTATCTTCTTTCTGAAGTCTTCACTGCCTCAGAGAAATAGAGAACCTAAGGCAGTTTTGGCCCCAATTTTTCTTGTAAGTGGGCAAAATCTGCATGCAGATACTCAAGCTGAGAAGTCACCAGTGGGTCCCACTGAGTCCTGGGCAGCCAAATTCATCTCAGTATTTCTTTGCTCTTCGCAGGAGGGGCAAGTGAGTTTCTGGCATGGCTCTGTGTTTTAAATTAAATCTGGGTGGCAAGTTTGGAATCACAGCAGGTTGCTTACACGAGGACACCCATCCTGCTCCAGCATCCTCTCATGCTCCCACCAGCAGTGTGCCCTTCATGCAGGGGCATTTCCCCTCCTCCTGAGCCCTCAGGCTCCAGCTGACCAAGGTTTATTTTCCCACCAGCTATTTTTAGCAGAGTTTATAGTGTTTGGGAAAGGAGCTGGAGGTGAGTAGTTCATACCAGTAGGAACCAAAGCAGGCTTGTGCACCTGAGGTAGCTCACCTCCCCCGTGTGACATAGCAGCCTTTGGGCAGTCCTGCCTGGGTACCCTCTGAGGACTCCTCACAAGCTGGCTTTGGCACCACCCATCTTTCCAAACCCTGCTTCCCTGCAGAGTGGGGTGATGTGGGGCTCACCAGGGCCTTGCAGCAGGGGAGAGGGATCTGGTCCCTCCGCATTCCTTGGGCAATATCCTTTGTGGCACCCACCCATGCCAAGGGCATCCACTCTACCAAAGAGATGCTGCTGTCACCCTTGCCAGGGACACTTGTCCCTGCCCTCCTGCTGCTCCCTCCCCTGCACTGGTGGGGCTGGCATAGGGCTGCAGGGAGTCAGCCCAGGGAACTGGTCCAGGTTGAAAATAACTTTTTCCAGAGCAGTCTGACAGGGGCTGTGTTTGCCAGGCTGGCTCTCAGCACAAAGCTTCAATGCCAGTGCTGACACAAGGCAAGAGGCACCATTATATTTGGCAAGGGAGCCTGATTTAAGTTTTTGGGCACAGCCCTCAGAAAGTTGCCATGTCTTCTAGTCTGGGGCTACAGCCAGCACAGGAGATGCTTTATTCCTTCAGTAAAGATTTGCACATCCGTGCCATGTCTGACCCGGAGCCTGGGATTTTGTGTCTGGCACTTCTGTAAAAGAACTTTTCTGCCAAACCCTTTCATTTGACTGCATCGTGTCTCCAGACAGACCCCATCATCTGCAGCCCTGGCAGCATGGATACAGCATTGTGTTTTGCTATTCCTCCAGCAGGGAAGGGACACAGGGAGCCCTGGAGCTGGGGGATGGCTCTGGCTGGCTGGACAGAGCCTGGAGCAGGGATAAGTCTGTGGGAGAAATCTCATTCTTGCAGCACTTGAATTGAACCAAAGATATCTTGGCCCAGGGAGAGGATGTCCATGTGCTAACAGCACCATTTCCCAATCTTGCAAGAAGTTAGAGGGGAATTCTTCAGCCTGGGACATTTTTGGCTGTTTGGGAAAAGGGTTTTTTTTCAGTACTGCAGGAAAAGGGGGATTTTCAAGTCATTTTGGTGATTCATAGGAAATGCTGTTAGTGCATGTCTGGAGCTCTACCAATGAACTTGTTCCCTGGAAGACTTTCCTGCAGACTTTCTCCAGCAAACATACTAGTGCCAAGCAGCAGTGTCTGAAGGCTTCTTGGCTTGCCCTAGCTCTGCTGCAGAGCTCAGACCATCCACCCAGGCAAAAAGGCTCAGAGACACAAGATCCCTAAGAGCTCCTTGATGGAGCTCATCTGGTTTCCCTTGTTTTACCTTGTTTTACTCTCCGAAAGGCCCTGAGGTTTCCAGAAGTGGTTCCTTCCCTACTTTTCTCTACTGCAGCGTCAGGGAGCTGTGCAGCTCCAGAAGTGTTTGCAGGTAGAGGGAGGAACTGCAGCTCCTTTCCTTTGGCACACTCACTGGGAACAATTTGCTGAGTGGGGGTGAAGCTGAGGTCCAAACTTTCCAGTGATGTCAGACTTGAAATTGCTTTGAGTACTTGAGTGGATGGGTGAGGTGAGAGACTCCAAAGAAACCATGGGCCAAGAAGATGTAAATGCCTGCACAGATGATTCACTGCATGTCAAGTGATACAGATAAGTCTTCAGCAGCAGTTTCTCTGGTGCTTTAGAATTAATTACTCTGCTAGAGCAGAGTGCTGGTATTTGGCATCCAAGGCACATTTCCTCTGTGACTCTGCTTAAAGCAGTCCTGTTGAAGTCACTGAGGTGAGTCTACTCTAACACAAAATAATTCAGCTTGTGGATGGTGGCTGATACACCTGGGAGTGAATCTTCCCTCCCAAGTATAATTTCTTGAGCTATTTTAGGGAACGTGGATTTTTATACATGCCATATGCTGTGGTTTAGGAGGCCAGGGAGGATAAGAGGAACAAAAGCAGGTGGTGCAGAGTGTCTGCTGGAGCAGCAGGGCAGGAACCTGGAGTGCAGGATGTGGCCAGCTCTGTCCTGTGTCCCCTGGGCAGGCTTTGGCTGTGCCGGGTGGACACTGCTGCTCTCCAGTGGCAGCAGCCAGCAGAGCCCATCCCATCCCATCCCATCCCATCCCATCCCATCCCATCCCATCCCATCCCATCCCATCCCAGCTGGTTTGCCATCACCTTATTCTTGGGGGACAAATGCCATGGAGCTGTGAGCAGAGGCTGTGTCCCCCTGTCCCCCAGGCCCCTCTGCAGCAGGGATGCTCCCTCTGCCTCCCACCTCTTGGTTCTTAGAACTCTTAGGGGCTTCCTTAGGATGAGGATTATTGTGCAAGCAGATTGCAGGTGAGGGACCTGACCAAGGGCTGCTGAGTCTGGTGATTTTACCACTAGCAGCAGATCACGCAGTGGCTTTTATCAGCACCTCCTCAGGGGTCATGATTCCTTTGGAGTCAGAGCATTACAGTTCCTTCCTTTTTTTTTTTTTTTTAACAAGTTGCTTCCTCCCAAGTTTGGGAAGAAAAACATGTTCAAAAGCATCCTAAAGAGCCTGGAGAGAACAGCACTGTGGAAAGAAGCTTCATCCCTCCAGGGTCTTGTTTGTAAATGTCTCTGTGATTTTAAACACGACGTTTCCTAGGCCATACTCCTAAATTCTGAATCCTGGGGGAGATTCAGAGAAGAGCAGCTCTGAGGGATGCTGAGTGCTGGCCCATCTCCTGGATGCCATGTGCAAGGACGTGGTGGGGCTGAGATGCTACTGGGCCAAGTATCCCAGGATTTGGACTTAAGCCAGAGTGCCTGATTCCAGCAAATCGTGGCTAGAAATCTGGGGCTCCAGCCCCTTCATGAGCATCTTCCCAGGGGTAGGTTCCACCTGTGTCCCATCCCTTCCAACATTCCACCCACAGGCCTGAACACCTTCTCTACCCAATGAAGCAGTTTTTCATTTCATTCAAAAGCTGATTCTTGTTGAATTTAAAAAACAGAACAAAACAACAGAACATGGGCTGAGAGAGGCTTTTTTACTATGCCTGATTTTTTTCTCTCCCCTCCTCCAAAGACCATCACAAGCTCTGGTTCATTAGCCTTTGTGAATAGAGCAGAATGGAAAGTGCCAGACAAGGGGAAAAGTTCATCACGTGTTATTGTCACCACAGCAGTGGAAATATCACTAACAAATCCATCAGCCCCTCCATGCACAAGGCCTTGCCCCACATCTCCTCCTGAGCATCAGTCATGCCATGTGGATCCCACTTTATCATCTGGGGGGCTGAGTAAGCAGACAAAAAGGGTGCAGGCTGTCCCGTTTTGATGCTCTTGAGAGCAAGCTCTTTCAAGGGCTCCTTTATTGATGGGCCTCTAGCTAATTTTAGCACCAATAAACATCAGCTCAGCACAGCTGATGGGAGCAGGGGCCACGGTTTGCAAGAGCAGGTGTCCCTGTTGGATGCTCAGCCAACATGCAGGCAGCCTCAGAACCAGGCATGCCCATGCTCTGAGCCATTGGGGACAGGCCAGCTTCAGTCCCAGAGCTGGCTGGGAGCAGGGACAGCTTGACCCAGGCTCTGTGACACAGCAAAGCAGCTTTCAGCCACTTTTCAGGCACTGGATGGAATCGCTGCCTTGCTGCTCAGAGGCACTGGACTGGTCACCTGAGTGCCCTTGGAAGGAGCTGGGTGCCTTGAAGTGCAAGGTGCTTTGCTGACACCCATGATACCAAGTTGGGAGCAGCATCAGCAAGGGGTGAGCCTTCCTTCTGCTCTGCCTGGACTGCAGCTCTGGCAGGAGGGGCACAAGCTCCCTCTGCATGGTCTTCTGCTCCTGCCACAGGGCAGGAGAGCACCTCCAGCAGCCCAGGAGCAGATCCAGCTGTGGAGCAGTGTCAGGATGGCTGGGAAAATGGCTCTGCTAGCTGCTGCTCTGTGCCTGGTCTTGTTGGCCTCGAGCCTGAGTGAAAATACAGACATTTTTATTTGTTGCTGCGTGGAGTTCTGGGTGTGGAGCTCTTGTACCCGTGCTCCTTTTTGCATCCATCTCCTTTGGGTCTGTGAAGCTGTAGGAATGTCACACAACAAGGATGGCTTGCCCTGATTACAGGTGCTGCTGGCCTGGTCCAAAGGCCACTAGTACATGGGGAGCAGATCAAAATCTCAGTGGGACTCAGGCACATCACCTCTCTCCTCAGGGAGGTGGTTCACCTGCTGTCACAGGGTCTCTTGTGATCCTGCCTCCAACAGGACTGAGTCCCCCAGGGTCCCCAGAGGAGGGGAAGGCATTCAGTGGCTGAGCCACAGTTCCCTGGGACTGACACCCAACCTGCCATGTGAGACAGACAATTTACATTGCTCTGAGGCTTCCCAGGAAGATTCAGATGTGTGGGACCTGACTCCTCTCTGCAGGGAGGGAGACAAGAAAAGCTTTGAGACCAGATGGGAAGAAACGAATGTTTGACACTCCCCCAAGGGCAGAGGTGCTGCAGCCATGGGGTGCAGCAGGTGACAGCATTCCTCTGTCCTGTGTCACTGCTGGCTGAAAGGCTGGAAATGCATCCAGAGCATCCCTTGGATTCTGCAGCATGAACTGCAGCAATAGGACATGAAGTCTAAACATATTCCAGGGCCTGACTGGGAGCTCTCTGCCAGTCACGGTGCTGGTTATCCCGTCACCTCTGTGCTGCTGTACCAGGACAGTGGCTCATGGCAGCTTGGAGCAGGAGCTACAAAAAAGGATCAATTTCCCCCCAAAGTGTCCTCTTTACTTCCAGAGGGAGCTGCCAAGAGTGACCCATACTGCAACTGGTGTGTTCAATCTCTGGAGCACATGAAGCCCTGTCAATCACCTCTTTGAAAAATCATCCAAGGCCCAACTGTCTCTAAAAATAGAAATTTTAATTTGTTTCACCTCTGCTGGACCCCCTATCAAACAACAGAGGAGACAGACTGGACTCAGATCTTCCTGTTAAAACCAGTGGAGTCTCTGTACCTAGCACATGGTACCCATCTGCTGAGACCTGTGCATTGCAGGGAACTCCAGGCACATGACAGCACCTGTCTGAGTGCTCTTGCTGGGAGGTTTGCTTTGTCACTGGAGGGATATTCAGAAATCTCCAAACTCAGACTCAATTCAGTAGGGCCGCCAGGGTATCCCAGTGACCAGATCCTACCTGGCAGCACCCAGACTGGGTGGGAGCAGGCAAGTAGAAGATGCTGGAATCAGCTGCTCTGTCCAAATAATCAGCTCCTGCCATCTCTGAGCTGATTAGAACTCTTGGGAGCATTAAGCAGCTGAGGAGATGGGCACCCAGAGGTGCAGGCTGGTGACAGAGGCAGGGCTGAGTCCTGGCAAAAGAACTTTTTTACAATGACTTTTTGTGACCAGAACTTGTGTTGTGATCTCCAAGAATTGTTAATTTTTTTCACCTCCTCTGTCTCAAAGACATCACCAGAAGGCTGTTAGCAGCAAATGTTTGCTTTTGTTAGGCTCCATGCTGCCTGCAAATGCAGAGGAGATGGGGCAGAGAGATGTTCTCCCGCGTGAGGTGTTCTGAAAAGTGCTTCAAGAGAAGTCGTGAACTTCTGTTACCAAAAACTCTCCTAAACCCAAAGGGAATGGGACCCTTGGTGGCTTGGCTGGCCTGGCACATGGGACCCTGCAGAGTCTGTGACCAGAGCAGCCCAGGGTCCCCTCAGGTGAGCAAGCAGTGTGCCATGGTCCCAGGGAGCTTCCCACTCTGTGGCTTCATCTCAGGGCAGCACTTTGACAAAACATAAGAGCTGTGTGCCAGCTCCTCTGGTGAATGTCCTGGCTCCAGCTATGGCCATCATCAGAGACTTACAGAGGCCTGAAGTAAAGGGACAGCAAGACTTCCCAAGAATAATCCCTGAGCTCCCACCAGTCCTCCATCCTTAAGGAAGAGGTTGTGGTTCTTTGTATTTAATAACCCAAAGGATTTTTCTTCCATGAATTCATCCAGTTCCTGTTTAAATGCTTTGCATCTGTCACATCCTGTGGGAAGGAGCTCCACAGCTTAACTATACATTGCAACAAGAACCACTTCCTTTTCCTTGCTTCAAACTTCCCTCTGGGTAGTTTTGCCTGGAGCTTGTACTCCTTTGCTGGAAGAGATGGTGATTAATCACCCCTTCCAGAGCCTCACAGCCCTCCCAGGACTGTGCAGGTCTGTACCACACCCCTCTCCGTCACCTCTTTTTTTGGCCATGGAACCTTTCCTCACACAGAGACTGCTCCAGAGCTGGAGTCATCCTTGTGTCCCCTTCTCTGAGCTTTTTCCAGGTCTCTGTAAGAGACAGAGGCAATGAGGAGACCCAGACCCACGTGCAGCACCCTGAGGATGGGCACATGTCCAGATCACACCGTGCCAGTGTTTCCTCTCTCTCTTGCTCTGTTACTTTCATAGTCACTTCCAACATTTAGTTTTCTGCTTTCTCTGCTCCAGACATTTTGGAAACATCACTTAGCACAACACCAAAAGATCTCCTTCCTGGGAGAGGATGCACCAATGCAGAGCCCATCACTGTCCTGCCGAGGTTGGGATTGGTTTCTGTGTGTTTGCTCTGCCTTTTCCTGCATGGAGTTTCCTTGGTTGCCTTGCTGGATCACTTCTGGACACACTCAGTGTTTCTCCATAGATAGTCTCTGTCTCCTGGGACTCAACTTCAACCTTTCCTTTCCTGCCTGGGAAGATTGATCTGCCTAGCAGGTCTTTCCTGTCTCCCTCCCACACAGCACTGTGTTCCCAAGGGACTTCTGGCCAGACGTCTCACTGGACACCCCATATGAACCAGATTTCCTTCTCTGCCTCCTTTCTGGATGATCCCCTTTGGCTGGAAGCAAGACCCAAGGCTTGGCAGAGAGGTCTCTGGAAGGTGTCAAGGCTCCTTCTCCATCATGTCCTGGGGAGGAGGACAGCAGCTGAGGAGTAAGCTGGTGAGTCAAGGAGGGTGGAAAATCAGGAGCTGGCATCTCATCTACACACATTAATAATGGAGACGTCTCCCTGACGCTGCAGTCAGCTTGTGGTGGGAGGGAAGGAGGTGAAGTAATGGCTCCCGACACACAGGGGAGCTCTGCTTGCAGCCAAAGCAATTGATGGGCAGAGCAGACCCAGGGAGACAAATAATGTCATAGGTATTGGGAGGGGCCTCAGGACCTGGGCAGGTGGTGCCAGGGCTGCCAGACATCAGTGCCATCATTTAAACGTCCATGGTCTCAGCTGCTGGGGTTTTTTCCACAGCAAACACCTCCCCCAGTAAAACATCCTCCTTGTCAGGAGGTGGGTAGAGGAGGACCTGTTGGCAAGACTGTGAGCTGGTCCTGGAGTCTTACAGCTGCTGCTGGGTCTCCAGGGACAGCTGGACCTCTCCTTCCACTTTTCACCCCTTCTGGGTTGTTTTTTTTTCTTCTCAGCTCTGGCATGTGGCAGCCCCACCAGGGATCAGCCCTCAGAAATCCCTTAATTCCAGGCAGCTTCTCACCTCCAGATCTCTGCAGACTCCAGTGGGGATGTCTGGTTCTCTCTGCTTGGTGTCTATCTGCTCACAAAATGAAGGAGAAGCCCAGGCACTAGGCTGCTCCTCTGAAAAGTCTCTTGGCCATGAGCTTCCCCAGCCCCTTGCACAGAGCCCAGGGGCTGCCCCCCCCCTGCCCTCCAGTGCATGGAGCTGGGGAGCTACTGCAAGGTCTTTGCTTCAGGAGTCCTTACCATGCACAAACAGCTAAGATTCCTAGGCTATGTTTCTGTCTTAAGGAGTGAAACAAGCCCGTGATGATCCCTCTCAAGGGGCAGCTGTTCTGCTTGCCCACAGCAGAGACACAAGTCCTGTCAGGGCAGAGGCACTCCCAGTTGCGTCAGTGGAACAAGGGATGGGAAGCTTGCACAGGGACGGGCTTGGCAGCTTCCAAGGGCTGCTTTTGTCTCCCTTCCACCCCTCATTTCTCTCTCAAGCAAGAGAAATCAGCTCCCACAACATCTCCTGTGCAGGAGGCAGCTGCTGTGGTGATTCCAGAACAACCACTCCCGCAGGAACTTGCTTGGAGGAGGGGGTGCAGGTGGGATTCCAGAGGTGAACCTGGAGAGGAGATGCTTCTGCTTATCTTCTCACGCCCTCACCTTGTGCAGAAGAGCAACTGCAGCCCAGGGTGGGTTGCCTGGGTGCCATGGCCTGTGGGTGGCCCAAGGTGAAAGCGTGTGGTGCCACTGGGAGAAGGAGGTGGTGACGGGGAGCTCCAGCTCTGCGGGTGGGTGGTTGTAATGATTCAGCACAGGGAGACGCTGCACGAAGTCAGGCAGGGAGAAGATGTTGGTTTGATCAGTGGAAATGACTAAGCAGCATAAACCACCAGAATTTTCTCTGGTGGTATTACCTCTCTCATGCCTCGTTACATCCTGACTCTGGGAAGAAGGTGCTTGGGGGGATGGTACACCTGCCATGTGGGATGCTTTGGCCAAGGACCACTTGGCCATCAAGAGCCATCACAGGCACTGGCCTCTAATGGGGTGTCAGTGGCCCCAGGTTGCACTGGGCTGGCCAGGAGACATTCATCCTCCCTGCCAGAGCTGTAAGGTGCAGCACATCCCCCCATCCCTCTGTCCCTGGGGGATATCTCCAGCCCCCCCTGGTGCCACTGTCCCTTGGACCAAGCTCAGTCATGGCTGGTCAAACCAGGCCAGGGCAGACATAGGGACAAAGAGCCTTTCTTGCTCAGAGGTTTGGAAGCAGCAACCTCCAGGAAGGACCCAGTGTGCACATCCTGGATGGGCAGGGAGAGGAGACCATTGCCCATACAAAATGACCTGTTTGCTAACTGGGTAACTGGTTGCTCTCCAGTAAACCTTTACCCTTCACCAGCAAGAAAAGGAGCCATCAGCATCTCTGCATTAATGGTAGGGGAAAAAAAAAAAAAAGAAAAAGAAAAAGAAAAAGAAAACAAAACAAAACAAAACAACAAGGGGGGAAATAAAAAAAAAAAGAAAAAAAAAGAAAAAGAAAAAAAAAAAAAAAAAAAGCAAGAGATTGGAGAGGGCTCCCAGCAGAGCACTGCTCCACACTGGTCCTGAGAGAGCAGGCACTGCTGTCTGGGCAGAAAGGATGATACCCTGGGATTCAGCACCCTCAAAGCACCATCTGACTTTCCCCTTGAACTGTCCTCACCGTCAGCTGGTTCAGATGACAACGAGGACATGGACCTGCTGGGTGAAAGGACCAGGCTCACTAGCCCTGGGAGAGAGATGGAAGTCTTGGGGGAGGAGAAGTAATGTAGGGCAGCAGGGACTTGGTGGGGGCAGGGAAGGACCACAGGGGCTGATGGACATGAAGCTTCAAGCACTAAAATATGGATACAGGAGACTTGAGCTGCTGTAACCCCAGAGGGTCTGAGAGGGGCTGAAACCTCCTCCATGTAGGAGGTCTCCTTGAGGCCCACAAATTACCCTCCTAGATATAAAGAGTTGACTCTTACTTTATTCCATAAAGTTGGATCAAATGCTACCTGCTTATTTTTAGACTGTGCTCTGCCATGTGGTGCAAGCAGTGTCCTCCAGCCATAAGGTTGGAGCACACCACCCCTGCCAGATCACCAAAGCTAACTCGATTTCTGCCTGCTTAGGAGCAGGGCCTTGGCACAGCTGCAGTCAGGTGGGTGGATGGGATTATCCCAAGCAGATACACACATCCCTCCTTCCCCTCCCATGGAAGATTTCAGCACAGGCTAAGTCAGCTGGGAAGGGAAGAAGGAAGAGAAAGGAATGATATCCATGAGGTTTTTCAGGAGTTGCTCATGCTGATGGCCAGCTCAGCAGAATGAAGCCCGTTTCATGAGCTTTTTTTTCTGTTCCCAATACCTTGGCTTGAACTCCCATGCTCTGCACAGCAGGCACAGGCACTGGTGTTGGAGGGAAAGTCCACTTCCTGCCCTTGCAGTGTGGGAGGAAGTTTTGTGATTAGGATGCACCTGCAGGCACATTCTTGAGCTGCTATTTTTTTCCCCCGTGTTTTCTTTTCCACCATGAATGGCTGATAGTGGCATGTGGTCACAAAGTCCTTTCAAGACGGGAACAAAATGCAAAGAATAGCAATAATGGAAAATATTAAAGAGAGGAAATGTAACTTTCCTGTGCAAACCTGCTGCTCAGAGAGGAACCCCTGCCTGTTGTTATTAGGCACAGCCTGAACTGCTGTGCTTTGCATGGCTAGAAGTTGTGTTTATTTTCTGAACAAGCCCTGTGTAACTCCAGCTTTATCTGGCGTGTTCCCAGAGAGCCCCCTGATGGCTTCACCTTACATCTGAGTACTCTGAGCTTTAACGTTTGCAGTAGCTGGGAAAATCCTTGTCAACAGCAAAAGGCCTTCCAGGAGCCAGCTGAAATCTGGAGTAAGATGTAGGCAGGTAATAACCACCTTCTTGGCTTCTTCCCAGACAGCTGCACACACAACTGGGCTCCTGCCTGAGCTTGGGCAGCCAGAATCCTCCTGCCCTTGAACCTGCCTCTCTCTTACTGATGCTTTTACAGTGGTGCCTATTTTGAACCAGAGCCCAGCACCATCAAACACGTGTCTCTCCAGCCTCTGGACTGGGCCTGTGGTTGTCCCACAAGGAGAGTTGCAGGGACACGTTGTCCCACCAGCAGCTCAGGGTGGTTTCTTTTCTTAAATACTGCCAAAAAAGAGCTGGCTGAGGGCTCCTGCTGTGGCAACGAGTGTGAAGAGAGGAGGTGGCTCAGCCTTGCTGTGTGAGAATCATCCTGTGAAAGCAGTTTTGCAATGAGGTTGTGCAAACCTGGCTCTGTTGCAGGAGAATGCAGTCCTGCCTCCTTTACACCCTCCACAGTGGTTGTTGTGGGGTCCCACGCACCATCCCACGTGTTGTCCCACACCCTGACACTGCTTGGCAGGTTCCGTGTTGGCAGGGGGGGAGTGCTGGCTGCACACAAGGGTGCTGATGCCAAGAGTGCTAATAGAGAGCCCACCCAGATGGGACCTTTCACTTGGCTTAACCTGAGCACAATGCCTCACCCTGGCACAGAAACAACTGTGCTCGACCAGGCGGTGCCTATTTGCTTTTGTCTTCTAAGGAGAGCCAGTCCAGGGCAGCCAGCCTGCTCTCACACCTCCCAGGGGAGCCCTGTAGAGGTGACAGCACTGTGACACTGCTCCCAGTCCCCAAACCATCCAGGTGAGCCAAGCAGAGCCACAGCCTCAGGGTAGACAGGAGGAGCGTGGAGCCAGTGACAGGGCAAGAAGAAAACAGGTTGCACACGGAAGAAAGAGGTGTCAGCTGCTCCCCATGAGGGCATCCTGCAAGGAACTCACTGGAACCAGGTCACCCAGTGTCTGAAAAAACAGACTGGAATGGGAAATATGCCTGAGGCAATGCCCATGGCATGAGCTGGGCAGGGTGGAGCAGGTGGCCAGGGATACTGCCCCACTCCCAGTGGGGTGAGGACACTATGAAGGGGGGAGCTCTGCCCAGTGGGACTCCCTCAGCAGTGGAGTTGGTGCTCTGGTGTGGTCAGCCACAAGACACTGTGGTAGCAAAAAGGCTGTGATGCACCTGGAGGGATGATGACTTCGTTGGACATAGCAGTGAGAGCACTTGCCCAATGATGGAGGTGGGAGACCCTGACATCGCTGAGATGCCAGCACAAAGGCCACCCAGCCAGGCTTTCCACTGCTTCAGAAAGCACCTGTGTGAGGACTGAATCCCTGCTGCCACCTGCAAGGGAGGAAGGACAACGTCTGCATCCAAGAGCCACATCCAGGTAAAGTCCTCGCTGCCCAGTCCTCTGTGGATCACCTCTGCCTCTGTGCCTGCACTCCCACAGCCCTGTGTCTCTCCCTAAGCCCCTATGGTGTGGGCCTGGAAACCATTCTCATGAGGGGGCTTTACCCAAGCCACCTGCCTAGCCAGGGGTCATGAGTGTGCATTAATTTCTTCACACTCCTGTCAGAAGGCTCCTCTGCTCCTCTTGCCCTGTTAAGCCATCTGCAACTGCTGCTGGGTGCTGCAGCATCCCTGTGACACAGGCACCAGGGGTGGCAGTTTCATGCTCTTGGCCCCCACAGAGCCCCACCAGCTGCACCAGGGGCTCTCTGAGGGCCGGGTGGGATGTGGGCAAAGTAGAGAGTGGGGTGGGTCTGTGGGCAGGCTGGCCCTTCCAGGAAGCAGCTGGAGGGGCAGATGTGTGGAGATCTTCTTTCTGCCCAGCCCACAGCAATCCCTGCACCTCGGCTGGAGGGAGGTTAGCTTGCACCCCCAGGGACAGAGCTGGAGGAAGGGCTGTGCTATAGGGCTCAGCCTGGCCCACGGGGAGGTTCGGCTCTGGTCATAGATGCTGCCTGAGACCTGCATGAGTCACTGAAAGACTCAAGAGTCCTGTTTACTGTGGCGCTTTTAGGGCACCGTGGGTCTGCCTGGAAAAACCCAGGGGCTGCTGTCCTCTCCCTGTGGCCGGGGCTGGGCACATGGTCCCAGCCACAGGAGCTGGCTACAGATCAGCCTCTCTCCTCTCAACAACTTGTTTATACAAAAAGCAAACACTTCACGAGCGAAAAATAACTTCGTGCCAAATAGCTGCTGGCTCCCAATGGCCCGATCTGTGCAACTGCTTCCTCGGTTATACATCTGCATTTCTGTTTGCCCGAACCCTTTTTCGTGGTCCGGCAATTGGGAAGCAAGGGCAGAACAGCCCTGTTCCTGCCTGCCTGCGGGACAGCGTAGGGGAAGTTTTGTCTGTTCGTGGAAGGGCTGTGGAACCACCGGGGCACCCACCGGGCTTCCCGGCACCGGGGCACCCACCGGGCTGCCCGACACCGGGGCACCCACCGAGCTGCCTGACACGGGGGCACCCACCGGGCTGTCCGATACCGGGGCACCCACCGGGCTTCCCGACACCGGGACACCCACAGGGCTGCCCGACACCGGGGCTCCCACCGAGCTGCCCGAGCTGGTGCCNGGGTTGGAGCGGGAGAGGGGGACGCGGGGCCCGCCCCTGGGGCGCAGGGGGGGAGCTGCGGGCCCGCGGAACCCCCTGCCTGCGGGTGTCGGGGTGGTGGGTGGGGGACGCTGCCCGGTCCCCGCTTTGCAGACAGGGATGCTCGAAGGCGGCAGAGGGATGTCGCAGTCAGGCAGCTGCCCGGGAAGGGAGCTGAGAAATGAAACCTGCTCCTGCGCTCTCTGCCTGGTCCTGGTCTGCCCAGAAATTCTTCTTTTAATACTGCACAGTTCCCTTCTTCCTTTGATGTTTCAGGCTGAAGGAGTGAGGGGAGGGAAAAGAGGCTTCTCCCCAAGCTGGGGACAACCCCCAAAGCAACTGGGTGCCCTGGGGGATATTGGTGCAGGGATCAGTGACACCCCAGCACCTGCAATGCCTCCAAGCTGCAAAGCATCTCTACAGGGCTCAGGGGATGTCTCAGATCCACCTGCCTCCACTGCAGCCCTTCCTTTGGACAAGGATTTTGCTGTCACCCTCAAGGAGAGGACACTGGGCTTGTACAACACTCCTTGATGGGCATCCTGCTGGCTGGACACCTTTAAAGCACCCCAAGGGCCTCAGTAAAGTGTTTCCCATTCCCCGTGTCCTACAGCAGCCAATGCCATGTCGCAGATATGGGTTGCAGCCCAACCCACAGCGAGCAGGGATGACAGCTGGCAGGGTAATGTGCCCCTGTAGGGCAGGCAGAGGTCCCAATACCTTCTCACTGGCCTTTCCTTGATCTACCAAGCCCATCTCTCCTCCAGGGCAGCTGTGGGCATGTACCAGGAGAGGACATTTCACCCTGCCTGCTGATCGCAGCTGTACCACCCATTTGATCACCTGGACCTTTCTCCAGCGGAGGTTCGGCTTGCCCTGCCTGCCCCTCTCTCTGCTCCCACCGCAGGCACCGGGTGCTGCACGGCCTGGAGCAGACACCTGGCCCGGTGCAGTCCGGCTCACGATCGGGGCACAGAGGATGGCACTGGCTGGGGAAGTGGCGACAGGCAGATGCAGAGCTGCCCTGCCTGTGTGGCTGCTTGTGCCGTCTTCCTTTTATCCAGCCGAGCCAACTCCGCCCCGCCTTCACTGTTCACCTCCTCCGCAGCCAGGCTGCCTGGCAGCATCCCTCCCCCAGCCTGGGATCTGGATCCGGCCGAGCTGTGCACTGGGCTGGCGTGGGCTGTGCTGTGTCTCTTTCTCAAGGCCTCCTGCCTGGGACTAAACACTATCTGTGATGCTTTAGGAACTGCTCCATCCTTCTTGGCATCAGTTAGAGCAGAAGACGTTCCCTGAGAAGGAAATGGCATTTACTTCTCTGATTTTTCCTCTCTGATTTCCTCCTCTCTGATTTTTCATGCCCTCCACAAGCAGAGAGGAGAGGAGAGGAGAGGGGAAGGGAAGAGGCTGCACACCAGCACTGCATACCAGGGGCTGCCAGTCCCTCTGGCAGAGGCACCCACAGCTTCACCCACTTCTCCACCCATCCTCGTCACTTTTAAATCATCTCTCCCTGCCACAGAAACGCCTCTTGTTCAAGCACTGCAAAAACACTCTTTGTACTCTGAACAGGATTCTTGAAGGCGAGGCAAGGTGCCAGGCACCAGCAGCCAAGGCAGGGAGGGCACAGCTAGCCCTGGCAGGCAACCCCTGCTCTGATTTTGGGGACCATCCCCTGTGCTGGGCAAGTGCAGCCGGGCCCCTGCCTGCAGCTGGGGCTCCCCTGCCTGCACCATGGCCCTGCATGTGGTCGCTGGAATCTGGGCATGTGTGCATGGCAGGTCCCTGCCTGCCACACATGGGTGTCTGCCCTCAGCAGCCTGTCTGCTTCTGGTCTGAAGCACTTTATGGTTTTAGAGTGTCATCCATGCCTTGCTTGCAAATGCAGATGGCTCGAACGTCTGCTAGGATGTGCTGTGGGTACCAGAGCATAGGTTTCAGGGCTGCCCTTGCAACAGCCTGCCCCTAACCCCCTGCTACCTCCTGCAGGGCGTCCTACCAAGATGGCAAGTGCCCACGGGTCAGAGCCCGATGCTGAGGGCACAGCTGAGCCCGAAGAGGCAGTCTATGAAGAGGTGATGCCCTGTGAGAGGATGGAGGTGAGCCAGCGGATGGCCATTGAGGAGCTCATCACCACTGAAGCCAGCTATGTCCACAACATCCAGTTCTGTGTGTTGGACATCCGGGCACACCTCCAGAAGAAGCAGGTGAGAGGGGGTACATCCCCCCCCAGTCCAGAGGCTGGGGACTGTGGGGTCAACCAGTCAAGAGCTGCCACTCACCTACATCACTGCAGGGAGCTCATCACGTGCTCACCTTCCATCTTCCCGGGCTTCCCCTGATCAGCCAAGGTTGTGGGTCAGCTGGACATTGGATCTGACCCAGTACAGGCATCCAATAGCTTTAACCCTGCATCCATAACAAGAAAAGATCTAATTACCCCACTTGAAAGCACAGTCATGTCTCAGCATCCCAAATACATCCTGAAAGAGAGCACTGCTCCAGCTCCTCGGGTGTTACCTGGGGCAGCTGGAAGGACACAAGTGCTCAGAAGGGAGTGAGCACCTCCAGAATATGGTCTACCCCTGTCTGATATATTTGTCTTATCCTTTGTTCCCTTCAGCTGCCTGATCTTGACCTGGAGGGACTCTTCTCTAACACTGATGACATCCTCCACGTCTCCAGACGGTTTCTGAAGGGTCTTGAAGCCACAAGCACCCAGGAGCATGAGCAGCTGCTCGGCATCAGTAAGTGGTGCAGCACTGAGAGCAGATCCATGCCCACCCATACCTGTGCTGGTGCTGGCAGTGCAGCTGCTGGGTGCTGTGCCCAGGTGCAGTCCTCAGCCCACCTGCTCCAGTGCCTCCTGCACTTCCCTCAGCTCCAGGATGTTGCAGCCTGCACACCACTGTCTGTGGGCAGCCACTCACACCCACTCTAGAGGGGCAAGGCAGAGCTGCCAGGCAGTAGAAGGCAAGGTGAGGGCAGCATCAGGCCCAGCGTAGCAGAGATGCCCAAGGATGCAGGGCACTGCCTTGGCACATTTGGGTGTCACTGCTCTGTTGGCTTCACCCTTCCAGCAGGCTGGGGAGAAACCTCCACCTTTCTCTGAGATCACAGGAAAGGACCATCCTTTTCAGCCTCACTCTCCTTCCCCAGGCACCCTGTTCCAGGAGTTCAAGGAGGAGATGGAGACTGTCTACAAGATCTACTGTGCCAGCTATGATCATGCTCTCCTGCTGGTGGAGAGCTACCGCAAGGACCCCAGGCTGCAGGAGGAGATCTTGGAGACCTTGAATGCAACAGTGTAGGTACCTGCTGCTGAGGCCACTACCTCTGTACAGTTTTACCTACTGGCCTTGCCCTTCTCTTGGGACAAGTTGCCTGCGGAGTTATGTGCCACCAGGCTGAGTGTAATATCACATCCATCACCTCTGTGGCAATGCCTGGTGTAGTCCCTTGGTAGCTCATCCTGCATCCTCAGGGCCACTTGCCAAAGGGGTGCTACAGGCTGATGCTTTTTATCATGGGCCCTAGAGCAAAAGATGGGGTACCATCTACAGATCCTGCCTGCTCCACATCCTCACATTGTTCACAAGCCAAAGAGGCTGTGTCCAAAGAGGGACAATGTTCCCCAGCTTGAACAGAGAGACAGGCTGGCCCTGAGAGACCTGCTGAACCCCTCCTGTGCAATGTATTAGGAGGGTGACAAACACTATCAGAGCTAGGAGCAGCAGAAGAGGGGCTGCTGGGATTTTCTGCTCCCTCTTTCTGGGCACAGAACTCTCTAACAAGTGGTGCCTTGCGTGTGGGTAGAAGAGGAGTTGATCCCGTGCCTCCTAGCTAGACAAATGCAGCACTGTTCAGGGAGGCTGGGTGCTTGTCTGAGGCTGGCACAGCCTCTGGGGATGGCATCCCCGTGCCAGCACTCGCAGAAGAATGTCCCCACAGCTAGCTGAGAGCAGGGGTCCACAGCCAGAAACCCCCCACTGCTGCTGGGCACAGCTCACCCGTGGGTCCAAGGCAGCAAAGAGAGGGGCTGCTTCCTCCCCACAATGCTCACAGAGAAGCTGAGGGGAGTGGCAGGGCAGGGTGGCAGCCCCCTGCACCAACCTTGAGCAGTTCCCCTCTCCATCAGGCCTCACATGAGTGCATCAGACCTCAGCTTCTTCCTGGTGATGCCAGTGCAGAGGATCACCAAATACCCACTGCTGCTGGGGAAGATCCTGGAGAACACTCCCACCAGTTCCAGTGCCTACCCAGCCCTGCAGGCAGCCGTCCACACCATGGCCCAGGTCAACACCAACATCAACGAGTACAAACGGCGCAGAGAAGTGGGTGAGTGGGCAAGGGGCATGACATTTGGGATGCCCCAGCCTAGTTCCAGTCACCTCCCTTTGGTGTTGCCCCAGTTCCTACTTATGTCAGTTCAAAGCTCTCCTGCCCTCCACCTGTCCTACCTGGTGGGGCCCACAGGCAGCTCCTGGCACGGTGCAGGCAGTTTGTGGCACTGCTCTGGTTCTGCTGGTGCCACTCTGGGCAAGACCTGAAGGCTGCAGGAGCAGGGGGAATGGGGATGAGAGCTGCCCTTGGGATAGGAGAAGCCAGACTCCCCACAAACAGGAGCTTGCCTTTCTTTTTGGTTTTCATAGTACTTTCCCCCCGGGCTGCCCTTCTTTGATGTGGTTTGTGTTTACTTATCCTGTTGATCGCGACTTGTCAGCTCCGGGGCCTCGGTGCTGCTCACCCGCATTGCCCGCTCAGGCTGCTGAGATTGCTGCCCTCAAGTTCTCATCTTTTTTTTCCCCTCCCACCTTGTGTTTCCCTCCTTCCCTCCTCCCCCCTCCCCGAGGTAGCAACCAAATACAACAAAGCTGAGCATCTGACCCTGCGGGACCGCTTGGCACGGCTCAACACTCACTCCATCGCCAAGAAAACCACGCGGCTCAGCCGGCTCCTCATGCACGAAGCTGGCATCGTGGCCAAGGTGGGCACCCCGCATCCCACCGCATCTCCTCGGGGCGTTTCTGGTGCTTTCTCCTTCCCCCCCCCCTTCTCCACCCCGACACGCCTCAGCAGCAGGACGGGCGAGCTGAGCCGAGGTGGCGTGGCCAATGCTGACACCCAGTGGCCCGTGTTGTCACACGGCCACAGCCCCGTTTTGGAGCAGGCAAAGGCTGACTCCTGCTCCTCTATCCTATCAGTGGGGTGGGAGGGATGCAGGTACACACCTCACTCCCTGCCTCAGAGCACTGCAAGGGAGCTCTTTGGCCCCCAGAAGACCCACAAGGATCCTCGGGCACCCCAGCAAAGGAAAGACAGAGAATCACAGGATGTTTAGGTTGGAAGAGATCTCCAATATCACCCAGTCAAACCTTTGACCACACACCATAATCTAACTACTAAACCATGTCCTTAAGGACCAGGTCTAAATGCCTTTTAAATGCCTCCAGGGATGGGGACTCTACCACTGTCCTGGGCCATTCCAATGCCTGACAACCCTCAGTGGAAAAATGTTTCCTAACACCCAGCCTCCACCTCCCCTAGCACCCCTTGCGTCCATTTCCTCTGGTCCTATCACTAAGGAGAAGAGGCTGTTTCCCTCCTTGCTCCAACCTCCCTTGGGAGGTATAAGGTCTCCTTTCAGCCTCCTCTTCTCCAGACTAAACAACCCCAGTGTTCCCCAGCACTGCAGCCACACCAGAAGCCCTGTTCCAAATCCTTGTACCTCCTCAGGCTCTCACCTGCCTATCTCCAGTACTGTGAGCTGCAGGCAGCTGCTTGCTGCTTTTTGTTAGCCCCCAGTGAGGGGCATCAGCCCTGCCCAAGGCATTGCCCTGCTTGCCTATGCTGGGGATGTGCTGCCCCTTGCCTTGCAGACAGAAGACAAAGAATATGACAACCTGGAGGAGCAGTTCCAGTGTGTGGTGTCCAGTGTGGCCTTGCTGAAGGAGAATGTGGCATCCTACCTGGGCCACTTAAAGGTAAAACCCTGACCTCTTAGTGGGGGTTGGCCCCGTACAGATTTCTTGGGACTGCAGAGTATTTGAGCCCTCTGGAGACCAATAGCAGTTGGGGATGTTCAGGGACTTGGATGGCTCAGATAAAATGTACTGTTGTGCCAGGGGCTTGCACAACATCCAAGGATTGTTCAGGTCCGGGGGACCTTAAAACAAAGTTGAGGCTTTACTGACACAGTCTGAGCTGGGTGTCATTTGAAAGTAATCAGTCCTTAAACTAGTCATTATTTCAAGGTATAAAATAGCTGGAAAGGATAAGTGTTCTTCATCCTGGGAATTCTTCTGTTAATAACAGGTATAAGGCAGAAGCATCCCTTGAGCAGGCCTGACAACAAAGTTCCCTTCTGAGATCACCTGGGTCAGTAGTTGCTCTGATTTCCTATGGAAATCCTTTGGGGCATCTGAGGAGCATGAAAGTATGAGTGATGACAAAACTTGCAATCCCCTGACCCTGTTATCAGTAAAGTCTCAGGAAATGGCAGAGAGTTCAGAAAGCAACAGTTCAAGGGCTGGAAAAACCTTGTCATGAAAATATTGACAAGGGCTCCCTGTATAGGTTTGGGGAGGAGGAAACTGGGATCAAAAGACTCTCTGAAGTCATGCTGGGGCTTGGATTCAGCTTTGGAGGAGCTGCTGGTGGGGGAAGGTGGTGCTGCTGCATGGATGCCCCATTTTTTTCTGAAAGCCTTTCACAGCCATTCTGAGGAGCTGATAAAGACTTGTTCTCATAGAGTAGAGACAGCCTGGCCTCTCTTTGCCCTGGGTGGCAGTTCCCTCTTCTGCATCTGTCTGTACCACTGGCCCCATCACAAGGGGAGGCAAATCTATGTTCATACAGCATCAGCAGAGCCACCTCTGCCTGTGCACCCAGGGAACAGCTGGGTTCATACACATCTCAGAGCTGGTGCTTTCAGCTCAAAGCATCAATACCTTTCCCCTTCTACATCTCCATCTCCAATCCCTCCTGCAGCAAGGCAGGATACAAAGGAGAGGCCTCCTAAGCATGGCCACAGGCAGAATAAATACAAAATTCAGGACAGAGATGAGGGTACTCTTTGAGAGATGCCCTTGATTTGAGGGGAAATCAAACACAAATTGCTCCTGTTGCTCCAGAACCAGCTGCAGGAGCAGCATCCCAAGGAGCAGAAAAAACAAGCCTGGGGAGAAGCAGAAGACCAGGTTTTCCATGGCACTGGCAGCAGGATAGGAATCTCCATGCTCTGGGTCTAGAGGTGGTGGGTCACAATCTGTCTCCAAGGCAGGAGAGAGGCTGCTTCCTGCAGGGATAACATTGGAGCAAAGCCTCTCCAAGCAGAGGAAGATCTTTTCCCAGCCTTTCCCTAGCTGCTTTCCTTTACCCCAGTCTCACTCCATACACAGAGGTGGCGGGGGGGGGGAAGGTTTTGTACACAAATACAGGAGACTGCAGAGCACTAAATCCAAACATCAAAACACCAGGCAACGTCAAGCTGGGGCAGGCTGTCCAGGGCACTGAATTGCCTTGCTCCTGCTTGCTGGAGTAGGAGTGCTTTGGCAATCCAGTGCAGGACCCCTGCTTAAGCACAGAGGTTTGTTGACACCTAAGCAAGTTCCCTGGCTTGAAAACAAGATTAGCCCAGAGCATTGGACCCACTGGGCTGCTAGCACAGCATGCCCAGGCTGGGACATGTCCATGTCATTGGAAACACAGGGCTATGTTAGGGATGGGTTAGCTAAGGTTGGGCTGCTCCTGCAGGTCAGGTCTGATGGTTTTCTCCCTTTCAGGCATTCCTGTTTACCACCCCACACAAGTGGGAGCTGCAGCTCGACGAGGGACCTGCCCTGCAGTACCGCCGCTTTGCAGAGCACCTCCACGGCACTGTTCTCCCTGAGTTTGTGAGTGCTTCTTTCCTGTAGGTCTCCTTCAGGGTCCCAGCCAAGCAATGCTCTCACTCCTCCTGCCAGGGCACAACGAGGGCTGGCTACCCCCCCAGGGCAGCCAAGAACTGAGCCCCCTGAGATCTGAACTTGAAGAGGTAGATAACAGGTCCATCAGCAGCCCCAGACTCATAAAGCTTCAGGGTCCATTCAGGAGACAAGAGGAGATAAGGCCAGAAGTGGCTACAACACAGATCTGAGGTCTATTTGGTACTGGAGATAAGCTGTAATGTCCATCTGAAATTTCTAAGAAAAAGCTCAGGGACTTACAGCAGAGGTCCAAAGCCCCCCAGGAAACAGAAGCAAAAACTATCTGAGACATAACAATGGTGAAGTAGCAGCTGGAGGTCCTTAAATGGGCTGTGGGCAGGGGTGTGGGTGTAGGATCCAGGTGAGGCTGGTCTGGGCCATTACAGACTATTTGTGTTTACAGGGCTCTGACATGTTCAGGGCCAGCCCTGCAGGCTCAGGATGGTGGGAAGCCAGGCGTACTGTTTATTTGACTCACATGAGGTGTTTGCCACCAAACCTCAGTCCAACCTACCCACAGCTTCTGGGCATCTGTTCTCACCTTTTGGAGCCCAAGAGTTCCTCATCTGTCTCCTTCCACCAACCCTGCTTGGTTCTCCAGGATTCCCTCTTGGGTAGTGGCTGCCACCTTGAAGGCAGTCAGGGAGATTTTCCAAGCAGTGGTGAGTGTGGCAGGGGACACTGAACCCTACGCCTGGATTCTGTCATCCCCAGGGATGGGGAAGGAGGGTAACTGTATGGGATAACCATACAGACCCTGGGCTGAGGGTCTTGGTCAAACCAGGACAGTAAAACCTGCATGGGACAGGCACTGCAGCACCTCTGTTGGCTCATGGGACCTTGTGTGTGAGGGTCCTCCCTGGTCATTTGCATGGAGCACAAGTTCTGAACCGTGTCATGCATGACTGCTCTCTGCCAAGGATTTGCTTTGGTTGGCATCCTGTGTGCCTTCAGGGAAGAGAGATGCCTCAGGTGCTCCCCACTCCACACAAGCCCCTCAGTAGGTCCACGAGAATTTTCTCTTGTGTAAAACAGTGTCCCCTGCAGACAGATGGGACTGTCTGGGGGGGTTTACATGGAGATTTGGGTTCTCTCACCCCACAGAAGCGACGGCTGGACAGGCTGGTCTGCCAGCCCCTCAGCAGCCTCTCAGACATGCTGGTGGGTCCACAGCAACTGGTCAAGAAGCGCCTGGACAAACTTCTGGACTATGAGGAGATCCAGGACAGGAAGAATGAGATGGGCAGCGTGACGTATGATGAGGAGGCAGCCATGAACACCTACCTTGCCATCAACGCTTTGCTTGTGGCCGAGCTACCACGATTTAACCAGGTGGCTCTGCAGCTCCTGGGGCAGATACTCTGCTCCCTCAGCACCCTGCAACGGGACCTGGCTGCCCAGGTCCTGCACCAGGCAGAAAAGGAGCTGGAACAGGTGACAGTGACTCTGCAGTGTGTGTGCCCAAACTGGTGCATGTGCTGAGCCAGACCTGTCTTCCTCAGGCTTGAGACATCACTCAGACATCAGGGCACTGAAGGTTTGCTGTAGCCAAGCCCACCCTTGCAGACACACAACTCCCTGTCTAGCATTTGTAAGTGATCTCTCCTCCCCTTCAGCTGGGGAAAGCCAAATTTTGTCTTCTTCGCTTCCAGGAACTGTCTTGCTCTCTCTTTGAGGACATTACACTTCATTTATTGATTTGGTGCCTGAGAAATAAGTGTTAACTCCACTCTTCTGAGAGCTCTGTGCTGGGAAGGCAAGGAGAAAGACAGCTCCTGGCCTGAGGAATGAGCATCCCTCATTCCCTGGTCCCGTGGGAGATATCTGCCAGAACTCCTCACTGCACAGGTGCTTTCTGAGCCTGATGTTTGCAAATGTGGTAGATCACACCAGTCCACAGCCCTGGGGTAGGGCATGGCCCTGGCCTGACCTATTGGCTAAGCTGAGAAGAAGATGGAGCCATGGGGAGTTTCCTCTCAGGCACTGTTCATACATTCCTGGTCGTGAGGATGGATTCCCCCTGCTCAGTCTGGGTTGCTTATGCTGCAGATATCTACCCTGGAGCTATATCCACTTGTCTCCCTTTATAGTTAGGTGAGACTTGCTGTGGGCTTGGGTCAGGACAGCAGGACTCGGGGCTGTTGATGTGGGCTGGGTGTAGCCCAAGACCCCCATTAGGAGTGGCCCTGCCCAAGGAAGGTGTCTCAAAGCCAGAGAGGAGCAGCTTTGACCCTAGGTGCAAGGTTCATCTTTAATGGCAAGGTCTGTTCTCTTGCTTTCTCAGCCCTATTCTTCCTGCTCCTCTGCTTTTGACCCTGCTCACAGCTTTTCCCCTCCTTAGGGCCTTCTCTGATCTCAGGGTCTCTCTTCACAGCTGCCCCATGGCCACATGCCTCTGCCCAGTTTCTGGAAGATGGTAGAAGACGCTCTGCAGCAGTCTGGCACTCAGCTCCGTACTTTCTGCCAGACTTTTGAGACAGTCACGCCGAGCCCTGCGACACAGGTAGGAGCTGTGAAGGGGATGTCTCAGGCCAGCTGGCTCAGAAAGGGACGTGGTGGATTGCCACAGTATTTCACCCAAGCCCTGACAGCAGGTGTCTGGGAAAAAAAACCTGTCTGAAATAGTCTCAGCTGTTCTGGACCTTCATCTCCAAACCATGATGTAGAGCAGATAATTGGTGTGAAGGAGTTTCTCCTATAGCCTCTCACTGGGGTGTGATCTGGCAGAAAGGAGAACACATGCACATGGGGGTCTTCATTCTCCTTTGTGTCTCACCAAGTGCTCCTGTGTCTCTTGCTCCCCACCAGCCTCTGAACCCTGCTGAGGAGCGAAAGGTCCTTTCTCTTGTGAGCAAACATGGACCAGACAAGCTTTATCAAGTTACAAGCAACATCAGTGGCAGCAGAGACTTGGACCTGACCTTGCAAAGAGGACAAATTGTAGCTCTGCTGCAAAGTGTGGACACTAAGGGGAACACAAGCAGATGGCTGGTGGATGCTGGAGGTACTGTGAACACTATGGGGAGCCTCTTCCTGCCTCAGCACCAGGGTCAGAAACCAAATCTGAAACACCTCCTCATCTTGGATTGCCTCCCTGGTCCTTCCCAAACCCACCACTGCTTTGCCAGCTGCACCCGTAGCCATTAGCTGTAAAGTTGAGGTTTCCCATTCATTCCCCAAAAGATCACTTGTAAATTGTAATGGCTGGGAAAGGAGAATCCTGTCCACAAAGAAACATCTTGAAACCCCTTTTTGTGGGGTTTTGCTGCTGGATGTGCCCTAGCAATTGACCAGTTTGAACAAAGCTGCTGTCCCATGTCAGGCGACAGTCAAGTTTCCTCTCTCCTCCAACGTGTGCCAGGCAGTGGGTCCCCATGACCTGTGTGTGTACATGTCCTCCAGGTCCCCGAGGGTTTGTGCCTGCTGGAAAACTCCAGCCCTATTACCCAGCTCAAAGCCAGCAGCCTGGGATTCAGATGCCAGCCCTGGAGACCAGCACAGAGAGAAGGAGACATTCATATGCGTTTCCTGAAGCTCCCAAGCCCCAGGTGCCCACCTTCACCCCAGCTTTCCAGGTGAGAGTGGGGGACAGAACTCAGGACTGTTACTAGCAACCCTACCAGTTCTATGATAACCCTCGGGTGTGGAATGTGTGGGTGGGAAGGTGGACCTGCTTTTCCAGAACATGCATGTTCATACGTTCACAGCCATGTGCCTAGCAGGGGAACCTCACACCCCCTGGCTGAGGGGCTCACAAGGCTGATGTCTGCCTTGCTGGGGTGGATGGGACAAGAGAACTTCACTTGGTGGGGTCCCCAGTGTCTGCCCTTCTGGACGTGTCCTGCCCTGCCTTGTATGTCCCTTGACTCTCATGTCCAGCAAGGGCTTCCTCCCTCCTTCTCCTGCCTTTTTCAGGTGGTCGCTGGATTCTCCTTCACAGCCAGGAGTCCACAGGAGGTGACCCTCCAGGCAGGGCAGCCCGTGGTGGTGCTGGAGCCACATGACAAGAAGGGGAGCACAGAGTGGAGCCTGGTGGAAGTGAATGGCCAAAGGGGCTACGTGCCCTCCAGCTACCTGGTGACCGTCCCAGTGCAGGAGCCCATGGGCTGGAGCTTGCCCGTGTGATCACGGCTGATCCACATCCCTGGGCGAAGGCTTTGTCAGATGAGAGCCCTCTGCTTAGCATCCCAGGGCTCAGAGATGCTGGAAAGGGGTGGCCCTGGGCTGGGAGGATGGTGGGAAGCAGAACGTGGCCCAGGTGATGTGGCTGTGAGGGATGGCAGGTGAGAGGCACTTTTTGATGGGTAGATGTGAGAGTGCCACATCCCATACATGTTTGCACTAAGGAGAGCAGCATGAGGGAGTGAGGGGAGGTGGCTGTAGTTTTCCAGGGATTTGCTGACATTCGTGTCAGTGACAAAACTGTCCCTAGGGGTGATGAGACAGCACTGTCCTCAATGAGATCAGGAGCAAGCTGCAACGGGTGCAGCATTGCAAAAGGGTCTTCAACCTGGCATGGAGCACCTGGGGCTCTTGGAAGAGGGCTCCTGGGGCAGTGCTGGTATGAGCACAGAGACTGAAGTGGAGCAGCTCTGGAGACACAGCTCCTCCTCCTCACCAGGCACTGCATGGTGGCCACCCAGATGTACCTTTGTGATCCCTTTGGCAGCACAGCCTTGATGTCCTGCTAAAGGGCACAGCAAGGCTACAGCTTGTGCCCAGCCACACCGTCAGCTGAGGGAGGATCCCAGGCTGAGTTCCCAGCCCTCCTGGACACTGAGCACCACTCCTGGCCTCAGTTTCCCCGTGTGCAGTAAGGCTGATGCTACTCACCCTCTGATGAGCTCTGACGATGAGAAGTGCTCTGTAGGCTACTGATGCTACGTCGTGTGACTGATGTGCTGACATTATAACACATTGTGCTGTTTCTCTGCCCCAGCTGTGCTGTGGGACTGCCCTGGTGGTCATGCCTGACCTAAGGCTTGGTCTGGGGATGGAGGCAGCACTCCCTCCCACCACTGCCTTAGGCAGCACAGCTCTGTGCCTCAGTTTCCCCGTGGCTTAATAGGATGCTGTGTTCTTACATGATGCTGCTGGGGGCTCTGGGCAGGGAGGCTGGGGGCTTGCTACCTCTACCCAGGTGCTGTTGAAAGCCCAGAGCAAATGCTCACCCACACCAAGCCTGGGAGGGGATGGCAGTGCCAGAGCAGGGGACATTTCCTGGGGATGCTCCCAGCCTGGGGAAAGCCAATGCATTCTGCAGGACAGGAACAGCAGGCAGGCTGTGTTTCTGAGGCTCCATGGCCCAGCCCTGGCTCCACAGCAGGGCCAACACCTCCAGCTCAATGCTGATGGCTCCTCCGGATTTTTCCGTTCCTAATCAAATCATATCAGGTCGGATTTCCCTCCCAAGCTGCCTTCCTGCCAGCTCAGCGAGGTGCAGATGCAATCAGCCCCACCAGCACAGGCGACTACAGGAGCAAGCAGCTTGGGCAGGTCCTGCTCTGCGGCCCATGGGGGCCCAGGACACTTCAGAGGGTGAAGGTCGACAGTGGGATGAGGAGTGTCAAGGAACTGCTGGTGCCTGTGCCCTGATCTGCCTGCTGGAAAGAGACCTGGAATGAGTAGGTCTTGATAGGCAGCTTATAAAACCGGTTGGGCTTTCTCTGTCCCACTTGTCAGGACTTTGGATTTAATGTTCCCTGAAACAGCAACTCCCCTTTCCCTCCCTCCTGCCACTGCCAGCACTGCCTGCTTGTCAGTGCTGGCCAGAAGGACCTCAGTGTCCTGCCTGCAGCTGGCAAGGGGGGTGCAGGATGTTGTGGGGTGTCCTAGACCCCCAGCTGCCTCTCCTGGGCCCCCTCTGTCCATCAAATGTCCATCTAGCAGCACTTGCCAGGGCTGACAGGCATGAAGGACAAGGTGGAAAGAGTCCATGCACATACGTGAGCCACTCACCAGTGTTCTGCAGGAGCTGGCAGCACTTTGGGGACATGCTGCTTCTGTCAGGCACCAGTTGCTCCAGCCAGATAACACGGTTGTGCTCCAAGCTGGCTGCAGCTGAGACACCAAGAGTCTCTGCTAGGAAGAGAGGATTTAGCTTCTGTGGCTCCTTTGGTCTCTGGACCCAATAGGGCAAGTTGGGCTCTGCAGTACTCACCAGTCCTGCTTCCAACCTCGGTGGTGGGATCTCCACCATAGGACATGCCCTGGGACTTGTCTGGACGACACAGAGCACTGACACCCCTCAATTCTTCTGTCATTTTGCCACGAAGTGTTGCACCCACTGCTGCCCCAAGCCTGGAAGTGCCCCCTTAGAGTCACCGGAGGGTACCAGGCTCTTCCAACCTAAACACAAGGGGGAATAAAGAGCACAAGTGTGCCTTTAAATAGCTCGGTGAGGACAGGCTCTCCCGGGAGGAATGCTCTGGCCAGCCTGGTGGAACATGCTTGTGGCCGGGGGCACGGGGGGACAGCCTGGCAGGGTCGGCTCCTGGCCAGGAGGACAGGTCAAGGTTAGGCATGTCCCCCGCCGGCACCACCCTGCAGGAGCAGGGCCATGCGAGGGGGAGGGACATGCAGGACAAGGACAGGTTCTTTCTGTGCTCGGGGCTGGTCTGCAAGGTGGCAGCAGGCACTGCTGCCTGCAACCTGCCTGCCGACCTGCGAGGGCTCTGGCACTGGTCTGGCTTGTCCAGGAGTGGCTGTTGCACTCCTGCCGTGGGGTGTGACAGCACAGAGCCGTGTCCCTGGGATGCAGGGCACCAGCCCAGCCGTGTGCCAGAGAGCAGGATGGTGGCACCTCAGTCTCTGCTCTCCCTGGCCCTGCAGGGCATGCCTGTCCCCAGGGACATGGCTGTGGCCCCAGGCAAGGTGGGGAGCTGCAAAGCAGGAAGGATGGCTGCGTGTGAAAAGGTGTCCGTGTGCCCGGTGGCTTGGCTGGGGCACACAGGAGGCCGGGAGGAGGAAAGCAGCCACCAGGGAATCTCCAAGACTCCTGAATCCTGTCTGTCCCCTCACCGCAAGGTGCCGGAAGGGGAGGAGGGATGCAGCAGGATCGCAGTGGGCAGGGAAGGGGGGAATCCAGGGGGACCCAGCGGGAGCAGGGTGGCTGCTCCAGGCTGAAGGGCACAGCCAGCCCGAGCAGAGCTGTGTTTGCAGGAATGGTGCTCAAGTTCACCACCACTGCCAGGCTGAGCTGGCCCCGAGCAGAGCCAGCCTGCGGCAGTGCTGTCCCCAGATGCCTGCACATGTGTGGGAACAGGGTGGCCCACGTGAAGCAGCCCACAGCCCTGGCACCCTGGCCCCCGGCAGCCCCTGCTGGCCCTCCTCCTGGTGCCACCAGCCCTGCTCAGCTGCGTGGCCAAGGGAGGGCTGAGCCCCATGGAGAGCAGCTCCTGGGATGCTGGAGAGAAGCAGAGGCATCAGCAGCAACGCTCGCTCCAGGCTTGTGCAGCCGGCACCTGAATTGTCTAATAAAGTGTGAAATTGCTTTTATGCTCTGCTACCTTTGCTGAGAAGGACCATCATTACGCCTCCCCCCCTTCCCAGCCGGCATCCTTCTGCTGCCAATGTCCCTGCTGTCACAGTTGAGCCAGATGAGCCCCGTGCTGGACCGGTGCCCGGCAGAGCCCCGCAGGATATCAGTGCCATCCCGGGGGTAAGAACCTCTCCTCCTCAGGCCATGTAAAAGCAGAGTCTGCTATGAGTGTATCAGCCTGGTGCGGGGTTAATCCCTGCCCCAGGGTTGGGCCTGGCTGGGGGCTGCAGACCCTGTTTCTTTCCCTCACCAGATGCCCCCGGGGTGTAACACTCAGCTCAGGACCAAGCACTGCCCTGGGGCTGCTCTGCTGCCAAAGCTCTGCCCTTTCCCAGGAAGCCAGGAAGGAATGTGCCCATCAGATAAAGCCCACAAGAGATAGGGCTCCCTCTGGCTGTACCAGGAGTGCCAGGAGCCTCCTTGGACCCTCGCTCAGGTGGCAAAGGGCTACCACCTCGGCAGGGACAGAGGGGCAGCTTGGTCCTTCTCTTGCCAGAGGGTGACTAATTGCTCCTGAATCACCTGGATGTGCACAGAAACTGTCCTCCAGCCTTAATAACAATAATCAATCATCTTGCTCTGTTGCTTTCTAAGGCTGGAAAGCTGGTGGGGCTGGCAGGGTTCTCACCCTGAGGGAACATGGAAGCCTTTCTTTACCAGTGGCTTTCTTCCCGTGCTTCCCATCGGGAGGGCAGTCTGTGCCCAGGTACTCCCTGCAAGTGGCAGTGCCAGCTCCTTCTTGCTGCCACCCTGCTGGTGTGCCTGGGTCTGTGCAAACCATGATTTTGGAGGGAAGAAGGAGCCACCTGGGAGCTCAGGCTGTGCATGGGGTGCAGAGACAGAGGGTCCCGGGGGTCCCTGTGCTGCACAGGAGTGCTGGGGAGTTGCTGAGCAGGGCCCAAGGAAGAGGAGCCGTGTCTGGGATTTCTGCAGGGTTCAAGATACTTTGCCCCAGGGAAATGGTGCCACATTTTTTCTGCCACTGATAATGTTAAACCCTTGATCTGGTTAAAGATTTCACCCACAAGGCAAACCTGGGTAGGTCGACAACACCTTTAGTGCTGCCTACTTCACACATGCCCCCCAGTGCTTGCAGCTCAGCCCCACTGTCGGAGCACATCCCCACTGCCAGACCCCCCCACCTGGGATGCACTCAGGCCCCTACATGGGGGATGGAGCTGGAGAATCTGCAGGCAGTTGTCACACAGCCTGGGAGGGCAGTGTCCTGCTGAGAGCTGCTCTTTCTTCAGTGTAACCCTGTAACTCACACCCCCTGCCACCTGCCCTGGCCACAAATTGGCCCTGTGCCACCAGTCTGGGGGGGCTGAGAAGCCAGCCTGTCCCTGACCTGACCTGAGCCAGCTGGAGTGGCCGGGCAAAGCTACCCCCCAACAACAACTCAGCCAGAATGGCAGCCCCTGCACCATGTACCCCTGCCCCACCATGTCCCAGGGGTCCTCAGGCAGGGCCCACCCAAGCTGGTGGTCCCACGTTGATGCACCCTTTCCCTTGGGGCTTCCTTGGCCCTGCATTCTCAGCTTGTCCTCAGCTTCACTCCCCTGGTCAGAGAGTGTTCCGGAGCTTTCCAGAGGCTGCAGGAGTTAAGGAGTGTGTTAAGGAGGAGGCACAGAGCTCCCTCCTGCCCTCCAGCTGGCTCCAGTGAGAGCTGCGTTTTCCCACTGGTCAGCCTGGGAAAGGGGACAGACCACAGCCCTCCTCCCACCTCCCCATTCCTGCATCCTCGGGGTGGCTGCACCCAACTGTCACAGCTGTGCTTGGGACTGCAAAAGCTTCCCAAAGACATTACTGCAAAGGCATCCCTGACAAAACTTTTCGTCTGCCTTTGGGGAGCTGGTGCCTCCCAAAAAGGCAGGCCCTGTCTTAAGGGCCATTTTGGGCACGGGGGCTCTGGACCCCATCTCTCTTGTGGGTGAGCTGGCTGCTTGCCAGAGGCACATCCCTGCTCTGTGTGTGCAGACCCCAAAGGCAGCTTTTTGCTGGAGGAAATGTAGAAGGGGCAGGTGAGACAGGTGAGCACAGCAGGGGAGTGTCCCCTCCTGTAGGCAGGGAGAGGACAGAGGGCTCATCCTGCCTGTTGCAGGCACAGGGGTCTGGTGGGGGTGGCAGCCAGCATGCCGCCGGGGGTTACCACATACCCCTTTTGCCATCTGCCCTTTGAAAGGGAACAATTCAGCATCAAGAGCCGATTCAAAGCCTTCTCCTTGCATCAGGCACCCGAGATAGAAAGGTTGCCTAATTCACACCTCACCTCCCCACCGCCCGGAGCCCTCTCATCTGCTTAGGGAACACCAGGCGCTGGGAGCAGCCGGGAGGGTGGCACTGCAGCCCAGCAGCATTCCCAAACCCTCCATCATTAGCATTCCACCTCTCCTAGCCTGCACAGCCTGTTCCCAACGCCCGAATGTTAACTGAATGACTTCCCCCAGAATCGCCGCAAGTTTTAGGGAGTCGAACATCATCTGCCCTGGCCGGGGGCAGCTCAGCACCTCCCCTGCTCCCCACTTTCCCACCGGGACAGAAGCCCACCCAGACGTCGGTCCAAGCCTGCTGCTGCATCTCTACCTGAAGAAAGTGTTTTCTGGGTCTAAAATTTGCCTCCTTTGGGGTACACCCAACTCTAGCAATAAACTGCAGACATGAACCACCTCTGTGTGCCCAGCCCGCGTCCAGGATGGAGTTTACCTGAAACATCCCCGGGGAGGTACGGCTGAGCAGGGGGTGGGGAGAAGAAGGCTGCCTGGTGATTGTTTCTACTAATGAATCCCCATAATCAAATCATTTTCATTTTAATTGTAAAGCCAGCAGGCAGATTTCTGTCTCCAGATGGGACGTGATAGGAATAGCTGAAGGCTGGGCATGTTCTGCGGCTTACCTGAATACCTGGAGCAGGGCTGATGGGACCATGCCTCAGGAGAGTATGGTCCCCAGAGGGTGCAGGGACAGGACAAGTCCCCTTGTACTGTAAAAAAAAAAGGACGGAGGAAAAAAAAGAAAAACAAACAAAAAAACCCCAACGAAAACAACCAAACCAGACCAAAGCAAAGAACCAAACCAAAAGAAACCCACCCCGAAAAGAAAGGAAAAGAAGAGAAGGGAAGAGAAGAGAAGAGAAGAGAAGAGAAGAGAAGAGAAGAGAAGAGAAGAGAAGAGAAGAGAAGAGAAGAGAAGAGAAGAGAAGAGAAGAGATTCTTGCTTAAGTTGGGAGAAACAGAGTGCAATGAGACTGGGATTGCCTCTCCCAATCTAAAATGGTTTATTTAGGTCAAACACTTCTGGTTTGGGTTTTTTTGTGATGGAGAAATCCAGCCAGGGGGGTCTGGATTGCTCTGGGATTGATGGACTCCCCCAGGCTAGGGGCATTCTCCACTGCCTGCCAGGCTGAGGCACTCACCCAAGGGGCAGGAGACGGGCAGCCAGGTCCCCTGTTCCAGCTGGAGGTGTCAGGGGAAGGAGAAGTACTTCTCAGCTCCCCATCCAAGGGATTTATTTGTCCCTGAAGAGGACAAAGCCAGAGGACCAAGGTGGTACACCATGATCTGGGCAGGTCATGCCAAGTATAAAATACCTAGTGCTCTTGTTAGCACGATTGCCACAGCCATAATGGGGCAGAGCCCATCTCTTATCAGGGATGGCTGCTTCTGCTTTCACCTCCCCGAGCTACTGCCTGCCTCGTGCTGCCACTGCTGATGGCATTTCTGGAATCCTTTGTAAAGGATCCAGGCTGGGGACACTGGGCACTGAGCATCCACCAGCGTCTCTCCAGCTGGGCCTCTTTGCTCTTATCTGCTCTCCTTGTGCCTGAGTCATCAGAGACAAGAGCATCAAATCAGAAATAAAGTCATTAACTCACTAAGCAAAGATAGATGAAAATCCTCACTTTATTTTTTGAAATTGGAACCCCTGCTCCTCAAGGTTTTAAGCAGCATCTTCCCTCCTCCAGCCTTCCCTCAGTCAGGTCTGTCCCAGCCCCACACATGTCCTGGGGTAAGGAGGGGAGGGAGACTCAGGGTCCTGTCCCATGGTGTCCCCCTGCACCTGCTGTGGGTACAGCTCTCCAGTGGGATGGGGAGCCCTGTGCCTGCTGTGCTCTCTTCCCAATGGGTTTCAGATACACAAAGCTGCAGTCACTGCCCTGGCCCAGGCTCAGGAGTGTTGGGCACATTCATTGGGAGTGACTTGTTCCTCTCCTCCCTGTGAGGCCCCATCCCTGCTGCCAGCACAGCATCTTCTGCCCATGGCTGGGCGCATCCCTGAGAGCTCCTGCTTCCCCACCCCACCTGATCTGTCATTTCACTTTTCTTTTTTTTTTTTTTTCTTTTCTTCTTCTTCACCATGTACAAATGGGAATTAAATTGAGGCCACTAAACTCATTTGTGCTCGCAGCCTTAATGGGATTGCAGGCAGCTTTTCACCACCAGCTCTTCACTTCACAGCAGCTGCCTCTCTCCAGCTGGAAAACCACAGCATGCTGGCTCCTCCTGCCAGTGCCCAGCGTGCTGCTGCCTGCTCCCTGCCCAGCCCTGGTGCCAGCAGCCCACGCAGGAAAGCAGGGCTGGGGTTAAACCCAACCAGAATAAACCACGAGCAAGCAATTTCTTTCTCACTTGAGCGAGCCAGGAGCCAAAAGGCCTTCCTCAGCTCCTGCTCAGCATCTCAGGGAAAAAGCCCCCAAAGTGCCTGTGGACAGCAAAGGAGGGTGGGTGTGAAGTGTGCTGGGAGGGAACAGCTGCTGGGAATTTAAATGACTGCCCGTGAATGCTGGTTTTGTTCTGTCCCAGCCATGGCTGCACTCTGCTCTGACCAGGCAGCATTCAAACACAGCCACTCATGGGGCTCTCCCCTGCAAATACAGCCAGGCTGGAAAACCCGGGGAGAAGCTGAGCTTGAGAGGAGCCCTGGCACAAACACTGCCCCTGCCTGGCCCTGGCAAAGCCACAGCCCCATGGGAGAAACCAGCAGAGCTGGACAGAGCTGCAATGGCTCCAGCACAGGAGCCTCAGGTGAAGCTTTATTCCTGTCTGCCAGAAGAGTGATGGATGGAGCAGAGATGCTCAGGGAGTGAGCTTTCTGCTTGCTCCCTGCATGCTCCCTCCTCTCCCCATCTGATGTGACACTGCCATGCTTCTGAGAAGCAGAAGCAGACTTTTCCAGGGACAGTCTTGGTGTGAAGCTCCTGGCTTGGCCACCAACCTGCCCCAAGGCCCAGCACAGCTGCCTGGGCAAGTGGAGGCTGTGCCAGTCTCCTCAGCTTATGGTCTCACTCCAGATATCAATTCAACACACACTGCCGGATCTGTGCCCTGAAAATCTAGTTTCATATGGATAAACTTCTTATAACTTCTTTAATTACTTATTACTATTGCTAATGTGATATCAGTGCACTTCAATTCAGATTCTTTAATAATACATTGTTCTTTTAATGAAGGGGATTAACAAACTAATTTACTTTCCAACATTCGTATATGTCATATTTGCTCATTCATTCATGCAATAAATGAAATCAAAGTTTAGAAAATAAGAGAACATAAAAATTGCACCTGTGTATTAAAAAAAAATAAAACAGCAGGCACTGCAGTTTCTCACAGAGGCATCTCACAGGTATGTGCTGTTGTCCTCCTGTGCCTGTGTCAGTGCAGGCTGGACAGGGAGCACAGCTGGGCACTAACAGTTCCCCATCCCCAGGGATACTGACAGTTGTGATAACCCCAGCATTTTTATTTTTATCATCCTGACAATGTTGCTGTGCAGATCAGCCTTTATTAAAAATAAATAATGCTTTTAAAATGAAGCTAGCTGGCACTGGGGCACCAAACTGTGACAAAGGCCATGGAGGCAGCGCCGAGGATCATTAATGTGATTTTTCTAGCAAAAAAATGTAGACCCCAGCTCTGCTGGGGGGGTGCAGGAAGGATGAAGGTGCCCTGTGCTGCTTGCAGCCAGGTGATTTGTCCATGCTTGTGTGAGGTCTGACTGCAGCCTCATGCCCTCCAAGGCCAGGCTTTAGTGAGCACATGTCAGGCATAGGTGGGAGGTGGAGGCATGGAGCTCTCCCAGGCCCTTTGCAGGTCCTGGCTCTGTATTTATCCCTCCTTTGGCCATTATCCCTTATGCCTGCCTCCAGCAGACCCATGTGCCCCGAGCCCAGCTGGGTGATGAACACTTCTCATCTTCAGGGTGGTTGAGCAAGACATGCTACATGCACTGACAAGCGGTCCCCAGGGCTTTTCACTAATGCCATACATCCATGGTTTCACCAGGCTGCACAGGCACACACCAGGCACATCTCCATTGCACATGGAAGCTTCCCCCCGTGTTGCAGGCTCCAGGCTGAGCAAACCTCCAGTGGCCCCCAAAATTCCCAAAGGTTGTACAAGGACAAGGGCATTTCCTCCAGGCAGACTCAGCCTTTTCAGGCTTCCCAGGAGGGAGCACCTCGTCTACCCCAGCACAGAAGGATTTTGGCTGCTCAGAGCACTGGTGTAAAGGTATAGCTGCCTTGGTGTGTGGCCATAGGGACTGGGCAGCAGCTGCTGCCCCGTTGTGACAATCCCAGTTGCAAACGAAGTGAAGGAGAGTTTGGAGACCTTGTTTGGAGCTCGTCCAAGAAGCGCTCGACGCCTAAGCCTTCCCCTGCTTCCTGCTCCCAGTGACCAGAGGGAAAAGTAATGAGCAAAGTCTTAAGCAAACATTTTGGGAATCAAAAAATCTCACTCTCTGAGCGTGGCTTGGCTTAACAGCTTGATGGGGGATGGTGTGCAAGGGGTGTACCGATTGGGAGACAGAGGCTGCCCCATGGAGCTTGCAGTTACCTGCTCCAGCAGGGAGGGCAGAGGGTGCTGCCCCACATTGCTTTGCTGCTTTTCTCCTGGCCCCTCCCCTGCCTCACCAGGCCAGAGCATTTAATAGGAATAATTAGGTTAGAAAAGACCCTAACACTGCCAAGCCCACCAGAAAACCGTGTCCCTAAGCACTGAATCTACATGTCTTTTCAATACCTCCAGGAACGGCAACTCAACCACATTTTCCAAACTCTGCTTTATCCTGTCTCTGCCACTTGTTCCTAGCAGTGCGAGCAACGCTCACAACAAAAACAACAGCTCCAAATCCTCCTCTCCTGGTGCTGCCCAGTTGGTGGCACTGGGAGCTCTGCAGCCTCCTTGCCTCTCCTGGTGCCTCTGCTCGGTCTGGTGCCTGCGGCTCTGCTTGTGCCCTCAAATACCTAAAACGCCTGGGCAATTGCACACCATTCCCTCCTCCCCCCGTTGTGCAATTCAGGATGCAACATCCAACCCCCTGGCTCTTTGCTCGTGGGAATGTCACGCCTGTCCCCGTGGCGGGCAGAGCAGCTAGGTGGCTGTATTCCTTACCTATCCCAGGAGCCGGGAGTGCGGAGAGAGCTGGAAATAGCCCTGGCTGACACAGATACCTGTGCAAAACAGCAGGGACCTGCACTTGCCTTGGTAATCGCACACTGCGTGGGGATGAGTCACCCGCAGCCCCGCTCCCCCCGCTCCTGCTGCCGGTGCGGGCGGGACTCCCCATCTCAGCCTGGTACCCTGGGCTGGGACAGGGCTGCTCGCCCCCCGGCAAGGGAGCCCGAAGACACAGCGGCAAGAATAGCAGGGAAGAGATGAGAGCGTCTTGCAGCTCGAGGTGCTTCCAAGAGCCGGGAAAACTGTGCGAGCTGGGGTTTTGCTGCATTACTTCTGCTGCTTGCTGTGCTCCTCTGCTTGAGCTCCTGTGTGCAGAGCGGCAGCTTGCAGCAAGCGGGCACTCACACACCCCCTGCTCTGGGGGGGCTGAGCCCCCCGGCTGACATTACCCACAAAGGACCAGAGATCACCCTGGGACCAGCCCCCAGCGCTTCCCAGGATGAGGACTCGGGGTCTCTGAGCTGGGTCCCCCTTATTTCTGCCACTGGCAATGGAAGCAGCTGGTGGAGGCTCCCTCCACCCCCCGTGTCTCATCTCACCCCAAGCCCCCCCTGGCCATGGCCAGGAGGCTCTGCCCGCAGAGCTCTCCAGCCTCGGGGGCTTGGGGGCTGCCTCCCTGCTGGCAATTGCACTGTCAGGAGGGATTAATAAATAATTAGCTGGCAAACTTCCACCAGGGAGCTTTTATTTCTTCTCCTCCAGCGGTGCTGCAGGTTCAGAGAGCAAAAACCAGGGGAGAGCGGCTGCCTCTGGGGGTGAGGGGCTGGAGGGGGTGGCATTTTCCCTGCCAGGCTGGTAGCTCCCCAAGCTCTTCCGCAGCTGACTTCGCATATCAAAGGGATGCGGGAGGGAGGAGGAAGAATGGGTAAAATCAATGAGAACCTATTTGGCGGGATAAAAGAGTGTGGTTTTATTTATAGAGCTGGCTGGAGCTGAAGTGACTCCTGCCCAGGGACATGGTGCCAGGGTGCTGAGGAAGAGCAGAACTGTGGGCTGCACAGGGTTGGGAGATGCACCAGTTCCTGCTGTCCCAGCACTCCAGCTCCACAGCCCCACATGTCTCTGATGATCCTCAAAGAGCTGTGGGTGGCTCTGCTCGCTGGGCTGGCAAGGGGACCAGGAGGGGACACCTGTGGAGGGGTTTCTGCTCTAACACTGGTGCCTGCAGTCTGGGGGACCCAGGACTGGACAACCAGCTCCTTCCCACTGCTGGTGCCTGAGCTGGGGGGGAGGCAGTTGAGGACAGTGACCACAAGTTGCTGTGGGGAATGCTCAGGGGACAGATGGAGGCAGCCTGGCTGGCAGTTGCCCTGGGCTGGGAGCCATGAGATGAGGAGATGCCCACAGACATCCCTGACAGCAACGGCTGCTTGAGGAACAACGAGTCCTTCCTTGGCAGTGCTGGGGATCCAAGGCAGCTCCTTTCACTGCTCACCCACTTGGCCAGCTCTGCTGGTGCAGAGGGATTGGGACCTGCTCGGGTGACAGCAGTGTGTACCCAGGAGGAGACAGTTAAACAGAAAGAGGAAGAGAAAACAGTGATGGCAGCACGCAGAGTCTGAGCAGCCCCCAGGGAGAGGCAGGAGGAGATGCCCCGCTTGGGGCCAGGAGGATGAGGTCAGCTTGGGTCTTGTCCTGCCTCCTCCCTGGCCCTGGATCCTCCCAGGGAGCAGAATGGCCAGCAGCAGGATGATGGGGATGGAGGAGACATCTCAAGTCCTGGTGTTGTCCTTCCAGGTGGGAATGGGCAGAGGAGGGAGGCTGAGCAGTGCCTGCAGGACCTGAGGCAGCCCAGCAGGCAGGGACAAGGCAGGCAGGCTGGTGAGGGGACAGCAGGGTGACATCAATGGGGTATGACAGACACTATCAGTGCAGTATGAGAGCCACCAGTGGCATGGTGCATGAGGGAAGCCAAACTCATTCAGAGTGAGAGAATAAGCCTGAGAGACGTGTGCCATACACTGTAGGTCCCTTTGGTCCCTGCACGCTGATGGTTGGCTGGTGCCAGCACACAGCCTGCCTCTGGGGCAGCACATGGGGACATTGCCAGCAAAACAGCAAGGGAAGACTTGGGTCTCCATGTCAGAATGTTGGGCAGTGCAGAAAGAGCAGTGCAGGGTCTCTCACGGGAGGATTTTCTCCTAGATGAAGTGAGCCAAGTGCCTGAGGTTGCTGCCAGGCTCTTGTCCCCGGGCAGGAGTGCCTGGGCTGACCCCACTGTGCTGGAGCAGCTGGAGGGGACAGGCTGCTTCAGCTGCCATGGGTGTGCTTCTTCCCATGGACAAATGAGTCACTGAAAACACCATAAGGAGTCAATGGGCAAGGAGTCTTGGTCTCCTTGCTCAACCCACACAGCTGGTGGGCAGCATGAGCCATCGTGCAGAACCTTCCCTGAACTCCACCAGGCTGCCTGGGCTCAGCCACTTGCTCTGGGAAATTCCCATCTGTTCCAATGGCTCATCCACAGCACCCTTCTTACTCCTTTGCCACCACATTTCTCTCTCCCTAGGTTTCCTCTCCAGTGACTGCATGGCTTTAGCTTCACAGCATGTGCAAGGCTGCAGAATCGGGCAGGCTGGAGCCCTGTACAACATCACCCTGAGCTTGTGCATCCCAAGCAGCCCAAGAAGCTGCCTCTGCTCCAGGGAAAAAGAGCTGCAGCAAGTGGAATTTGGTGGCAGAGGGTGGGGAGGGATCCTCTGCCAGGTGCACTCCAGAGAGGACACTGAGGGGGGGGTCTCTGCCATGGCACAGGCAGACACAGTCCTCGTGTGTGTCTGCACAAGGGTCTTTGCTGGCATGGTGGAGCATCACTCCATGATGATGCCTGAGAATTCTGGACTGGGAACAGCAACCTCTGAGTAAACACAGCACCCACTTATACTCTGAAGCTACTCTTTTGTTTCCCAGGTCCCTTCCAGCCCAAAAGGCCACATCCTTATCCATTGTGGCAAAGAGGACATCAGGCTGAGAGTTGGAGGGACAGTTTCCACCCAGGCCTATGGGGAGCAAGGGGTCACATCACCCAGATGTGCATCTCTAGAGATTCACTCCTTGCTGACCATTAAGCATCACAGAGCCCTCATGACCCCAACCAAAGAGAGGGAGTAAGCAGGAGCTCCCAGGTGAACATAGCTGATCAGAAGCCACTGGAGACAGAAAGCATGGAGAAAAAGCAACACTAGGTCCCAGCACTCAGCGATTTTAGGTGAAAGACAAGACTGAGCTGAGTGCCAAGCAGGGCAGAGGGGAAAGAAAAGCAGGGCTTGCAGAAAGGAGCCAAACAGAGAAAGTCAGGGAAACCCTGGAGCACAGCACTGCTAACCACTGCTGCTCCACGGGGAGCAGGGCCTCCAATTAGCAGCCCACAGGAACGAAGATTGCTTCAGGAGAGGACTCTGGGAGAACCTCAGGGGCTCCTTCCCCTTCCCACCATCCAGCTCAGAGAGATCCAGTCGGCACAGAGCCCCCTCCCCTGGCTCCCCAGTGAGAGTGGCCCCTGGGGTGGTTGCGCTGGCTGTCACACCAGTTCCCTCTGAGGCTGCATTTCATTTGAGTGCCAAGGAGAGAGTGTCACAATGGGGGGGGGAGTTGCAAGGACCCACCAAAGGCTGGGAATGTTGTAACTTGGAGGAGCCCCATTTGCCGCTGCCTCTCACTGCCCTGTCCTTACAACATTTTCCCATCCACAAACAGGGGCAGCTGCAACACGAAACCACAGGCAGGAGTTTGCCCAGCACGGGGTGTCTCCTGTCCAGCCACAGCTCATTGGCTCCTGCCTCGGTCCCACGTTTGGCCTTTGGTAGGCTAAGGGTACCTTCAAACCCTGTCCCCTCCTGACCGCTGGCCTAATGACATTACTCGCTCTCTGCTGTTTTGAAAGGGCATTTGCAGGCTTTTCCTGTTATATTTTACCTTGGTAATATTATCCCCAGCCCCTCTGGGTTCAGCATCATGTTGCTGCGGCTGGCTGCAGCGCTGGTACAGTGCCACGGAGCACTCAGCCAGGGCCAGCAGGCAAGGGGGGCTTATTTCTGCCCAACTGTGGCTGACACCTCTTTGAGGACATAAATGTAAAGAGCAGCAGAACCCAGACCTCTGGCAGCTCTCCTGCTCCCCATGCTCAGGCTCTGGTTTAGGATGAAAGCCATGAACACCCAGCGAAACTGCATGGTCATCCTCTGTATGTGCAGAGTTGGGGGTGTGCACACAAGGAATATAAATTCCCTTTTGCACCACAGCACTGAAATACCATGCACTGGGCACCCTCTCTACCCATCATGTGTATTTCTGAGGCTGCCACATGACTGACTTCTAAGGACCTGGAGACAATAACAGCTGTAACATCTTGTCCTCTATCACCTCTGTCCTGATGCTTTTGAAGCCCTTTTATGAGTGTTACTCAACCAATCCCACCAGCAGCTCCAGGGCACTGGGAAGTGGTGTGATCTCCATTCTACAGGTGAAAAAAACCCAAAAGCCACAGAAGAACATTTGGACTGTGCAAAAGTCTGGAGCAGTCAGGAGGAGAAGTTGGAGCATGTTAACACCAACTTGCAGCCACGTGAGCAGCTGTACTTCGAACTCTGAGATCTCACTGAAACCCAGAAGTAGCAGCAAGTCCACCCCTCTGAGATGCCCGTTTTGCACTGTTTCTGCTGTCCTCTGACCCCCTCTCAGAACAAAGGCAACCTGCCCCTGACATCCCATCCCTGAAAGAAACCCTTAACCCATCTCTGTCCAGAGGAAAAATGTGGCAGTGCAGGCTGGGCTTTGTTTTCCTCAAGCTCCCGGGTGCTTCTGGGCTGCCTGGCTGAGCCACACACTGTGTGGTGGTTCCTACTGGGGTGAACAGCCTGCAGCCCACCAGCTGCTGACAGCTGGGAACAGGAATGGGCTCATCTTCCTGGGTTAGAAAGCAAGAAAGGAGGAACTGTCTTTGCATACACACCAGAAAGAAAAAGGTATTTCTGAAACACATGGCTGTGCATAACTTGATTTCAGAACAATCATTCATAAATAATTCTCATGAATGGTTACTTCCTATTTGAGTACAATCGTATAAAGGAAATCACAAGAAATCAAGCAACAACCCCACCTTTTGTGCAATCAATTCCTCCCCAAAGACTACTTTGATGGTGACGCCTTCCAGTCCTGTTTTTCCCCGGACGGGGCAAACGTCCTTCCTGTTCTCAGCTCTGTAGCATTCAGACCTTGCATCTGCTGCAAAGGAGGGACCGGGGGACAAGGCACTCCAGATCACTGGCCAGCAGGGTCAACTGGGAATTTGAATCTTGGTCTGCCAGGAATTGCATGTGCCCCAGAACAAGGCAATTTCCTTCCCTGGGCCCTTCTTACGCAGTCTGGCACCGCCGTGCATTGTGCTGTCAGCTACAGCTGACATGTGCATCCCAGCAGCCACATTTCTAGGCCCAGATCTCCCACCTATGGAAAGAGAAGATTCATTGCTGGTGGAGCAGCTTGAACAGCACCTTGAGTAACTGTTTCAGCACTTCATAACAGTAATTAGTCATGAAGTGCCACAGTAATGAGGTAGAGTTGGTGGCAGCTTTTTTCCTTTGGTCCCAGCCCAGCAGCCCAGCCTCCTCTGCCCCTGGCTCTCATCACATGCTGTCCACTGACATCTTCTTTTGATGCAAGGCTGGGGATCATTAGGGAAAATCCACTGTTACTACTTTGCATGGTGTTAACAGCATGTTCTGAGCCAAAGAGAGGCCAGAGGCTATTAAACAGGGCCTGGAAACAGCTCTCACTGTGATACAAAAGTGAAGTGAGAAAAAGCCTTTCCTACCAGGAGAAGCAGCACCTTCCTCTCAACCATCAGAGGCTGATACAGAGCTCTCCACATCCCTTTGCTTCATCAGCCATTTCCACTCATCTTGCAGGGCCATCTGAGGGGATTTGAGGATCTGGAGCCATTAGGCTGCAGGTGTTACCACTCTGTTGGTTGTGTATCAGCTATTTCAGGCTATAGTGCCAAGCCCTGCACTTTCCCATATAACTGCTATGGGTAAGTAAATAGAACATTCTTGAGATTTTGGGGCCCGTCATTAATTATTTCTGAAAGGGCTTTTAACATACGCTTCAAAACCCCAGACAGAAAATCGACGTGTGTGACACCAAGATGCTCGCAGCTACAGTGGGATGAGCACTGAGATGAAAACGAAGGAAACCTGAAGATCTTTTGCTCCTCCAGCCACCTGCCCCTGCTCCAGTGCAGACTCACTGAGCCTGGAACTGACCCTCAGCCCAGAAGTCTGCATTCAGGGTTTCTGTATCTCAACACTGGGTAATCCAGGGACCGCTGAGAGGTGCCTGGTGATGATAGGTGCCCTCATTCTTAAGGGCTAGCACTTTTGCAGTGTGCATAGAACTTCTTAAAGTTGGTGCCCTGGGCACCTGTCTGCCCCTTCCTGCAAGCATGTGCCTATTCCCCATGCATGGCTGGAAACCCCACAGAGAACTCTACAACCTTAGGCATCTCCATCCCCCATACCAACACACTGCACTCAGGGTTTATATACCTCAGCTTGTGGTGATCTAGGGACTGTTGAGTGGCAGCGAGGGATGCTGGTAACACCCCAGGTGTCCCCACTTTGAAGGGCTGTCGCTTCTCAGGTGTGCACAGCCCTACTTCAAGAGGGTGCGCGTCCCGCAGGGGAAACTCTCCGTGCCTCAGGTGTGGTTGCAGCCCCTCCAGGGCACTCTGCCACAACGGGCATTCCCCCCCCCCTNAAACCCCAAACAAAGTGCAGCAGAGGGGGGAAAGGGTGAAAAACCAGGCTGCTTCTCTGAGAGATGCTTAAAGATCATATGATCTGAAATACAAATATTCTCTCTAACTTCTCAGCCTCTTGCTAACAACTTAATCTATTGATGAGTGCAGGAGCACAGTGAAGCCCTCTGTGAAAAAGTGACCCATCGAGTGGGTTGTTACTGCTAGTGATGAAGTGGGGACTCATCCCTAATTTCTGACAGTCCTCACCAAGCACATATCATGCTTTTTCTGTGTCTATTCTCTCAAAGATTTTTTGGGGAAGTCTGGATGACTGAGGCAGCCCAAGGGCCTGTGTCAAGTGTTTCTCCATCCTGGCTGCATTGCTGCAGCTTGGGTCAAATGGCTGCTGCCTTGCTGGGTCTGGAGACCCCCCCCTGCTCTCCCAGGAAAGCACTGCAAGGTGGCTGTGGCATGGTGGCTGTTACTAGTCAGCAGAGGCCATGTGAGTACATTGTGCAAAGCAGGGGCAGCAGTTGCTGGGGGCCTTGGCAGCTGCCTGTGCTGCTACAGGAGGTGGCGAGTGTGGTGAGCTGCTGGGCCAGCCACACAGAGCTGGGGGAGGGCTCTGCAGGGGGCTGCGCGGTGGGGGCTGATAAGAGCCGGTGGTGGGATGAGTCATGCCGAGCGTCAGTTACACGCATTCGGGCTGGGATCTTGGGGGATGGAGGTTTAGGGGGTGGCGGTGGTGTTGGCTGGGAGAGGGGTCTCGGTGCTGCGAGTCAGCGTCTCCAAATCTGGATGGGCTCCCGTTTGGACGGAGCTGGGTATTAAAATCAGATTAAGGCTCCTTGGCAGCTCCCGCAGGATCACGAGAGCGAGCCTTGCTGGCTATAGGGCTTGCATGCTTTTCCATTTTGGGGGGTGGAAGGGAGGCGCTATACAATAAGCCGGGCAGTAGCAAGAGCCGTGACTGATCTGGAGCACAACCGCGCATTTTGCAGTCGGATTGATGAGGCTGGTGCAAGTGGGAAGAGTTTTATGTAGCTATGTATCATTCCTCCAGCCCTCCACTTTCATAACCAGAGATTACAAAATAGCTTCGATTGTGCAGCTAGCACATTTATCCCAACCCTTGCTCTCTCACCAGTTTAGCTCCGAGATCACAGACAGCGGGAGCATGTGTGTGGGGAATGGGACAGGGACTAATCCTGCTGTTTGGGTTCAAAACAAATAAGGTCTCAAGACTTGGTAAATCAGATTTGCCTCCGGTGCAGGTGCCAGACAGAACCAGGCAAGTCTTGCCACCAGCTAGACTGATGTAGCCCCGGCGCTTCTCTCATGCACCAGCTCCAGAGCGCTCTGGCTTGGCATGGGACCTGGGCAGCATGCTGAGGGCAGAGCAGGGGGTAGGCAGCAGCTTCGGTTGTTAACGAAGAGCTGCTGACAGGTTGATTACAACAGCAGGGCCAGGAAGGGTGAGAAGTGGGCTGAGAAGATTTTGTAAGCTGTTTGCTTTTTCTGATTTGGACGGATTTATTATTGCTGAGGGAACCGTCGGCTAGAGCAGAGGAGGCTGGTTGTGTGGGATGCTGTCCCTGGGAAGTATTGCAGAAAGGTTGCAGCTCTCACCAGCCCCATTGCTATCTGGGCAGGTGAAAGTTCCTGGCTCCACTTCCCTGCAGTAACCTGCCTGGTCTTTGCATGCTTGACATGAAATGAAAAGCTTGTGTGGTTGCAGCACGCATCTCGAGGCTTGTTTTATTTTGGTTTTGCAGTTAGCATTTGACATTACAATTTGGGAATCTTATTCCTAAAAGGGACTGGCTAAGGGGAAAAAAATAACCCTGAGAATTGTCATCGTTCTCTGGTGCAAAACCACCATGTTGTGAACATCCCCTGTAAAATTGGGGACTGCAAAATGGCCTGTGATGAAATGAAACCATTTTTATGGCATCTCTTACAATATGTTTTGCTCTGCTTGGGCTCTCGTTTTCTCTTCCTCTCCCGTATGTGGGCTGTATTGCAGGGAGCTGTGTGGGTATGTGCACGGTTACTGCTGCTCTGACCTCTGCGGGGTGGGTAACGTGGAGAGCGGCGAAGGAATCTGCAGGTTTGCAGTTTCCCTCCCAGCGGTGTGTCTGCAGCCTGTGTTTGCTCTCCCTCCTGCCCGCTTGTGAGAATTGCATTTCCTCTCTGTCCCCACGTGCTCAGAGGGGTTAAAGGCTGGGGTCAAAAGAAAAGGGAAAAAATAAAATAAAAAAAATAAAAAGAGATAAGAAAGTCCTCCCCCT
>JAAWXA010000026.1:2884864-2917715 GCA_038090715.1 Florisuga fusca | reverse complement strand
CCCTCCCCTCCAGCTATGCTTTGCGTGTATTTAAGAAGTGCCTGAAGTTGTAAGCGTGTGTTGTGCTTGTACCTTAACCTCTGATGAAACCGGCGGGAGGCTCCAGCCCTGGCTACTGTCACATGCCTGCCCGATCCAGAACTGGGAGCGGAGGCGGTCCCGGGCTGTGGCCGCTGACGTCTCTCCCCATTACTACTGTACGAGCCTCTGCTTACAACTGGGTTACTGACTTCTCAATGAAGCCCGAAAGCTGCTTCCACAAAGTCCCCAGTGCTCCAGCACAAAATCAGATTATCCTGAGAGACTACAATGTTAGGAGGCCGTGAGATGATGAATGTTAGCCATTTCCTTCGTGGAAATCTTGAGGAACTCTTTACTCTCCATCTCTCTCCCCTGTGCTCCTCCCAGTCCTTGCTTTCACAGTAGGTTTCAAGCAAGGTGTAGTTGGGGGCAGGCAGGTTCCAGGTGATCCCTTCCTCTCTAGGGGAGGAATCCTCAGGAGGGCTCTTGGGGAGATGCTCTGTGAAGGTTTGACATGGATATTTGTGTCAGTCCCTTAATGACATGGGCTTGTGCTGAGGATGCCTGCTAACCTCTATTTACATATTGAGGATAGCGATGATTCACAAGGAACCTGCATTGCTACAGAAAGATAAATCGGGGGTTTTCACTTGATATCTGCCTTTCTTCTGCCAACTCCTTTTCCCTTTTTAGCAACAAAGACAGCGGGTTTGTTCTGTTGCGACTCAAAGCATGTCATTTCTGGGCCTGCTTAATCCATTTTGTGCAATTCTTCACTGCTCAGAGATATGAAGCTGGTTGTAGCTGGTTCGTCTGCTGGCACCAGGTGCTGGGAAGTGCCAGCCAAGCAGCTCTGCCGAGAGCACCACGGGGCAGCTGCTGCTTCTCAGCATCCCTGCAAGCGGCAGGAGACGTTTGACTCTGACTTTGGTTTATTTAAAAACCCCAAACAAAGTGCAGCAGAGGGGGGAAAGGGTGAAAAACCAGGCTGCTTCTCTGAGAGATGCTTAAAGATCATATGATCTGAAATACAAATATTCTCTCTAACTTCTCAGCCTCTTGCTAACAACTTAATCTATTGATGAGTGCAGGAGCACAGTGAAGCCCTCTGTGAAAAAGTGACCCATCGAGTGGGTTGTTACTGCTAGTGATGAAGTGGGGACTCATCCCTAATTTCTGACAGTCCTCACCAAGCACATATCATGCTTTTTCTGTGTCTATTCTCTCAAAGATTTTTTGGGGAAGTCTGGATGACTGAGGCAGCCCAAGGGCCTGTGTCAAGTGTTTCTCCATCCTGGCTGCATTGCTGCAGCTTGGGTCAAATGGCTGCTGCCTTGCTGGGTCTGGAGACCCCCCCCTGCTCTCCCAGGAAAGCACTGCAAGGTGGCTGTGGCATGGTGGCTGTTACTAGTCAGCAGAGGCCATGTGAGTACATTGTGCAAAGCAGGGGCAGCAGTTGCTGGGGGCCTTGGCAGCTGCCTGTGCTGCTACAGGAGGTGGCGAGTGTGGTGAGCTGCTGGGCCAGCCACACAGAGCTGGGGGACAGCAGCTGCAGGGGGGAGTGGGAGGGAGCAGCATCGGGGAGAAAGGTGGGCTGGCCTGGAATCTGGCCCCCTTGGAAAATCTCCTGCATACCCACCTGGCTTCTCCTCCTCCTTTTGACCACCTCCTCTGGTGCTCCCCACCCTGGCAGGGGCCCAGGGCTGCCCTGCATCATGAGCTTTCCTCCCTCCTGCCTGCACATTCCTGTCCTGGGCTCATGCTGTAATGGAAAGGAACCTCTCCAACAGGTGAATAATTAAGGTCTCAACCTAGTGCCTCCAGAAAAGGGAGCTTTGTGAGGGATTCAGATTGCTCTACCACATTAACCTTTCCAATGTCAAAAGCCTCTTTGTAGTTAGAAACTCTCCTTTCTCTAGCACTGTTGGTTGTCCAGTGAAAAATGCCCTTCTTGCTCTATACCCCTTCCTGGCTTTAAGGAATGGATCCCATGGTCCCCTGCACAGGCAGAGGGATGCTGCAGGCTGGCTCCTGGCAGATGGTTTACTGTGCTGGTGGCCACGGCTGCCTGCTGCTCCCGAGGTGCAGGAGCCTGCCAGGCCTCAAAATCCTCTTTGATGGGGTTGGGGGCTGGCTTGTGGTGAAGTGTGGGAGCCCCGAGTCTGCACTGCTGGTGAGCAGAGTGCTGGCAAGTGTGTGCTTCCCTTGGCTGGCATGTGCCATCACCCATGAGAGCTCGGGGGCATCACCCATTTAGCTGGGCCAGAGGTGTTGTGCAGGAACATTTTGGCAAACTGAAACCACAGGTGCTGGGGTTGGGGTCAGCAGGATAAGGGGCACTGTCCCTGCAGGGTGTCCTGAGCTTGAGTGCCCCGTGGGTCTCTCGGGCACGGAGGGGCCCTGGCCCTCTCAGGGAAGGGAAGAGAAGGGCTGTCCCCAGCGAGAAGGCTCTGCTGAGACCCTTGGTGCCACAGAGGAGCTGGGGACACAAGGTGCTGGTGACACGAGGTGTTGGCAGAGCCTTGGGAAGCAAATGTGTTCACTGGAGGAATCGGCTTTGGGCTCCCGTGGCCGAGCCCTGCTCCATGGCAACCCTGCATGGGCTTATATTTCTTGTGACTGCTTGGCAACATGAAGTGATTTAGCAGAGGGGGAACTTTGCATGCACCGGACCTGCTGCTGACAGTGTGGTTGTGCTGGGCCGACTGCTGTGGTCCCAGCCATGCCCTTCTCCCTGGGGGACACGGGCTGGGGCAGCCCCTTGCCAGCACCCCAGGAGCGGGCAGCCAGGTCCCCTGCCTGTGCTGTGCCAGGGAGGGCAAGTGCCCACCACCTGCCTGCTGCCTGACAAACTACCCTCTTGCAAAGTGCCCGGAAAAGGATGTTTTTAAGCTGCCTCTGCTTGTAGTAACGATCCAGGGACTAAAGGTTGAAGTTAATGGGGCGGGTGGTCAGGTGAGGTAGTGACCCACTTCCAGGGGCAGCAGTGCTGTAGGCACTGGGTGATGGTCCAGCCAATGTGTTTCCCTTACCTTATCTTGCGGCCATTCTGCTTTTCAGCACTTTTTCCTGAGCTCTGTCTCACTATTTTTTATTTATTTATTTATTGCTTTCTATAACGTGAGCTTCCAATAAATGCTGCAGGACTTTGCACAGGGCTGGCTGTTCTCAGGGTCTCGTCAGCCCTGTCCTTACCCTGCCCCAGCTCCCTGCAGAGGCAACAGCCACGGCTGAGTTGCTGCAAATTGCTGTGTTAAACCAGTTCACTTCAGAATCGGGACAGGGAAAAATAAGAGCTGGAGATCTCCTTTGGCCCCTGTAAGAGCTGGAAACCACTCAGGGAGGGATTCCCCATGTGGCAAGTCTGGTGTCTGCTGATGGGGGGGGGGCATGGAGGCTGCGGCAGCCCTGGGGGCTGGTTGGGATGGCCCTATCCAGTAGCCAGACTCAACCTTTGATCACTGCTGGCTCCTGGGAAGCAATGAGGGGCTTAAGAAAAATACTTCGTTTATCTTGAATCCCTTCTGTCCTGAGGCAAAGCTGTAAGGCTCTGTGTGCCCCCTGTATCCGCAGCTCCATCGTGGGAGCACGATGAGGGTCCTGCTGAAGGATCACAGGAGATTTTCATACCTGCCTGCATTTGTCCTCGCAGCAGCTGGGAGCTGGAGGCCTCGGTGCTTGGTGAGGGAGGGGGGGACGGACAGTCTGTGTGGAACGGGAGAGACCCCGGTGTGCTGGGAGAGCTGATGTGACACTTCTCCCCTCCCCAGGGACTGGCGATACATGCTTTATATGGATGTTTTTGTGCTGAAGTGGCGGAGGATAAAACGAGTGCCTTGAGCTCTTGCAGAGCCTACATTTGCCGGGCAGCGTATCTTCACTGAGATGCATTTTCTAAATTCTTCCTCTGCGCCCTGCGGTCGCTGCCTGCAGCGGCAGGGAGCACGCCGGCCCAAACAGCCCCTTCTGCTGAGCCAGCGCCACTGCTCAGGCTCCTCGGTTCCTGTTTCAGTTTGCAGCAAGTTCATCGCTTCTGCTTCCCCGGCTTTTGTTTGGGGAGGCTGCAGGACCCCTTTCCACCCGGGGACATAGAGCGGTGGGTGAGGGGCATGGGAGGTGTCATCCATCCCACCCTCCCTCCGCCAAATCTGCCTTCCTCACCTTGTCCCCGGGGAACCCTCGCTTCCTAATTTTCGTGCACATCAAGAGCAAGGAAATCCGGTGGCCGGGGGAGATGGAGGGGAGAGGGCAGAGCATCCCTGCGGCCGCAGGGGCTGAGCTGGGGCTGTGCTGCAGGCGGAGCGGCGGGCTGGGCTCCAGGCTGTGCCTGGGGAACGGAAGGAAGCCCAGCTGCCCCTAGTCTTGTTCCTTCTCTTCCCTCCTGCCTGGATGAGGGAGGATTGCAGGTTTCACCGCCTGCAAGTGACAGCTGGGGACCTGTCTGTCCTGCCATGAGGGGACCCGAGGCTAGAGCAGCCCCAGCTGTCCCTCGGCATGCAGAGCTGGGGTTGCAGGGGAGCTGCTGCCTGGAGCAGGCAGCCTGTTCCCTATCCCACAGCGTTCTTCCTGAGCCCTTTCTTGCTTCGTTTTAAGCGAAGTGCCTAGGTGGGAATGAATTGTGGGTTTGGGGTTTTTTTTTTGTTTGTTTGTTTCTTTTTATAAAGAAAGCACAAATGCAGCCGTGGGGTGTTTCAGGAAACATCCCAGCAGGACACACGACCCTTTGCATGCACACAAGACCGTCAGGGCTGAGCTCCAGCTGGCCCCATGGCAGCAGGGCTGGGTTAGAGCAAAGAGCAATGCTGACTGCAGCCAGGGCGAGGGTTCTACACGTGCGTGGAGCAACGAGCTGGAGGTGTAAAACATCGCACCGACACGGCTCCCCGTGAAGGCCAAAGCGTGGGCTGGCTCTGGCTTCCCCCTGCAGAGGCCAGACCCTCTGAGAGCATAATGTGCCGGGGCTACTTGGTGCAAGGCTGCGGTGGCCACGGTCTGGGATATGGCCCAGGCAGATGATGTTCTGGCTGGGTTTGGGGCGGGGGGAGCTGCTACCTGTGTGCGGGAGGGTGGGGACGGCACCGGAGGGCAGGGCAGGACACGGGGCTGCGTGGGGACAGGCGGGCAGGACACGGGGCTGCGTGGGGACAGGCGGGCAGGCAGCGGGTGCTCTGTCCTGCCACACAGAGGTTGCTCACCGGGCACTCGGCATGGGGGGGCTGAACTTTGTTCCAGCTCGAGTCCCTCTCTCCCGATTTCCCGGGAATTGCACCGCCTCAGTGCAAATGTTTGCAACTTCCATAGCCTTTGGCTTCAAGCTAATTAAAGTTTGCATTCCTGGCGGCTTGCTTTAAACCGCGGCTGCTTAGCTCCTTTCCTTTCTTCCTCTGCTCTGGGGCCTGCAGCCCTGCCTGGGAGAGGTGTGTGCATCCTTAACGGTGGGAGGATTTTTTTTTTGAACAGCATAAACCCCAGAGCTCTGCATAGCTGGAGCTGGGGATTTAACCAACCAATTTATCCTTGCTCCTTGTGAGCAAGCTTGCACAGAGATAGTCACGACCTAACTGTGCTAATAATGAAAAGAAAAAAATTGCAAACGTTCTTCTTAAAAAGGAAGTTTCTTTTTCTGTGTGGGCCCTACCAGGAGACTGGTGCGTGTGGGTACTGGGTGCTAAAACCTGTTTCCCAGGTAAAAGAACTCGAGCCTGTGAGAACTGTGTGGTGTTCTCAGATGTTGGCTGGTATTTGAGCTGCTTTTTTTTCTCATGCCCTTGTCCTTTTAGGAAGGGATGTCTATTTATATATGTTTTGAAAATGAAAGCACATGGTGCATGTCCCCAGAAACCCTTGTGGTTACATGTTGTCACCCAGCTCTGGGTGGGACACTGCTTTAGTGATGACCAGCAACCAACCCTCCCCAGCAGCTCACACCAGCAGCTGAACTGGGGAGCAGGGGCAGCCCCAGGGCTTGGGGTGAGCAGTGTTAAGTGTGCAGGACACACTAATGCACATTCCTCTCCTCTCCCCATAGGCTTCAGGTTGTGGAACTGGATGCAGGAGGAAAGAAATTGTCAGCTGAGTGGGGAGGGATGACTCAAGGGGCTCTTGTGTGGATGGGGTGGTCTGGGGATTCTTGGTTTATTTACTTCTGTTGATCTCCTGATGTGCTTCTGGTCATGCTGCCTGTCCTGCTGGCAGTGATGGCTTCTCCATTCCTATGTTAGCACACTGGCAGCCCCCTTGGACCTCTGCCTCCCTGTGGTGACCAGAGGCTTCCCATCAGGGTCCACTTGCCCAGACTCCTTTGTCTCTGCTTGCACTGCTTTGCCTGCTGCCTGTCTGCTCAGAGGAGCTGGAAATCCCATCCGCACATCCAGTCAGAAAGAAATGAAAGCCAGATTATCAGGGGGGACTGTCCCTGCCTCTGCTTGCTTATGGCAGTGCAAGGACATGGAAACACAGCTTTCGAGTTTCTCTCTGTATTTATGTAACCCAAACTAACTCTTTTTTTGTAAAGAGCCACTCTGTCTCATTTAGATACCTAAATATAGCAGCTGCTCTGGTGGGGTACAGGACCTTTGTGGATGGGTGTCAGGGGGTTTAAACCTCATTCAATCAGGCCTGGAGGGGTTATTCCCCTGCCATTAACAGGGTGGGCTTGCAGCTGTCCCAGGGACCTCGTGGCAGTGATGGGATGTGCGGGCTGGCAGGGAAGCAGGAACTTGAGATGGGGACTGAAAGTTTTTTTTTCTAAATGTCTTGATGCCTTTTGAGACCAAAACCCATCTATGGCCAAACATGCTGTTTGCTAATGTGCTATTTGCCTCCCATTGGAGGAAGGAACAGTACCTCAAAGCATAGAAACAAAGCTGAGCTATGGGGTGAATCCTCCATGTCCTGCCTTGCCAAAGGGCCCTGTGGGGCTGTGACACCTCAGGGTGATAATTTGAGGGCTGCTGAGCAGAGTCACCACTGCAGTATGGGGTGGAAAGGCAAGGAAGGGCCTTGTATGCAGGCATCAAAGTCCCTTAAGCTCCTTTAGTGACAGATGCAGGACTGACCCTTTGGAAAGGCAAGATGAGGAATGCCCCAAGGTGCTGTTTCCCCTTGCCAGGGACAAATGCTCTGCCCACCTCCACATCTTCCCCACTGCCCATGCCAGCTCTTCCCCATGCCCTCAGCTCAGACTGGAACTGTGCAGCCTTGTGCCAGTGCTCTCCCCAGTGTTCAGGGTCCTCTGCCACCTGTGCTTCACCGGGGCAGGAGCCATCTGGGGAAGTGTTGGTGAAAAAAATGTGTGCAAAAAAAATGCGTCCCGAGCACCAAGGCTTCACGTGGTGCCCTTATACAACCTGGCAAACCCCAGTGTGATGTCCCTTTGGCCCTGGTGGCTGGGTGGAGGTGTCTGGAGTGTGAAGGAATGACCGTGTTGTTCTGGTGATGCCCGCTCAGGTCTGCATTATTTGGCTTTAGCAAGGCGGAGGCGAAATAGAGAAGATAAAGGCTGCACATTGAAATGGGAGGAGGCAGCTTAGCAGAGGCCCTGCCAGAGAGCTTGCAGTGTCCTCAGGATCCCTGAGCCACACGGGCAGGTGTCTGCAGCCCTCCTGCCCCTGCTCTCAGGAATACGACGGTGCAGTGGATCGGTTACCCAGCCCCGAGAGCGGTGTTTGCTTTCATCTGGATCGATATCCCTGCCTGCCTGTGTCTGAGGCAGCACTCGGCTGGCAACCCAAGCCAAACCAGGCCAGGAGGAGACACCCACCAAGGCTCTGCTGCCCGCTTCAGACCCTGCCTCTCTGTCTGTCTGTCTGTCTGTCTGTCTTGCCTCGGTGCGGAGGCAGAGCCGGTGCCAACCGCAGCGGCGTTGCCGGTGCTGTCGGGCTCCGTCATGCGTAAAATGTAATAAATAGGGCCATAAGCCTTTTACCAAGTCTATTTCCACTCTTGGATCCGGGATTTAATGCATGGCTGCTTAGAGAGGCTGAGGATTTCAGGGGTCAGCAAGGCTAATTGCACTGCTGGAATAAAAGGGTGCATGGCAGGATCCTGTGGGTGGGCAGGAGGGGTGCTGGGGTTCCCAGTTGCCCTCCCCACTGCCCCAGCCCTGCGTGCTCCCCACCAGGAGCTCAGGAAAGCAGCAGCCTCTCCCAGTGGCTTAGCAAGGGACACGGTCCCTGGGGAGCACCCCTCAGCTGGGCACTATTGGTTTTTGGGGCTGGGGGCACTGTGCCAGCTGGGGTGTCATATGTTTAGTTCCCCATTGCTCCCCAATGTCCCTGAGGACATCTGGCTGGAGTGCTTGGTTTTGGATTACCTGGAAGTCAGGGAAAGGCTCCATAGGGGCCAGTGAGGATTGGGCTTGTCCCAGTGCAGGCTGGTACTGCTGGGCTTTGCTGGCCCCAGCCCACAGCATCTCCTTGAGACGCAGAGGGCAGCTGGGTCTGCCCTGCCAGGCTGTGCAGGCTGGCCCTGACACCACAAGCTGGGGCACGATGGAATGTGTGTTCTTGGAGGTGGTGCCAGGGGGAGGCAGCCCCACCAGGAGTGGAAATGCAGCTCTGGAGCAAGAGCCTGGGGCACAAACCGGGCCGGGTGCCCCGGTGCCGGGTGTGTGACTGGGCTGAGGGTCGGGACCTGGACTGTGCTTTCATGGAGCTGTCGTGAAGGGGACCCATGGGGTGGGCAGGCTCCACTTCGGGAGGACTACTGGCAGCCAGCACATGCCTTGTAAGGCTGGGGGGAGCAAGGAGTGCACAGGTACAAATGCTCTGCCCTAACCCCCCCAAAAGNATGCCTTGTAAGGCTGGGGCGAGGAGGGGGGGGGAAGGTTGGGGAGGGACGACCCAGATGCCCGGAGGCTCCCTGGGCTTCACCCCGTGCCAGCCGGCTGCGCAGGACTGTCAGGGCTGTGCCGCTGGCTGCAGCAGACGGAGGATGCCAGCTCCGCTCCGTTACTTTCCTGGCTGATCCCGTCATCCCCATCTCACGCCAAGTGCCGAAGTCGTCATGGAAACCGGCCCGGCGGCAGCTTCGCCAGCAGCTCCCGCGCGGGATGCTCGGGCTGAGGGTCCGGTCGGTGCCGCTCTGCCCTGCCGGCTCTGCCTCTGCCGGCTGCTTGCTGCTGGTCCTGGGTCCTCCAGGGGATGAGGTTGTTGCTGGGGTCCAGTGATGCACATGCTCTGTCATTCCCTTGGGTTGTAGCAGGGCCCGATCCATTGGCATTTGCCAATCCCAGAGAGAGCCCTGTGGGAAGCACAAGAAAAAAGCCCTATAGTATTGCTATTAATAGTGGCTGTTCACAACGTTATCTTTAGCAGCACTGTTCTCATCTTCATTCACAGCAGCTATTGCTTGGGCCTGTTTCTTCTCCCTGCTGCCCAAATGGCTTTGAGGTAATGCTGACCTCCCAGGGTGCCCCATTCACCCCACGCTTCTCCCACTCACCAGCATTTCATTTGGCTGTGGAAAGAGGCAGTCTGCAAACCTTTCCTTACAGTGGGAAATGGAGAGGGTTATTTTTTTCTCTGGTGACTGTAACTGTGAACTCTGCTTGCCTTTGCCTCTCCTCCCACGTCACTTCTGTCCAGTGGGGCTGTCTTGTGCCAAAGGCTTTCTCCCTGGAGCATCCCTGCTGGAAGTCCACCCTGGTGATGGGAGATTTTGCTTGATCAGTGGAGGATGCAGTGCTTGAACTTGACTATCAGGGATGGACTGTTTTCCACTTGTATGTCAGTGAGTGTTTTCAGAGTTTTCAAGCTCTGGTCCTCCTTTTGTGGCATCTTCCCTCTTTAGAGCTCACACAGAATCCTGGGAGGGTGCAGGGCTTTGAAAGGGCTTTGAGGATTCATGGGTTCAGCCCACTGTTTTGTGGCAGCATCCCATCCTCTGTGCCAGGGAAAGGCCTATTTCTTCTGTTCTTGAATTCAGCTGCCACGTAGTTCCTCAGGTTCCAGGGCTAATCTGTTCCTGCCTTTAACAAGCTGCCTCATTAAAGTGTTTTTACCTAATAATGAGCCCTCTGGGCTAGGTGAGAGCCTGATGATGTTTGACTGTAGATAACTGGAGACCTGCAGGCTGCGAAAGGCTGTTCCAGCTGTTTGTGGGGTGTAGGATGAACACCAGTCCTCTCCTCCTGCATGGTGCCAGCAAGGCTGTGAAGCTGATAGCAGCCTAAAGTACCCTAAACCATGCCTCATGCCTCTTCTGGGCTCTAGCACCAAATTTACTGGACCCACAAACTGCAGCAGTGCAGCTGAGGGGGGAGGGGGGACAGATTGCAGTGGGAAAGGCATCTGCCCTTGGGGTGCAGCAAACTGGGGATACTGGGATTAACATACCCTGCTGCAGTCTTCCTTCACAGTGTCCTTACCCAGGAATATACTGCACCAGAGCTGCTTGATGTCACCCTGTGAGCCTAACCCATATGTGCACGGTTCTGAGTGTCATGCCTGTATGCCTCAGGCCCAGGAGGTGTGTGCCCAACCCTAATGAAGGGGTTTGAGCTATTATTGCCTTGGTGCTTGGGACCTGGAGCAGTTGGTTTCAATGAATGGCAGTGGAAATCTCCCTCCTGGAGGCCTGCTGGGTGTGGAGGAGTACACACACAGCGTGCAGCTGTAGCCTCCCAGGAGTGTCTGTCTGGTGGACATTGGTCCCACCTCGTCCCCTGCCTCCATGCACACTGAGTGGGCCACAGGACTGGGAGCCCTCTGGTGATGGCTTTGAAGGAGAAGATTCAGCAGTGCCTCTGGTGACATGGCAGCATGTCACTGCTACCACAGCCCAGGCTGGGCTGGCCCCTGTCTCCAGGCTATGGTTTTTAGGGTGACAATGATGCAAGGCAGGAAGGTATTTGGTACTGGTGCTGTCTGGGCTGCTGCATTTATATTTAGCTGACCCACTTGCTGAGTGGGGGCTGCCAGCCCCTCCTGGTGCTGCACTGGGGGTGCATGAGAGCACCAGGTGTGCAGCAATGTGGGTGCTGAGGCTGCAGCAGGGATGGGAACAGGCAGGAACTGCTCTTGGAGGGACTGCCCCAAGGGTCTCCTGGCTGTGTCTGCACTGAGGCAGGATCCCAGCCCTGGGCAATGCTGGAGCCCCCATCCCAAGAGCCATGCCCCCATCCCAAGAGCCATGTCCCATGGGGTTAGCCTGCCTCTCCTCCAGCCTCCAGGGTGTCGGGTGCTCTGCAGGCTGAGGGTTTGGGTGCTGGAGCAGCCACGTTGCTTCCAGCCTTGGGTCTGTGTGATGGGGGCTGCACGGGTGTGTGTCTGCATGCACCAGTGTGGCAGGAGCTGCTGGATCCCCCCACACGTGCTGTCCACGTGTGTAGCTGAGCGTGCCCTGTGTGGTGCTGCCAGCGTGTGCCACTGTCCCTCCTGCCCTGCCCCGGGAGGGGACACCAAGCCAGCAGACAGGCAGAAGTGCTGGGGTGGCTGGGATGGAGTGGCAGAGGGGTGGGTACCTTGTCCCTGTGCTCTGGTTCTTGGTGAGCTGTGCTGCTCCCCAGGGCTTCCCTTGTCTCAAAGGCAGAGCCCGGTGCAGTGTGGTGGCCTCCCCTGCTCAAGTTCCCATGTGGGATGGGGTAGAAGAACAGGACAAAGCCAAGTAAGTGGCAAGAGGAGGTTGGGATGTAAGAGGTGAGGACACAGCCCTGCTATAAGGTGACGTTCCCCTGGGCCAGAGTACTTGGGAAATAAAGGGGCAATAACCCACAATAAGCCCTGAATCACTGAACACTAATCTTGTATCCCTTCTGCTTGCTACTGCTGGGGCTGTCCTGATGTTTGGGCATCTCCAGCTCAGCCCTCCTGCTGCTGCTTGTGGTGGGTGCTACCCCATTAGTTTTCTGTCCACCCTGAGCTCAGCCCTCAGGGCAGAGCATCACAGGGATGCCAGCAGGTGTAGGGACAAGGTGTGGTGCCAAATGACCATCACACAAGGCTGCAGATGACCTGAGCTCTCACCTGCAGCAGGCTGCTCTGTGGCAGAATGCCAGCACTGGAACAGGGAGGTGGGTATCGTAAGAGCCAGGGACAGGGCTTTGGGTGGCTTGGGAGCATGGCAGGGTGGCCCTGGAGAGACCACAGCACTGAATCCTGTTAACTGTGCAGCTTCCTCCTCGGGATCAGGGCTTCTGGCCAGGATGCTTTCCTGAAAAGAGCCGCTGTCCGTGCGTAGTTGCCTCTGACAGGCTAGAGAGGACATGGTGTTCCCATCTGATGGCCTCTTGAGGTCCCTTTGGCTGGGTGTTTCCAGAGTTGTGGTGGTTGGCACACCTGGAAAAAGGCAAGTCCCCAAGGCATGTCAAAGCAAAATGCTTGCTGCGGAAAGGGAAATTAATTATAGGCGCTTTGCCGCTCTCCAGGCAACTGCAAAGGCTGATGTTTCTCCTGTTGGCTGATAAACTAATTGTAATGACAAAACCTCAACAAAAGCAACGCCGTTAAATGCTTTTTTAATTAATAATTCTCCATAATTACTTGACGTCAATGACCAATAAATATTTTGGAGAAGGGAAGTTGCTGTTAAGTGCCTGATACCTTTGATTCTCCAGTTGCTGCGTCTGGGTTCCTGCAGCTCTGATGAATCCCACAGAAAAGTGCAAGGAAGGCCAAACCTGATGTTTTTAAAGGAAAACATTAAACAGGAAAAAGGTGATTATTCACGTGCATGTTCACAGGGACAAGCGGAGGGAAGCTGAACAACCACTCAGCCCTGTTTCTCCCTGCTGAGCAGCAGCTAGCAAGGGATGGCAATGCTGAGAGGCAGGTGCCCAGACTGGTGACACCCATGGGTGCCCCTTTCTGGCCTCTCAGGTGCTGCTGAATCCCTGGTGGGATGTTTTCCTGGGGGCAGTATGAAGGGGAGGGCACTCTCCCAGGGAGTCCATGGGACTTCAAGGCCCTGCTGAGCATCCTGCATGCCTGGAGGGCCACCACCTTCGCATAGGCATCCCCCATATGCCTCTTGTTCCTCCTTCTCTTCCTCCTTCCCATGGCCTGTCTGAGGGCAGCATCTCATTTGGTGCTGCCAGGCCTGAAAGCATTGCCAGCTGCATTTTATTGGGTGAGAGCTTGGGGGACCCTGGTCTGTCTGCTGTTAAATGGAGCCTCGGAAACCCGCCCTTCGTCCTCACTGCGGCACCTCCGGCTGCAGCGCAGTGCCAGGAGGGTTAATGTCCTCCTCCTTCTCCTCTCGGCTTCACAGCCATCTTAAAACCGCTGGAGCCGGAGCTGTGCAGTCCCTGTTCCCACTCCTTTTACAGTATGTGCTGGCTGGCTAGCCGGGGAGTCCAGCCGGCTCCTCCATCCCTCCGGCTCCTTTCCTTCTTTGGCTGTCCCTGCGCTGGCTGCCCAGGCGCTGCCTCCTCCCACAGGACCTGTCCCCCTGGGGTGGGTGATGGCTGGGCTGAGGGGCTGCCCGGGGCTGGGGTGGCAGGCACAAGGTGTGTGTGTGGGTTTTTTGGGTTTTTTTGGCTTTTTTGTTTGTTTGTTTGTTGTTGTTTTGGGTTTTTTTTCAGAGGTTTCTCCAGGAGAACCCTGGGCGTCTGCCAAGATAGATTCCAGCCGGTTCCTGAGCATGGTTAGCACTTAGTGAGCCCTTTATACCTGCAAATCCCTTGGTGGGCGTTAGGAAAATCCTGCAAGGAAGGGTGGGAGAGGGTCGAGCTGTTTGGGGTGTGGAGGAGTCCAATCAGGGATGGGGAGAGGATTGCTTCCAGCAGGACAAGCCTCAACTGGCACATGTCACCATCCAAAATAAGCTGTGGTCCTGGGAGTTAAAAGCACTGATGCCACAGGAGGACGCCCAGCCCGGAGAGCTACAGGCAGGCAGGGAGGGCAGAGCTGCAAGCAGACAGGCTCCACTCCCCTCTGAGTCCTTCCCCCATCTGCCCCCCCTCACATCTGGACTCAGGGGTCCCGAGTGTATTTGCTGGCAGCCGTGGGAGAGTTGCTGGAGCATGCACTGCTGCTGTCCGGATGGACAGACGGCCACAGCTGCCTATGTCTGTCTGTCTGTCTGTCAGAACAGCAGCGCATGCTCCTGGCTCTGCATCCCCAGTGCTCCGTGGCCTGTTACCCAAATACCAGCTACTGCCCAAGGGTTTATGCCCCCCCTTGAGCCTGGGGAAAACAGGGGAAAGGCCTTTGGGGCTGAGGGGGGCAGGCAGAATCTGGTGTCTGTGTGTCCCCACTCTGCTGGTTCATCAGATGTCAGCACAGGGAGGAGGAGGAGATCATCCATAGATCACGTTTGAGGGTTTGGTTTTTGTTTTTTGGTTTTGGTTTTTTTTTGGGTTGCTGTGCAGCAACAGCAATGGATAGGAGGGCAGCAAGAGTGCTGTGCAAGCTTCTCAGTCCCCACGTGGGTGGTGGCAGAGGGGCCACCACCGCTGCCTTTGCTGCTGCCACCACATGATGTGATGCACCCAGAGGTGCACACCCTGCTGCCCCAGCTGCCAGTGCTGACCCCCTGTGCTGTGAGACCCTTGGGTGGTCCCAATACTAGGGTGCGTGGGGTGCAGGACTGGCAGTCCTGGGGGCACCATGGGCCCTGGATCCGGCTGTTCCCCATCAGGGATGGTTAATGCCTTAACCCCATCCCTCCTGTTGCATCTCAGCCTCCTGCTTGGTGGGTGGAATGGCTGGGTGGGCTGGGGAGCCAGAGGGTTGTTTCCTTTTGCTGGCACTGCTGCTAGGGGCCAGGAGCTGTGTCGGAGGCTGGCAGTGCTGGCAGCAGGGTGTCCTGACCACCCAGGGAGCAGGGTGTCCCAGTGTGAACCGGGAGTGCCGGCAGCAGGAGGCAGGATGCCTGGAGTTCCCGTCCTGCTTGGCCCTGTCTCATCCTGCTTGGCCCTGTCTCAATGGGACTTGGTGCCAGGAGTAGGGGGGATGGTTGCTGTGCCTTGACCCAGCCTGGCTTCCCAGCCACACAGGGGTAGGGGCCAGTGTGCAATGCATCCCCCTTTTTTACCTGTTTTTCCCAGATGTGGTGGTAGAGGCAGCAAGCACACAGCTTGGGGCTCTTCTGCCTTTTGCAGATGTCCCAGCTAGAGAGCATCAGGAAAGATCCTGGTCCCTATTGAACAGAGTCTCTTAGGAAAACTTTGTCAAGGCATTATGGAGGCTGCAGGTTCCCAGCAAGTTTTGGGACATGTCTCCTTCCCTCCAGGATACGTAACAGAGGGACAAATCCTGGTGTAATCCAAGTGTTTGGCAGAAACAATCCCTCACTCATAGTCCCAGGGAGACAGGAAGAGCAGCCAGGTCGAGCACTGGTGCCCATAGCTGGTTTGGGTGAGGAAGTGTGCCTGCCTTTCGTTGGCAGGAAAGCCACCAGAAAGCAGGAAAGCACCAGAAAGCCCCCTTTGCTGGGAGGCCTGGGTACCACCTCTGTCCTTGCCAGGAGCAGAGGGAATCCCTTCCCACCCAGGCAGGTCCTGCTCATGCCAGCCCATCTCCAACCCTCTTCAAGATGCAGAGTGGGGGATTTGGACCCACAGCTTTTCACCAACAAACCAACCCCATTTCTTGAAGCTTCTTGAAATGCTTCTTGAAGCATTTCTTGAAGTGGGGGAAAGCTCAGGGTTTATTTTATGCTTTCCACCCTGTTTAAGCTGTTGGGAGCTTCTGCACTGGATGTGTACAGGCAGTCCCCCAGCCGTGGGTGATGGGGAGTGTCAGTGCAAGCCCCCAGCTCCTCTCCCACCAAATCCAGCTGGCAGGGAAAGAAATGAGGAGTCTATATTTAGATGCTGCGTCTGGAGGAGCGTCACGGTGTTGCCAGCAGCTTTTACTATTTAGCACAGGCAGGTTTCCCCGCTCCTCCAGCTTGGTACCACCGTTGCAGAAAAGCTCCTCAAGGACATCCAGCACCAGCTGGAAAAACACCCCAAGCAGAAAAATGGACATCTGTGATAAGATCCTGTCACCTGCTGAGGGGGATGGGTAACGAGGAGCATCCCAGGGAGCCTTGGAAGGGTCTGGCTAGGGGCCCATTTAGTTTGGCAAAGGCCTTATTTTGTTGCACGGAAGTTTGTAGTAAAGAAATGTGTTGCAGGGACAGAGCCATCCCCTGTGCCACCCCAGCCGGTGTCAGCTCCCTCTCATGGCACTGCTGCAGCCGGGCCAGTGAGTGCCTTCTCCATGTGCTGGGCTGCCTGATTCCTCTCCCTTTTCCAAGGGGTGGCACACAGACTGGCTCTGCAGCACTTTTCCCTCTCTGCATTCCCACCTGAAGCCCCGCGGGTCAGACATTGTCCATGGCAGGAGGCCCACAGCCCTGTTACAGGCAGACACCTGGCTTCATCCCACTTCATCCCGCGTTTTAGCGCGGTGTCAGCTGTCACCCTGTGGAGCTGCTAATCCATACGGTGCCGAAACCTCTGCCAGTAGCCTGGCAGCCCTGGCTGTGCTTCTGGAGCTGCAGGGAGCAGCCGGAGGTGGTGGTTAGGGAACATTTCCCTGCTGGAGTCAGGGCCGCGGGGCCTCTGGTGACTCAATCAGCAGCATATGAAGTTCCTTGCAATCTGTGTTGAAATTTAAGGAGAGGCTAAAGCGTTGTGCAAAGAGCGAAGAGCCCTGCGCGGAGCTGAGCTGCTGGTTTCCTGGTGTCCCAGAATCTGTGGTTGTTACCAGCTTGGGAGGGATGAGATTTGCATGAAGATGCCTGGTGCTCAGATCTGGGTTTTCCCCCTTGTTTTGCAACATGTCAGAGGCTGATTGGAGCGGATTCACTTCTAGCCTGAGGACAGTTTCTCCAGGCAAAGCTAAACACTGAGCCACTGAATGCTATGAGACATCAGTGTGGCTGAGCCAGCTGCTGACAGATGTGATGACCAGTTCTGCTAGATGCCTCTTTTGTGGCTCAAAGCACCTTGACTTTTCCCTGCACCTCTTCAAATTTTGATCACAGCAGGTCACACGGAGCAGTGTACTTGGATTCCTGCATCCCATCAAGGATAGAGACTGGGTGGGAAATGCCAGCACAGTCACAGTGCTCTGGAAAACTCACCAGCAATGGGGCAAATGGTTGCTTTCCCACCTCGGCACCCTGGGGCTTGATCAGCCCTGGCTCCCTGCTCCTGGCCGAGTGTGATGGGTGTTGAGTGGGTGCAAAGCTGCACATGGAAAACCTGTCCTCTGGTTGCCTGTGGTGCACACTGTGCATCAGCAGTACCGGGACACTTGAGGACACCTCAAGGTCTGTGAAACCCGCTGACAGGGCTCGTTCACAGCTGTGCTGGGGGATAACTGCATCATGCTGGGCTTGGAGAACCCCTGCATATGCTCTCACCTCCCAGGGCACCCCAGGGAGAGAACCCCTACTTTCCCAGCACGTTTAGTGTGGGGACAGAGGCACCCATGGGGGCCTGGGCAGCTGCCTGCAGGGGACTGGCAGGCGTTTCAGGAGGAGGAGGAGGAGGAGGAAGGCACCTGACTGCCAGGCAGCAGTCCAACTAGTTGAAACAGCTCCCATTGCAGTTTGCATAACCAAGCACAGCTCCTCCGGGTCTGGGAACGCGTGGCTCCGCCCAATCGCCCACGGTTGGAAACTGCACTGGTGGGGAGGAGTGCTGGATGGAGACCAAGGGGTTTGCTTGCCGTGGGGCTGTGTCTGCCGTGCCCCTGTGGCTGGGGACTCAGGGACAAGGTGCAAAGCCAGCTTTACCCTCCAGCTCAGCCTGCCTGTCCTGGGCAGGGTCCCTGCCAGGTTTCCCCACTGGTGCTGTGCTCTGCCTGTCTGTGGGGCTTGCTGCCTTGCATCCCTGCTGGGCCCTCCGTGCTCCCTTCCAGCGTGACATTGGAGACTCTGCCCAAGGACATTTGGCTGCATTCCCACATGGCAGCCCCTGGCATGGGTTGTAGAGGCAACTGAGAAGGATGGATGGCCTCCATGGAGTGGGGAGATGGATGGATGGATGGATGAACGTGAGGCAGAGGCTTTGATGGGGCCTGGTTACTGGAGCTGCTCACATGACTTGGGATCAGCTGCCAGGCACTGGGACCATTCAGAGTGTATGAAGGTGACACACCAAGCAGGCACCTTAACCCTTGCAAGCCTTGCATGGGGTTTTGGGCCATCTGGAACATGGCACTGACAGAGAAGAGGTGGCCTTCCATGTACTGGAGGGGACCCTTAACTCCTGACACTCCTGACCTGGTAAGTGACCATTTCCTGGGTCAGACCATTTCCTGGACATGAGGCTGTTGGATCCAGATTTCAGGTCTGGATGTCAGGTCAGACTGCCTGCCTTGGGGTCTCTGGTTTTAGGTTGATTACTAAATTATCTGAGGTAAAAAATAAGGGGGGACAAGGCTTGGGATCGGGCAAGCTCAGAGCAGGGTTGTGAGGGAGCGGGTACTGGAGCAGGTAAGGGAGTCTGATTTGGAAGTAATGTTTGTGGGCTTCACCCCCCTCCAGCTTGGGCGGGGGGAAGGAGGGGTGCTAGCACCCAGCTGCTGCAGTGGGGAGTGGCCAGACCCCACCTGGATGTGCAGCTCCCACACTTCCCACCAGAGCCTGGGGTTTTGGGGAGGGGAGAGGTGTGGTCCCTTGTGTGTCTGAGTTTGTACTAGTGCGTAGCTTTGTGTTTCTGGGTGATCACCTGGGTTTGCATGGGCTTCTGGAGGAATATTTTACCCTTGGAGGGATTTTTCTATCTGGAGATCTTGGAGCAGTTTCTTTCTGGGGTGAATCTGTTGTTTTGGGGATGGGGGAGAGGGGAACGCCCAATCCTGACACCTGGAAAAGCTTGGAGGAGCATCTGGTTAGCAGCACTGGCTCCCTGGGGCTGGAGCTCCCAGGAATGTTTCCTGCAGAACCAAAAAGGGGAGGGTCAGAGCTCCAGCCTTGGGTCCCCATGGGCAAGTGGCCCGGCTGGGACACTCGCCACTTCTGGAACAGGAAAACCTGGTGCCTGTTGGTGTAGCACAGGGAAATCCCCAGGCCAAACAGGTTGTGCTGGTGAAGAAGGCACCCGTACATACACCTCCATTGACCTCATGAGCTGTGTACAGAGCCCGTGGTCATGGGACCTGCTCTAATTCCCTCTCATTTCACCTCCCTGTGCTTCAGTTCCCCCAGCGTAATAATTGGAATTGTATCAACACCATTGGTCTGTTAATACCGGTGATTTCCTGGCACTGGTGATGCCCACATGGAAAACATCCATCTGTTCAGCAACCTTCACCCTCACCACTTTTTTAAGTGGCACTAACAGGGTAATGCAGATGTGGCAGCTCTCTGCAGTTTTTGGGTGCTGGGCCTGGCACAGCCCTCACTTGGGCAGCAGAGCCCTTGCTGTGCCTGCCCACCAGTGCCCCAGCTCTCTCCCCTTGCTGGATTTCCTGGGGAACACGGGCAGAGCCATGCTGGAATCTAGCCAAGCAGTGACCATGCTGGGCAGCGTTCTATCTCTTCTGGCCAGGTCATCTCCAGGCACTGTGCCAAAAATGGGCAAGAATTTAATCAGAGAGACTGTGGTGCCCAGCTAGAGAGGAGGGGGCCCCTGATTCAGGAGGTGGGGTGGGGAGAACCCCCCTCCTTGCTGTCGCAGGGGAGGGACCCTGGTGATGGGCAGCAGTGAGATGCCGGCAGCATGGCCACTCTGTAGGGTGCCAGAGCCCTGTGCAGGGCAGCAGGCAGGAGCTGCATGCATGGGCACTGCCATCTCCCTGCAGCAGGGGGGGTGGCTGGCAGCACCCACCCACCTGGCAAGGAGGGCAGGGCTGGTGCTTCCACCCTCACTGGTCACCCTCCCTGAGCACGTATGGACAGGCCTGGGATGGACAGGTGTGAGCAGTTTTGCCCTTTCCACAGCAGTTTTCATCCTTGAAGGTCTTGCTCCTCCAGCAGAAAACTTCATTTTCCATGCAGGAGCTGGGCACAACAGGGGCTCCCCCAAAGACCCTTGGCAGGAAAGTCAGCAGAGCTGGCTCTGGCAAGAACAAGGGTCCCCTGAGGGTCACAGTGTGTCGGGTTTGGTGGAGTTCTGATAGGACAGGAGTGGAGCGTGTCGGGGCTGGACCTGCTGGGAGGTCAGGCTAACGTGGGAAGATCCTCCTTGCGCCTTCTTAACCCCAGTGTGAACCTTCACTGCCTCCTGCCTTGTCCTGATTAGCATTAAGACGGGTGCTTTGCACCGAGCAGCCTGGGGCACTGCACTCTCTTCCACGGTGGGGAAGATCTCAGCACATCTGTGAGCTTTAGTGCAAAGTCTGCAGGCAGAAGATGTGCTTTCCTCCCTCCCTTGCCTGCTGTCTCCATGGCAAAAGGGACTGGGAGTGCTCCCAAGCAGGGGACAGGCTGCCCGGGACAGTCCTTACTGTGTGTTGGGAGCATTGGTGAGGTCCAAAAAGGCTCCTATGGCTCGGGGAGGTGAAGAGCATCCTGCAGACAATGACCACAGACCTGGCAGAGGGATAACACTGAACTATGGTGTCTGACAGGCAGCAGGTTCTGCCCATCCACTTGTCAGCTGTGTGTGTAAAGGGGCAGGATTCAGGCCAGTTTTACCCTCAGAGTGTCAGAATTCACCAGGAGTTACAGGCTGGTGGCTGCTGCCACCCAGAAAGCCCTGTGTTTGGTGTCCTGGGCCAGGGGAGGAGGATATTTCAGTAATGACAGATCACCCTGAGCTGGCTTGTCATTTCACAGCCTCAAGGCAGCAACCCCAGAGCTGGCAGCACCACAGGGTGAGTGGCTCTGGTGCAATTGAAAACCTGCCCTGCTGGTCCCTCACTCCCTGCTGCCTGCCTGCTGGCCCCAAAAGCCTCCTGGTTTCCTCTCATTGCCTGTTGCCAGCCCATGGGAATAGCTCAGGGATTCCCAGGACCACAGGCTGCGGCTGTGGCTCCTGGCAAAGCCAACAGCAGCTTTCCAGACACAATATTGTGGAAGATCCCGTGGCTATGGCTGCAGTCAGGGAGTGTGGGACTGGAGCTGGAGTGGGAGCCCGATGTGGCATGAGACAGGGATGTTCACCACGCTCCCTGCAGCAGCTCTGCTTTCCTCTTTGTGCTACTGCAGGTTCAACCTCACTTGTAGTGTGGGGAGCTGCACAGACAGTTGCTTGTTGCCTCCTGGCAGGGATTTCCTCTTGCTGCAAGCTGAGAGGGGTGAAAAGCTGTTGGTGCCAGGGTGAACGGTGCCCAAGGAGCTGAGATGATGCTGCCTGGGAAGAGCTGCACCATTGGAGGACATTTGCAATATTCTCTGGACAGAAAGGGCCTCGTGGAGCCCTGGCAACCCACAAGCTAGTGACCAAACCTCCAAAGGGGACAGTGGCTGGAGCAGGGCAGGGGCAAGGCTGCTCCTTCTCTGCAGCTCCCCTGTCCCCAGAGGAGCCTTCTCACTGGTGTCCCTCTGCCCAAAGCTGTCATGTGGCTGCTGGCTGCCAGGACATCAGAAGAGGAAGGTCTGAAAATACTCTCCCCCTCATGTTTTCCTTTCAGAAGGAGGGAGTTACTATCATGGGGAATTTTTGTGACCAGCAGAGATGGCTCATAGTCAGCTCCTGGGTGAGTCAGGCACTTGCCCCTTCCCATAGTACAGCCTGGCCCCTCTCTGTCACCCCAGGTGCCCTGGCTGGAGCACGGGGACACTCAGTTCCTGGAGTGCAACACCTGCCTGCTCCTGCCTGTACCTCTCTTTCCACAGCCAGGGGATTGCATAGCAGGGCCAGAGACCTCCAGAGTTGATGGGACATTTCCATTCCCACTGTGTTTTGTACCCAGCTCAGCACGTGGCAGTTGCTGTCTGTTGGTCCTGCCTTTGGTTTTGGAGCAGATAACAGAATTTCTTAGATAATACCACCACGGTTCAGGCCCAGGCCCAGGCCCAGGCCCTGCCTGGCTGATGCCATCTAGTAGTGCCAGCCCTGCAGCAGAATCTCTTGGTGACTGGGGTAAGACTGGCAGTAGCCACTGGCACGTGCATTTTTAGGGGTTCTGCTCTGCTGTGCCAGGGTCAGTGGGAGGTTGGTGGTGTTTGCCAGGCTGGCTGCTGGCAGTGTTGGCATGGGTGCTGCTGTTTGGCTTGAGGGGTGGAGGATAAAGCTGTCACACATCTCTTGTGATGGGAGACACTTACCAGCATGCCGTGTGTGCCCAAGCACACTGGCAATGCCTGGACAGCCCTCTGCCTGGCAGAATGTGTCCCGGGGACATGGCAGCAGCAGGAGCAAGCCAGCATGGCACAGCACTTGGCAGCAGCCACAGTCAGCAGGTGCTGTTTCCATTAGCTGGTGTTGAGAGACGAGCATCCTCCTTTGGGATCAGCCCATTCTCTGCTGTGTCTTCCTGCTGCCCCCTCTTCTTGCAGAGACCAAAGCAGCTCTTGGTTCTCCTTTTCTACCCGTGCCTCATACTTGGTGGTGCTGCCCTGGCACTGGTGGGGCTGGAGGGTGCTGGCAGTGGGAAGGTGCTGTGGGCTCTGTGCTGGGCAGATGGGGCTGTGGGGTCTCCCTGACTCTGCCACTGGCCGGGTAGGTCCCTGGGCTGGCCCATCCCAGAGCTCTGGAATAATGTGGACTCTGCAACTTGGAGCTGAAATAAACAGTTCTTGAGAATAGTATGAACGTGCAGCTCTATAACCTGTGGTATACTTTGCTGATGCCCTTTTTCCTAAACCTGACCCACCTTTGTTTAAAGTGTTCCAGCAGTGCTGTTTATTCAGGGCATTATTAACAGTATCTCAGACTCCCTTTTTCTATCCTGTGACTCAGGGATAGTTTAGTGCAATTTCTTCCATCTTTCCTCCATATCAAAGATATCCTGGCAAGTTCATGTTTATTGTTTGCAGTTAATGTTTAATATTTCCTATTACTGGCATCTCATGGTTGATCTTAATTACACCCCTTTAATGTAAGACAAAAGTCAGAGAGCGAGACCGTGTTCACGCTCTGGCTGTGGCTCAGAGCCTGGCACTGAGCACCCCCCTGTCCTGCCAGGGTCTGGGGCCCTGTGCTGCCTGCACCCCCTCCCCTTGCCTGCTCTGCACCCTGGGGGCTGCTCCACACATGCTGGTACAGAGTGCCTTGCATGGGGCTTGGCACTGGTGCTGTGGCTCCCACGTGCCACAGCAATGCAGGCGAGCAGCAGTTGCTTTTGAGCAGGTTGTCTGGAAGATAGGCTCAACCTGCTATTTATTTTGTCCAGAATTTAAATGCTAGAGTTGGTTGTTCCCCTTGCTGGCTGGGCTGAATTGTTAAAACAGATTAGTAGAAAAAAAAAAACAAACAACAAAACTAGCAGACTGCAGAGGATGAAATTCCCTGCTCCTAGCAGGACAGGGAGGTGTTGCATGCCCTTGTGCATACCCAGGAACCTGGGAGATTCCTGTGCTCCTTGTCCCACAGAACTGGGGAGCTGGCTGAGGGAGCAGCAGCCTGCTCTGCACAGCCCTGCCTCTCCTGTGCCATGTCACATCAGTATGTTTGCAGGCAGGGTCCCTTCTGCCTTCACTGCCTCCCAAGGAGGGACCACTTGCCCTCCACTTTGGGGCTCTCCAGGCTCTCAGGCTATAAATATCGGGAGGTGGCAAGGGGCAGCCAGGCCAAGGCACAACCTGATACCACCTCTCTCTCATTCACAGTGACATTTTCTGAAATGCCAGTGGGAAGGGGGGTTGCTTATCTGCTGGCACATACTCTGGTGACCTTCACAGCTCTGGCCAGGTGCCTCCTTGCTGTATTTACACTTATTTATAGCTCCCTCCTCCATTCCCACCTCTGCCCTCCTCCCCTGTACTTGAAGGGACTGCCCTCCCCACACAGCTCCCTCTGGGCTGGGGTATGATAAGGGGCTGACAGCCCACGGCTTCATCCCCCCAGGGTGCTGGTGGCCTGAACCTCTTGGGGACCACATCCCCTGGGTGGGAGCCACGGGGGCAGAAGGTTGCACCCTAGGGGCAGTGGGGGCTGGGTTTGGCCCTGATGTTGGCTGCATGCCCCCACCATCTCTTCTTCTCTTAGTGGCCCACAGGAAGGTGCTGGGGGTCTGCTGGTGCCTGCCTGAGTGGGGGTGCCCCCTGCCCGAAGCAGCTTGCGGGGCGGGCAGCGTGCCCAGCGCTGCAGCATCCATCCCGCTGCTGCCTGCCCGGGCCAGGGTTCATCCCGGTGAACCAGCCACGCCGGTGCCCGTCTCCCCCCATGCCTCTAATCCCCGTTTCAAGCAGTCTGTAATTACGGATTTCGCTGATAAGCCTGGACAGCTCTCTCCAAAACCCCTGCCCAAGGATTTTCTTTCTTTTTTAGAGACAATCCTGGGCTGGGGAGGGGGAAACTCCCTGCCCGGCAGCGGGAGCCGGCACTGCCCGTGCGGCCAAGGGAGGGCTGGCAGGAGGTGGCACTTGGTGTTCTCGGCATTTCTCACCTTCTGCTGGTTTGGGTCCCAGCCTAAATGCTACTGGCTAATTTGAGGCTCTGTCTCCAGCGCATGTGGATGTATATTTATCCCTTAATGCTTTGGGTAGGCACTCGGCTATGGGGAGGGAGGCGGCTCCGTGTGGAGCTGAGTCACTGCTTTGGCTCCTTGGCAAGGAGATGGGCTGCCTGTTCCTGGCCGGTTCCTTCAGCCCCTCCGGGAAGCTGTCGCTTTCCTTCCCTTTTTTTCTGTACAGCAAAGTGGCATGTGAGTGACAAGGCAGTTGCGAAGCATCCTGGGGCCATGTATGCAGGCGGCAGTGCAAATCCGGGCTGCCAGGCTTAAACAGGATTAAGTTCCTGTGAAGATGCTGTGCCCATCCAGCAGCACTTTCGCGCCGGCAGACTTCAGAAGCTGAAACTTTTGCAGCCTCACTAAGCATGAGCACAATGCCATCGCCAGGAGCACTCGGAGCCTCACTGCAAAATACTTGGCTGCAACTTCAAGGGGATGGATGCAGGGGTTTTGCAGATAAGGGAAGTTTCTACCTGTACTGTTGTCTGGGCCGTGACAGTAAAGAGGACCTGCAGGTCCTTTTGTCACGGTCGCTGCCCCTCTGAGCCCATTAGGCACCACAGGCAATGGCCAGCTGAGCCTCCTGGCTTGCCCTAGTTCAGGCTGCTGTTTCTTGGTGTGCTGCATTTCATCCAAGACAATGTCCAGAGGTTGTATCACTTCTTTGTCTCTTTCCCACATCATCGTCTTTCCCACATCATCCCAACATCAGCATTTACCTGAAGGCTGCTGAACTCCAGGTGCTTGTTTTCAAGCGAGCAGACTGGAGAGCTATGAGCTGCCTGTTCTCCAGGCACGCTGGCCACACAAACATAGAGCCAGGGTCTGCTCTTGGTGAGCTTGCTAGGTATGGCTGTCCTGGGAGCCAGCAGCATGTCCCCAGCCACCCTCTGCAGCCCTGATGGCCCAGGGGTTCGATCTGAGGATCCCAAGGTGACACTGAAAAAGAGGAAAATATTTCTCCAGGTGGAGAAATTAATCCAGCCTTTGAATTAAAGTTGATCTTGGAGAGGAACTTTGTGTCTCTGCAGAGAAAAGACTTGACATGCTCCTTCCTGCAACAGAATTAAGGCTGCTCTGAAGCAGGAGAAAGACCTGAAAGGGGAAATGTCCCCACAGTGATGGGAGCCAACACTGAGCTGTGCTCAGTGGGGCAGCCTTGGATGTGGCTCCAGCTGGTGGCTGCCCTCAGTCTGCTGCAGGTCCATCCCAGGACACATGCTGGAGCTGCTGGGGACACTGGAGCCCACTAGATTTGCTTGCATGGAGTTTCCAGAAGGCATGGCACAGGCTGCAGGGGGCTGGCTCCTCACCTCCTCACCTGCAGTGCTTGAGGAGAGGCCCCACTGGTACTTGTCTGGAAAAATTTAGGTGCAGTTGAGGTAGCCTGGGACAGGAGAGTTGTCGAGGGTGACCTCTGGATGCCCTTGACTGCTGGTTTGGAGTCTGTCCCTCGTGCTTCCTGGCTATTTGCCGTGGTGCAGGTGGGCTGTGGGGTTGGCAGTGGGGTGGGCACAGAACCCTCCTGCTCTCCGGTCCAGCCCAGTTAGGGGCACAAACCCAGCACAAACTCTTGGCGTGAGGGTCTGTACTGGGGACGGCCTCTGGTTCTACCATAAAGCCCTGGGAGCAGGGAAGGGCTGTCTGAGCTCAGCAGATGAATACAAACGTTAATGCTCTGTCCTGCCGGCAAGCAAAGTCTCTGCAGAGGCAAAGCTCCTTGCAACACGCAAGTATCAGCTGCCTCTTTGTCCTGTAATTGAGATTGCTTCTCTGCTCAAGCTGAGGTCAGAGTTGGTTCATGCTTTAAAGAAAGCCGAGGAGGCTGTCTCTGAGCAGGGGCTGTTCAGCTTTGGCTTTCAGGTGGAGTTGCCAGCCCGGTGCTGCTGTGGGGCAGTCCTGCTGCCAGAGAGGATGCCCAGGCTGGGGCTCCTGCTCCCCCCCAAAGGCTCTAAGTCTGTGGCACAGGGGTATTTTCATAGCTGCCTGGGCATCCCTCTTCCCTGGAGCAGGGGTTCATCAGACGAATCACTGCTGGCATCTGGCTGGTTGGGACCCCGCTGTGGGTGTGCCTGGGCCAGGTGTTTGGGCAGGAGGATGCCTCTGAATTTCTTGAGCATGTCTCCCTGGGTGTTTGCTGGCTGCACACCAAGAACCCATGGCTGATCTTCCTACAAACTCCCAAGTAAAATTAGAACAAAAGTTCACTCCTCTCCCAAGGCAGCAGGAAATGCAAAGGGTGGGAAAAAGGAAAGTCAGAGCAGATGAGGTCCAGTGCCCACAGGCAGCCTCCCCATCACTGCCACCTCCTACCCAGGCAGGGGACTGGGTCCTCCCCCAGAGCAGTGGGGCTCTGCTCTCAGCACTCAGGGCAGAGCTGGTGGTGCTCGGAGTGATGGATTCCCTCCAGAGATTCAAGTCCTCAATGGCTGGACCAGTTAAACAACCTTTTCCAGCAGCGGGGTCCAGCTGGAGCCACAACTCCATGCTGGGATGCCCTTCTGGGTCCCTGTGCAGGTGACTGCACTGAACTAAGGCTCTCCTTGCTTTTTCCAAGGGCTGATGCAGGCAGAGATGAGTTTTCATGCACTCCTGAATTGTGCTATCTGGGAACCTGGGAGCATCCACTGCCAACCACTGCCTCAGAACAGCTGCATGCAGCATGGCAGTGCCAGGGCACTCCTATCTCCAGGGTACCCAGTGAAAGCAGCTCAGCAGCATTAGATTGCAGGAGTTTATTTTTATCAAGCCCTGTTGCCAATGGGGACATGTCACATCTGTGGAGTTGATCAAAAGATGTCCCAAGCACTGGTGTCAGCTGCTCCTTGTGATCTCAGCACCAGGATCTTTTCCCTTGTGGCATATCAAAAGGAGCAGGAGAATTTGACTGCTTTTCTATTTTTAATTGAACACACAGACACACACACACACACATATATATATGTATGTACAGCTTTTCTAAAAATAAAGGCCTTTGCCTGTGTTCCCATGGGAAGATTTGGGGAGAAGGGGGAGACAAAGTTGTTGCAAGACTTTTTCTGGAGCAGGCACAAGAGCAGTGTCAGGAAAGTAGGGAAAAGTCACAACAGGTAAGGGACACATCTGAAAGGACAAAGGACTTCTGGTCGCAGAGCCACTCGGGATGCCCCTGAGCAGAGGGGACAGGAGGGGTGAGGAAAAGTAATGTCTGTGTTCCCCAGAGCTGGCAGTGATGAGGGCAGGGACCTACATGCCCTCTGACCACCTGAGGAACAAAGGTTGTTGCAGGGCAGGTTTGAAGAGCCCCAGCCTTGGGAGCCCATGAGAACTATCCATATATATGTGCACAGAAGTGTCCTTTGGTGTGGCACAGGGCATCCTAAACCTGGTGGGGATCACTGGCACACACGCTCCTCAGCCTGTGGGAAGCCAATCAATAATCACAGATTATCCCAACTACAAAAAATAAGAATAGTAATAATAAAAAAAAAGGGGGAAGTGAAAGAGAGAAACACTGTCTTTCTCATTCCTGCAGCTCAGTTTCAGTTTGAAATCCCTTTTCCTTCTTGTTGAATGTCAGAGGAGATCCTTCCAGGGCACTTCAGGAGGGGAGGTCTCCATGTTCTCCTGCCCTTGCAGCCTCCCTCACATGCTCAGATGTTTGCCTGCTCCAAAATGCATTTGCTCTGTAAATAAACTTGCTTCTCTCATAGCCAGAAAACTCCCCCTGGGCAGCCAATACTGGGAGCAGTTGCACCAGACCTTTCCCCTGTGCATTTGAGCCTGAATATCAGGGGCAAAACCCACCACGATGCGAGGCAGCAATCAGCAGTGCGGGCAGGACTGGGTGGGGGGCTTGTGGTCAGACAGCAGATGGGAGCCAGGCAGAAGTGGGGTGGGTCCCAGCTTCTTTCTGTGGTTGAATGGAGATTTTTAGCTCAGTTCCTGAAGCTCCCATTGCCTCATGTGTACCCAAACATCAGTTTGTTTCCATGCTGCTTTTCTCACCCTGCCTGTGCAAGGCTGGGCCCAGGGTCTGGATTGTCTTGGAGGTGCCCCAGGATGGGCAGCTTCTCCAGGGGGACTGTCCCCATGCAGTTTGGTGCCATGTGGTGGGGATGGGGACAGGGTAGAGAGCAGCCACACTGACTGGTGTGAAGCCACCCACCTGAGCCTGGCCCCGTGCCTTGCTGCCTCATGTGCACCCAGGTCTCTTGCTTCTCTCTGCTGTCTCTGGGGCAGCTGGATAAGGCTGGGTGACACCCTTAGGGTACCACAGGCAGAAATGGCTTCAGTTTCCCTTGAGAGCCCCAGAAGCTTGCTTTACAGTCTGGGTGTACGTGCTGTGTCCTGAGCTGGTGGCCAAAGGGGACAAGGCTCTTCCCGCGCAGGCGCTGCTGTTTCGGTGCCTGTGCAGCCTGGGATGCAAGAGGGGGGGCTTGGTGGTGCAAACTGATGTGCAGTGAAGAGGTGCTCTCTGGGCTCTCCACTGCCATGTAATTGCTCCTGGACCCACTTACCATGGCTAATTCCAAAAGAGAGCCTGAGTAAGGGGCTCGAGCAGAGACAACTGCCTGAGGAGACCGACCGTCTCTGTAGCTGCTGCCTGTTCCTCTGGCCTGGGCTCACCCTTTCCTCTTCTCTCCCCAGTATGAGGTGTCTGGCGAGGAGCACCTCTACTCTGACTTCCCTGAGATTGATTTGTCCCAGCTGGATGCCAGCGACTTCGACTCAGCCAGCTGCTTCAGCGAGCTGCAGTGGTGCGGGGAGCACTCGGAGACCGACTCCAGCCAGTACAGCACTGATGACTCTGAGCTCTTCCAGGTACCCCCATCCTCCTGGCACAGGGGAGCCAAGGAGACAGGCAGGAGAGGGAGTGAATGAGGGAGGATGGAGAGGACCCACACAACTATTAATAGCTCCTCCCCAGCTGATAATGACTCCGTTAATTTGCACGCGGGCTCTAAATGGGGCAAGTAGAGTAAGGCTAATGAGGGGTTGGATGAGCAGAGGAAGGTTGCTGCTGAGCCAGCCCTCCTGTGATGCCTTATTAAAAGGGAATTGCAGCTGGTGCTCAGCATGTCCCATTGGATTCCTGGGATGGCAGGGTGTGCCAGGGTAGCGGCGTGGGGGCTGTGGCATGGGGCAGATATATTCATTTCCCAGGAGCAGAAAGCAGCCCAGGAATCCAGCTCTGGCATCCTCCCTGTGTTTGGGGCTGGCATCCCTCTGGCAGAGTGCAGCTCCTTTCTCTCCTCTCCTTTGGGCTGGGATGGCCCCATCATGGTGCCAGCACCTGGGACCAAGTGGTACAAAGCTGCTGAGGCAGAGGGTGCTCCTGGGCACTGACAAGACCTGTCCCTGTTCCTTGGCACATTTTTGCCTCTCCTTGCTGTGGTGCCAGGGCAGGGCTGTGAGCACAGGCAGGTTGGAGACTGGGTGCTGTAAGAGGCCTCCCAGAGACCTGGGGCAGGGCAGGCTGGGCAGCCCACTTGCTTTTCTCAAAGCTCATGCTGTGCCCCTGGATGTGCCCAACCTTAGGGTCTGGGGTCTTTATGCCCTGCTGAGCACTGTTGCATGCTAGTCACCAACTCTGAGTTACATTTGGGGAGGGAAGGGGATTTTTATTTAAACAAGTGGAAAAAAAAAAATACAAGCCCCAATATTTTCTAACCTGGCCATAATAACACCCCTCTGGCTTTTATGCTATGCTGATGCTGTGCTTGAAAATGGTCCAGTCCAGCTGAGGGACCTTCATCACGAGATGCATATTTTCCGCTGAACTTCCTGGGGAAAAGATAAACAGAAAAGAAATGTGAAAGACAGGCCCATTAGGAGCAGCAGAGTATGATGAAATGTATCCCACTGAACTTGTATGCACAGCAGTCTTGTGCCAATAACAGGAGGAAAAGAAACGGAGCCAAAAATGGAGCATCCTGCTGCCTTTCCCTGGAGCCTGCTCTAGTAACTGCCAGCAAGGTTAGGGCATGGAACAAAAGATATTTAATTTTCAAACAAGATGAGAGAAACACAAGATGTGCAGTCAACAGTCCTTCTTGTGAGCCTGAATTTACCCCAGTGCTAATTTTACAGCTGGTGGTAGCCTGCTTCTTTTTGGACATGGTTTACATTCAGAGTATGATGGAGGCCCAAAAAAGAAGGAAATACTGGCTCGTTTCAGCCATTCTTCATCTCCTGCATCCTCTTCTGGGCTTTTGCACCGTATATCTAGACTGGAAGGGGACTCATGGCACTGGGAGGGCACTGGGAGGACTGGAGGAGCACCAGCCAAGGCCAAGCCCAGAGGGGCCTGAGGGGGCAGGTTGGAGTTGTGGGCTGGAGGGAGGCAGGAGCAGCCCGTGGCCCTGCCTGGCCCAGTGCAGTCCCAGAAACTCCCATCAACATCCCCAGATCATGCTGTTTGCCAAAAAAAAAATAGACCAGGGGAGCTGTAACACAAGGCTCACCTCATTCTGAAGCCATGAGTGGGTCCCTTGCAGAGCACCATGTGCAGCCAGCTTTAAGCATGAGGTCTCAGAGCCCCTGTCAAGCTGGAAGTGCCTGCATTTTGAAGCTTTCAGTGACAATGAAACCCATTCAGCTTGTTGCAAATTGTGCATCTGGCCAGAGGTACAGCCTGTGCCCCCCCAGGGGACCTGTGCCCTCTTGTCTACTGGGCTGCCCTGGGCTGGGCTTATGACTTTACACATTTTCTCTGCCTTCCCTGTCAGGAGAGCTGTGAAATAACTGGCTGTACCCTCTTGGGCCTCTTCTGCCTCATGGAGGGCAAGGGGCTGTGCCTGTCCCCTGCCTGGGCTCCCATCCCAGCTGGATGCTGCTCTCAGCCCTGCTCAGCAATGCTGGGATAGCCAGCGCCGTGGGGAGCTTGCAGTCCAAAGTCAGGAGGATTTGGACCAGGAGCCTTTTAATCCCAGATTCTTTATCTGCTGCTCTTTGCCTCATGGCAGGGTGGAGGCAACTATGGGGGAAGAAAATGCTCTGATCCATTATTTTCCCCCTGGATATGCAGGGAGATGGACTGGTGCTCTTTTTCCAGTTGGTTCTCTCCTCCTGATCCCATCCTAGTGCTGTGTTGGGGAAAAGCTCTCTCAGGTCCCCCATAGGTCACTGGAAAGTGTGAGTGCTGGTGTGGCACTGCCAACCCTTCTTCTCTACAACCCAGCATCCTCCAGTCCTCTGCCCAGCATCCTCCAGTCCTCTGCCCACCCTAACTTCCCCCTCTGTCTCTGCCTGCTCCTTTCAGATAATAGACAGCGAGAACGAAGCGCTGCTGGCAGCCCTCACCGAGACACTGGATGATATACAGGGAGATGACATGGGCCTGGCTGCCTTCCGAACTTTGGAAGAGGGGGACACACTCAACCATGCCTACACCTCGCCTGCCCCCTCCCCCAAACCCACCGCCCTGGTCACGGGGGGGCCATCCCCGGCCCCCGAGTTTGATGAGCTGTCTCTAGTAAGAACCCACTTCCTACTGTTTAAGGTGGATTTGGATGAGCCCCTGATAAGCCGGCTGCATGGGTATGATAGGAAGCAAAGGTCTGAATTTTTTCATTCTAGGCTTAAAAATCTCTTTAACCGTCAATACCAAAGCATATACTTGTATTGTATACGTATACATGTTCTGCATCATTGCTGTCACCTCCATCACCATCCTCACAGGAACAAGCTGTGTGTATACAAATATATCTATGAAGGGGGTGGGGGCGGGTGACAAAGAGGCGGTGGCTGCTTTGGCAAGACCCACACCTGCTGTTAATCCAAAGCATGGATGTGGGGCTGCCCCGGGGGTCTCCCTGGTGCATTCCAGCCCTGTGCCCGTGGGCAATGGTGGCTGCTCCCACCCAGCTCTGCCTCAGCGCCCAGCTGCCCGCTGCTCTTGCAGGAGAGACAGAGGGGGCTTGGCCGGAGTGTCAGACAGCCCATGACCCCAGTTTTAAGTGGGAGGGTCCCATACCTTCCACAGTAACCCCCTCAGGGGCTGTGGGGCCTCCAGTCCTACAGATTTGGTGACTGGAGCATCTCTCTTGGTTTCCTGCAATGTGGGGGCTCCAGCCCCACTGCCCCTCCTGGCCCGGAATAACTGGCAGCCTTTGCAGCAGACCACCGCCATCCCCAGCAGGTCCCCTGGGACAGGGCCACCTAGCCCACTCCCTCCTGGGGTTCAGGGTCCCCACCAGGGGACCTGGGTGTCCCCAGAAGCCAGGGCTGTGGTGGGGAGGAGTGACATCCAGTGGTGAGAGAGCGCATTTCCACCGCCCACTCCCTGCGCTGGTTGGGNCCTGCCATGAGGCAAAGAGCAGCAGATAAAGAATCTGGGATTAAAAGGCTCCTGGTCCAAATCCTCCTGACTTTGGACTGCAAGCTCCCCACGGCGCTGGCTATCC
>JAAWXA010000026.1:2829052-2884844 GCA_038090715.1 Florisuga fusca | reverse complement strand
GTATATATCACACACAATATGTATGTGTATATATAGGATGTATACGTTGCAGGGGTCGGGGAGAGAGGTGCTGGTAGCTTCTGCTAACAGGAGCTGCACGTCTAAAGCTGTGGGTGCCCTGGCTGATGTTTCCCAGCAAACCCTGACTGGGGCACTCCCTGTTTCTGTCCCTTAAATGTCCCCCACCCCCCGTGCCTGCCCCAGGACTCGGTGCCTGCTGGGCAGCACGGGAGCCCCAGATCTGTCTCCTCCCTGCAGTCCCCCGGTGCCTACACAGTCATCTTGCTGTTGAGTTGTTGTCGCCTTTGGTTGTTAGCGCGACATGGGTGGAATATGAAATGTTGCTGCTGGATGTGGGGTTTGTTTTTTTTCCTTCCCCTAAACAAAAAAATGGTCTTCCGTAGAGGAAAATGTTATGCTGACCTTGCCATCAGACATGGTGGCACCCTGGGTACCCAGGGAAAACCCCACTCCTACCGCCCTTGGGATGTTGGGGAAGATCCTCAACAGGCCCCACAGGGGCTTACATTTGCAAAATGCCTTGAAAGCTCATTAATGAGTCAAGGCCTTCTCTGGATGTTTCAGCTGAATGAGCCTTGCATGGGGACCCAGCGAGCTGTCCAAATCTATCACTCATGCCAGTGTAAAGTCTCTGTCACCTAAGGGCAGAAGTGATGGAGTGAGAAGTCTGGATGTCACCACAGCTTCTTTGTGTCTGATGGGAGCGGGGATTCCCCTGGGAAGTAAATTCTCACCTCCTCGACCTGCTTGGGGAGACTGGTGAATGCTGCAGAGACAGCCCTGACCCTCTCAGGGCTGTGCATGGCCAGACAACTGCCCCCACAGCAACGGGAAGGTTGGAAATGCCTCCCTGCCTTTTTGACCCCTTTTTGGGTCAAATGCTCAGCAATGGACCAGCGCAGGTGTGAGCCAGGGGGCTGCGGCCCCGCTGGCAGTTTCTCCTGCCCTCGCTGTGATGCCGACTCCTTTTCTTGCCACTTCTCTTTGCAGCTGAAGAAGTTGCTCCTCTCTCCATCACATGTGCCTCCGAGCTGTGAGGCTCAGCGGGATGGGAGCGCCCGGCGCCCAGGGACCCCCAAGTCCCGACCCGCACGGCCCTGCACAAAGGTACATCCTCGGTGGGCAGAGCTCCAGCCCCTCCCAGCACTGAGCCCCTGGGAACTCTCCTAGAGGAGGTCACCAATGGATGGTGTTTGGGAGCATGGGCAGGCTCTGAGCTGGGTCAGGGTCTGAGGACGGTCACTGATGGCAGAGTGTGAAGAGGGGAACGCCACAACCCCCCCTGCCTGTGTCAGGGCTGCAGCTGGGGCTCAGCACAAAACCTCTGGGCTTTGTGCTGGGTTGAGAAATGTCTCAGTCCCATTTGGACCCAACTCTCCTGAGTGTTGGTTTGGTAAAGCCCTGCATAGTCCCTGGCCTCCCCCTTGCTCCCTCCCCACTGACTCACGGCCCCAGCTGGGAGCCACGGACTGAGGAGAGATGGGTGCCACATTGCAGAGCCCACCCCGTCACTTAAGCTGATCTCCTGAAACCAAGCAGAAGTTGCCATCAAAGATTTTTCGACTTGGCTCATGGTAATTGTGCAGTGCATTAGGCCCAGCAAATTAGATTGTCTGAGAAGAGCAGCAAATCCCTTCTGGCCAGAGGGAGATTGTTGCATGCTGGCTGATGGAGGGGCAGCCCTTGGGCTGCCAGCCCTGTGTGGAAACCTCCCGGGGCTTGGGGATGATTTCCAGGCAGGTCGGGATGCTGGGGGAGGAAATTCCCAGGTGTGGGGCAGTTCTGTTGGCCGGGGAGCTTCTGCCCCCCATGCCTGGTACTTGTGTCAGGTCGTGGCTGCAAGGCTTGGGACTAACTTTCTCCTTTCTCTTCTCTAAAGGTGGAGGGTCCCCGGGACAGGAGGGCAAGTGTCCCACAGGCACAAAGCCGCAGCTGCACCGAGCTGCATCGGCACCTCACCTCCACCGCCCCCTGCCCCCAGACCAAAGCCCCCCAGGTACCTGAGGAATGCCCCAGCAGTCTCCACCTCCCATCCCTGGGGGACTGTGACCATCATGAGGATGACAGTGACTCCAGCGAGGACTCGCTGAGCTCTGGTGACTCGGTGACTCCCCCCTCCTTGGCAGAGGATGGCTCCAGCTGCCAGTTCTCCTGCAAGGGGGAGATGCACTCCATGGTGGAGCTCATCCGCTACATGCACACCTACTGCCTGCCCCCACGGAAGCTGCCTGCCCGTGATGCCACCGACACCAAGCCCCCAGCCTGCAGCAGCCCCTTCAAGAGAGCCAAACCAGACTGCTCCAGCGCTGCCCAGAACCAGCTGGGCTGCACCTGGCAAGTGGGCGGGAGCTACAAGAAGCCCGGAGCATCCTTCTCCATCCTGAAGGAATTGCTGGCACGGGACCTGCTGTGTGATGTCAGCAAGCCATACCGCCTGGGCAAGCCCGTGTATGCTGCCCTAGCCCGGCCACCTGGCTACCGTTCCCCTGTGCCACTAGACCAAGACAGGGAGGATGCTGGTGGGAGCTGCACATCCAGAGCCAGAACGGCACCGGAGAAGGGTGAGCCACAGCAGAGCCCCGGGGCCAAAGCAGAGGCACTGCAGGAGCCGGGTGGCCTTGAGGACGATGCTGGGAAACATGTGGGCACCCCAGGCACAGCTGTGGGGAAGGTGACCCGTAAGCAGGAGAGCACCATTTATGCTGTCCGCCGGTCCAAGAGACTCAACCCTGAGCTTGGCCACTGGCTCTCCTTCCTAGACGAGCCACCCCCTGAGCCCTCCAGCCCCCAGGAGTTAGGGGACAGCCGTGGCCCCCGGGACACCCTGGCCTGCTCAGCGCTGGACGGCTTCTCTGCCGAAGAGCCCGCGGCTGAAGTGGAGGTGGGGGGCATGGAGGAGAGAGACAGCAGGAGCACGGCACTGCTGGCGGAGCCCCAGCCCCTCTCCCTGGGCTCCCCAGGGGATGGCGAGGTGGGCGACGGGGCTGAGAGCCGGGGCTGTGCCCTCCCAGAGAAAGCAGGTGAGGGGGGCTGGGGGCTGTTGCTCTGCTCACCCTCCTTGGTGTGACTGCACTGCTGTTTCAGTCCATGGGGGATGGGGGCCTTCTGCCTCAGTTTCCCTGTCCTTATAAGAAGATGAAGGAGTCAGCGTAGCTCTAACCCAGCAGGGACCAGGTTGCCCCGTTCCTCCAGGTCCTTCTTCCCCATGGGTTCACTTTGTGCCTGGTCACCAGTGTTCAGCTGCACCAGTCTCTCAGAATTGCAGCTATCCACAAGTGCTTGGTGAGCAGGGGTGGCTTTAGCCCCAGCAGCTTTAGCTCTCCTGCAGATGTTGCTGTCCCCAGGCCTGGGTGGGCAGAGGGACCCCGGTTCCCACTGTGAGCACCGTGGGCTTTGGAGGGAGCACGGCTCTGCTGGTAACCCTGCTTCTCTCCCTGCCTTTCAGAAACACCCAGGTGTCTCATGCTGTCCTTGGCACAAACGTAAGTGCACACAGGGCTAAATATCCTGTGCTGGGGTTGGAAAGCTGCCTCGGTTTGTCTGGCTGGGCACAGCTGCAGTGACTGAGTGAAGCTGCCTCTGCGGGGCAGACCGAGCCGTGCAGCTGGGCTGGGGGGTGAGGGGAGCTGTGGCCCTTGCTCGGGTGCAAGGAGCTTGGAGAGCCCTTGGCTGAGGGCAGAGCATTTCTGTGTGCCAGGGGAAATACATCCCAGAGCTCTGGCTGGCACAGGGAGGGCATACTGCTTGCCCTGCTGCCCCTTGCACCCTTCCACGGGGTTACTCCATCAGGCCCTAGGTGTGGTGGGAGGGCTCACTTGTAGGCAGCATTTTCTCAGGTTCCTTTTGTTTTCCCTGTGCTTTGTTTCACCTAAACATTTCTTCTTTCTTTATTTTCTCCTCTTCTTCAGTGACCCAACCTTTGGGAAGAGAAACTTTGAGCCGATGCTGACTGTGGAGCTGTGTGGGACAGCAGGTAGGGCAGGCTTTTAATTTTTTTAATTTTGCAAAAATCTTCCCTGATATAGGGCAATTTTACCCTAAATACAGCCTGGAGTCTTTGGCTCCAGCCAAGTGTGCATGTTTCTCCCCAGGCCTGTGCACTGCAAATGCAGAGAACTTTCCATGCACTGCCTCCACATCCCAACACTGCAAGCAGCTTCCAAGCTGCATCCTTCAGAGAGGCCAGTGCTGGGGAGACGTGTTTGGAATAGGGGGGCAGTTAAGGGGGCCCCTGCATGAGCCAGGAGGGAAGGGAAAGTTCTCTGGTCCCTTAGGGGGTCAGGGATCCTTTTTCCTCAAGTGCCACTGGATGGATGAGGCTGGGGGGCTGAGCAGCCTCCCTCCCTTGCAACGCTTAGTGCATCTCAGGTGTCAGGGTGGGATGGGGCAGGACAGTGGGGGCAGAGCTGACTCCTGCCCTTTGTTTGGGGGATTCAGGTCTCACACCGCCAACCACTCCGCCTTACAAGCCCGCTGAGGAAGACCTCTACAAGCCAGATATCCCCCAGGAACCAGGGAAGGAGGATGGAACAGCCCCCAGTTCTGGGGGCACAGGGGATGTGGCAGCCTCCAGGAAAGCCCCCAAGAAGCACCCTGAGAGGACAGAGCTCTTCGCCCACCTGAGCCGAGCCAGCGGGCGCCCCATGCTCCCTGAGCAGCAGGGCATCCTCAAGCGGCCCTTCTCCCGCTCCTTCGGGGACCACGACTACTGCCAGGTGCTGAAGCCTGAGGCTGCTCTGCAGAGGAAGGTGCTCAAGTCGTGGGAGCCCCCAGGCCAGGTGGAGATGGAGCACAAGAGGAGGGTCCCGGCCGCCCACTACCAGGGGCTGGACCCCAGTGGCAAGGAGGCAGGCGTCCAGATGCTGTGGAAGGATGGCGTAAAGCAGCTGAGGGACCAGGAGATCAGAGCCAGCTTAACAAAGCACTTTGGCTTTCTGGACAGTGCTCTGGATGATGAGGACATGGTCTTCTGCAAGAGCCCCGAGTATGACACTGTCTTTGAAGACAGCTGCAGCGAGAGCGGCTCCCCAGTGGAGGAGGAGGAGGAGGAAGAGGAGGAAGAAGAGGAGGAGGAGGAGCACAGTGACACCAAGCTGTGCCTGCGGAGAAACCCTCTTTCCAGGACCAGTTTGCATTACTGTTCCCGGAGCAGGTCCAGCTCAGGGTCTTCGTGCTGCCGGTCCCGATCACCCGCAAGCAGGCGGACCTTCAGGTACAGGGGGCAGTAGAGGGGACACTTGGGGGGGTCAGTAGAGGGGACACTTGGGGCTGGTTTTGCACCCTGTGTTTTTGCTCTGGGGTGTGTCAGTCCCATCTGGTCTGCTAGCCCATGTAATAAAGATGATAATTAATGAAAGTAAAAACATTGAAATAGTTGGGTCTACAGCAGCAGCTGCTGAAAACATCACCCACAGCCAGGGAAAGCAACGCTGGGGGAAAGCAGCCAGGGATTTCCATCATGATGGCAGCAATGGGGCACGGGCTGGGGCTGGGCCTGAGAAGGGACGAGTGCTGGCTGGGACCCCCTGGGCATCTCGGACAGGACTTTCCCAGTGTCCTTTCCAGTGTTTCTCCTTGGCTGTCTCTCCTTGGCTGCTGGTTCTTCCAAGCCTGTCTGCCCATGGCTGCAGACACCGCGTGCCTTGGCAGCTCTCTGATGTTTGAAGTGGGTCTTTGGCGTTTGAAGCTTTCCCTGCTGGATCCTCCCCATCCCCCTGTCTGACCTCCTCTCCCTCACTTCCCAGGTGTGAGAATGGCGAGCAGTGTCGGGGCGGGAGCGGGCAGCGGGGGCAGATGGAGAAGAGACGGGAAAAGGCCATCGTAAGTGAACCCCACGCTGGGACAGAGCAATCCCCAGCCCTCAGCTCTGGCTTCATCATCCCTTGGTGGGAGGCCAGTGTTAACCAAGGACGTGGGGGTGGAGGGAGGGAGAGAAAAAAACCAGATGTGAAGTGAAAGCCGCCAGTCATTGGCAACACACGGAGTTCTGGGTGCCCAGAGCATCCTGCAGCAGTGGAGCTGGCAGTAAGTGAGGTGAGCTAGCTGGGGGATCCCTGAAGCTGCTCAGCTGTTATAGGTAGGTGCAGTCCTGCACCAGGAATGCTGCCTGTGCCCACGTCTGGCAGCTGGGTGTGCTGCTGGGCATTTTTTTTAATTTTCTGCAATGCAATTAAATTTTGCTCCTCACAACTATCAGGAAAGTTTCCAGGAATCTTCATCAGGAGGAGCTAAAAAAGCTGCAGGAATGCAGGAGAAATGTAAACAAGAAGAAGGTGGGGATGACTGCTGCAGCCTGCTTGTCACACTGTCCTAAGGGATTGGGGCATGGCTATCCCCTGCAGCAGTGGTGTCCTGAGGCTGACACCCATGAGTCAGCTGGAGCAGAGACAGCTGGACCTCAGAGGTGCCAGGCTGTGCCCTCAGCACATCACCCTGCTGCAGCCTGACTCCTGGTGCTGGCTTCTCAGGGCTCCTCAGTGGCCCTGCATTTCCAGCACCCATCAGCAGCACAGAGGCACGGGGCTCCCAGAACCTGAAACCTTTTCTTTGTTTTGGCAGGGAGAAGGGCGGGTGGTGTATATCAGAAACCTCTCCAGCAGCATGAGCTCCAGTGAACTGAAGAAACGCTTCGAAGTGTTCGGTGAAATCGTGGAATGTCAGGTCCTGTCCAGGACTAACAGGTGGGTGGGGAGCAAGTCACAGTCTGGAGCTCCAACTGCTCCAGGCAACCCTTTTCCTGCAGCAGCATCAGTGCTGCCAGGCAGTACAGGGTCAGCCCTGTGTCCATCTCTGTGTGCCACTGATGTGGTTGTGCTGGAGGGGCACCATGCCAACCCTCTCAGCCAGCTGAACCCAGGGGCTATGGGTGAGGAGGTGCAGGATGTCCCCAAGTCTAAGGGCATGGGGAGGGCTGGAGGGGCAGAAGAATAGCAGGATGAGGGGCTGGTAGTGTGGATGGATGGATGGTGGGATGGACAGACAGGGTTGCAGTCCTAGAGAGCCATGCCAGAGGGGCTGCAGCGCCCATCAAACTTTGAATTCTTTCTCTGGTTGCTCAGGGGGGATAAATATGGCTTCATCACCTACCGGTATTCAGAGCATGCCGCCTTATCTCTGAAGAATGGCACCTCACTAAGGAAGAGGAATGAGCCTTCATTCCAGCTCAGCTCTGGTGGCCTTGGGCACTTCTTCTGGACCAGATACACTGACTTGGGTAAGAAAGCAGGAGCTGCTTTTGCCAAAGTATTCTGTGTATCGGCACAGAGCTGTAGTGACACATTGCACTGCTGAACCCTAGCCATGGGGGGATCCTAAACCTCTTTAGAGCCTGCAGGAAAGGCCTACTGGTTCTCCTATGGCTCACATAGCTGCTCTTAGCTCAGTCAGATGGCTTGGGAGTCTGGGGGTAGAGGAAAAAAGCAACTGGCATGAGGACCCAGAGTGTGTTGGCTGCAAACGTAGGATCACACCTCAGGGCTGCTGGGTCTCAGCTAACCAGAGCCCATCCTGTCTCTGCTGCATTTCTGCACTGCGCTGGACCCTTCCTAGTCATCAGCAGTCAGCAGCATCTCATGAGCCATAGAGATGGTGTGGGTGGTTTGCTGCTCTGCAGAACAGACTCACCATGCTGCACGTGGCGTTTTTGAGCCCAAGTCGCAAGCGTTCCCCGCTCCCTGACTGCCCTGTGTCCCTGCCATTCCCAGATTGCAGCGTGGAGGAGTCCTCCCCAGCTCCAGTGAAAAGCAAGTACGAGACCATGGATTTCGACAGCTTGCTGCAGGAGGCCCAGCTAAGCCTGCATCGGTAACAGCCTTAACCTTGGAGGAATACCTCAATACCTCAGTCAAGGCACTTCCAATATGTTTACGTTTTCAAAGAAATTATTCAGTCTGTGGAAAGCGAGAGAGCGAGAGAGAGCACGCACGCACGAGAGAGAGACTGCTGTCCCTTCCAATCGATGTTTACATTGAACAAAGCTGCTTCTGTCTGTGAGTCCCCATGGTGTTGATGTCTCACTGCCACACGTTAGTCCCCCCTGCTTCTGACTGGTTGTTTTAGGGTGAGCCTAGGAGCCCCTTGGCCCCACTCCCCAATCCCAGCCCCTGACCCCATGCTCCCACTGTGGAGTTGCAGCTGTGTTCACCATAACATTTTTTTGTCTGTAGTGTGTGATGATGAAATTGTTAATTGTGAATAGAATCAGGATTATAAACTAATTTTTAATAGAAGAGAGAGAAAAAAAAAGTATATACTTAAAAAAATGTATTTATGGCTCAGATGTACTGTAATTCAGATTTATTGTACCGCTTCCTTGATTTTTAACTATGCACTGTAATGAGGCATTTGCCACTCAGCAAATGGGGGTCAGAACAGAGTCAAGGAGCTGGGGGGGTTCACCTGGAGGCACCCACCTCCCCCACCTGCAAACCGGGGTGCTCAGTGGTCACGTTGGGGCCACCCACTTTCCTCTCAAAGCCATTTTTCTTGCTCACATGGTCTGAACTCCCTGAGCCCCCTGGCCCCAGCCCAGCTGGGTCACACCACGCAGATACTGAGCTTGGGTCTGGTGTGTGATGGAGCCAGTGGGCCGTGGGACACACCAGCCCCACCCCATTCTCACGTGGGGCCAGGCAGCTTTGCAGTCCCAAAGGAGAGGGTTGGTAGAGAGATGCAGTGCTCGGGGGCTGTGGGACTGATGCCTGCCAGCCAGCACTGCTCCTCCAGCCCTCAGCTGCCTTTGGAGCCAGGAGAGAGGGACTGGGGGGCCGGAACCAGCCAGGCTTGATCCAGTGGGTCCTGCTGGCACAGCCATGCAAGGGATCTGGCTTCTCTCCAGCTCCCTAGGTGGCTGGGAGAGCAGCAGGGCCAAGCAGCTTGCTCCCTGCTCCCATCCCCTGCAAAGCAAGCGGGGTCAGAAGACCCTTCTGAGATCCCTGTCTGGCAGTCAACCCAAAACCCAGAGAAGCAGCAGAAGAGGTGGGAGGGGGCACGGCAGCCATGCTGAACGTCAGCCTCACCCAAAGCCCTGCCCCTGCTCTGTCCTGAAAAGCCATACACTTCCCCAGCACCCCCTTGGCACCCAAGATCCATCCCCCCACGCCTGCTGGCACCCCATGGCATGCTGACCCACTCTGCCTCTGGCTGGGGGCCCTTGGGGCTGCCTGGCAGTGCTTCCCCCTGGAATTTGTTTGCAAACTTGCCCTCCATCTCCAGGTGAGGTGGAATGGGGAGAGAGCCCATCACTGGCTGGAGCAAACCCCACTGCAAGCTTGCCAGAGGCACTTTTTTCCCAAGGGAGCAGGAATTTTGCTGCTTCTCAAGCCATCACCTTCTTCATCACTGTTTTTCAGACCCAGAGGCCACTAGGGATTCAGCCATTCTATGTAGATAGAATATTATAGCCTTAACTCTGCCAATAGATAGATTAGAGTCTCCTGGGTCCTCCACTCAACATGACTTAAGAGTTTTATTCACATTTCCCTGGCGTGAGTACTATTTCTTCTTGTAGGGAGTATGACCAAAGCCTCCAAAATTGCACGTGAGGTGATGCCAAGAGCTTGAGTGCTGCTGAGGTGGCCCTTGGCCCCAGGGCTGTGTTTGCAGTTGGTCTCAGACAGGAGCAGGATTGCAGGCAGCACCGATACCAGCACAGTTCCCTGGCTTTTTCTCCCAGCTTCCTGGGGTAGCTGTGGCTCTGATGACAACCAGCCTGGTGGTGTGAGGGCCCACAGACCACTGTAGGGTTTGAACCGTAGGTCCCCAAGCTGCCGCCACTGACAATCACTGTCAGGGAACAGTCCTTGTGCCATTTCAGTCTCAGCAGCAAGGTTCGTCGTCTCTCCTGCCACAAGGTCCCCTCACTTCTCATCCCACCTCAGCAAACTACGAGCAGCTCTGGCCGAGACTGAGCATCTGCTATTGGCAATTGCCTCATTGTAGCTTTGCCTTTTTCTGTCCTAGTATTTCCTCACAATGATGATGTTTACATGTGATTGCTATAGAGCTTACGTAGAATGTATATAGCGACACATTTAGGGTGGGTAGTACTGTCCTGTGCTGTGCTGTTTTTCAGAAAATGATCAATCAAAACAAAAAAACCCAACCAAACAAACCACAAACAACAAGAAAAAAAGCAAACTAAGTGGAATTCTTCCATCTCCTGCTCAGCCAGGGGCACTGAGCCCCCATGGCCGGGCCCTGCTGGGGATGCATCAAGCATGGTGGAGGAGAAGGGTTGGTGCAGAGCTGGGGGGCTCCAGAGGTGGGGGAGCCCTCTCCTGCATGATCACTCAGTCACTTCCCAAGCATTGGTTTTGGTGTACCCAGATACAAAATTTCATATTGTTTTCCTGTGGCTGGGCACCCCGGGTCAGCCTGAAGCCTCTGCCCAGTTTCTGGATGTCGAGGTTGGTACTCGGGAAGGAGAGGGCTCATCCTGCACAGAGCTGATCAGTACTGCACCTGTAGGGTAGGAAGAGATGCAATAAGTGGTTTTTGTGGTGCCTGAAACCTATAAGTGGGTTTGGGGTTTTTGGGTTTTCTTTTTGTTTGGGGTTGTTGGGTTTTGGTTGTTTTTTTTTTTTTGTTTGGTTTTGGTTGTTTTGTTTTGTTTTGTTTTCATGTTTGTTTGGGATTTTTTTTTTCCTTATTAAATTGGGGTGGTTTGTTTCCCTTCCTCCCCCAAGAAATTTCTCCTCACTGTGGGCAAGAGGTGTGCAAGTCACAGGAGGCACAACTACGGCTGCAGCAGCTCTCTGCCACTGCCTGTGCCTGCCAGCCCATTGCTGCAGCAGGGAAAAGCTGTGGTACAAGCTGCCTGTCTCAGGGGCATGATCTGCCTGCCCTGGCAGCTGCCCTCGACTGGAGGGTGTTCAGCTCAAGAAGCACAGGTCTGCTGGGATTAGAATCTACCACAGGGTTTGTGGTGAAAAATAAGTTTCCACTTGATTTTTTTTTGTTTAGGTTTGTTTGGTTTTGGGGTTTTTTTTTTGTTTGTTTGGTTGGTTTTTGTGGTTTTTTTTGGTGGGGGTTGTGTTTTTTGGTTTTTTTTTGGTTTTTTCCTTTTTCTTTTGTAATATTAAGGTGTTTTTAGCTCACAGTGCCCAAGTCTGCAGAGGGGCAGGAGGGAGGGCTTGGGCACTGTGTGTGATTGTGTGTAACAGAGGTGTGAGCTCACTGCCTTAAGGGCCTGTGATTGTTTTGGATGCTGACAGGGAAGCAGGGCAGGAGCAAAGCGATGCCCGGAGAGCAGTCAGTGCCTTGAAGGAGCATTTCAGGGCTGAGGAGTGGGGATCACCCCCACTTCCAAGGATTAGCTTTATGTCCCGTCCAGCCCGTGGCATCGTGGCAGGTGCTCCAGCATGGGTGCTGCTCAAGCTGGGCACCCTGAAAAGGGAACCCACTTCCTCTGGGAAGCTTCCCTCCACCCCCTGCAGGGGCCGGGGCTGTGGATGGGTGGGAGCACTGATTCAAAGAGAAACGGGGAGGAAAAGGGTGTATCACATTAGGCAATAAGGAGGAGATTTATTTTTTTAAAAAAATACATAACGATAGAATGTCCCTCAGTAGTTTCCTGCAGGTACTGTGGGGAAGTGCTGGATGTGAAGAGTTTCATGATAAAATGTCCCTTCGCTTTTTTTTTGCACAGATTTGCCCCAGAAAAGCTGGTTGTTCAGGGTGAGGTACCAGGTTTCTGGCTGGAATCCAGCAGGTCCTGGGGCTCCGTGGGAAGGAGCAAAATATTTCTGGATGTCTGGGCTGAATGTAGAGGACAATCCCAGGTTTTATGTTCAATGCTGCCCCAAAGAGAAGTTTTATTCTGATTCCTACTCAGTGCAGCTGGCTGAGCTGCACATCTTTAATGAAAAAGCAGCTCAGTTATCATGTCACAGTCTGGAGTGTCTGATTTCAGCATTGGTCCATACAAAGGAATGTTGCAATTGCAGACCAACACTTTTTTTTTCTTTTCTTTTCCCCTTTCCCCCCCCCCCCCCCCCCCCCCCCCCCNTTTTTTTTTTTTTTTTTTTTTTTTTTTTTTTTTTTTGTGATACGCTGAATACTGAGATATATTGTTGGTTATAGCTGAGCCCAAACACCCTTTCTGTTCTAAGCATTGTGGTCAATCCCCAACAATCTCAAGCAATATAGAGCCAAATGCAGCCTTTGGGTTTTATTCCTCTCCCCTTGCCCACTGTGGGGTCAGGGGTGGTGGTGGCAGCCTGGTCACCGTGCCCACCGCCACAGCACTGCACCCAGAGCCACCCTGCAGTAACTACTGAGTTGGGGAGGGAGTGTGTGTATGCATGTGAGAAAGTCAAAGATTAAACTGATGCATTTCTTGGGAAAAGTGTAAGAATTTCACCTAAAAAAGGGGCACATCTGCTTTGTTATTTATATTTTAAAAAAGCTAAATTCTGTCTTTTTTTTTTTTCTTTTTTTCTTTTTTTCTTTTTTTTTTTTTTAAGTGAAAGGACACTGCTAATAACTATTAGGGGCCAATTCTGCTTCCCTTCCTCATACTGAGTAAGTACTACTTAACTCTGCAGTTTTCTACTTGCAGAATAAGTAAAAGTAGCAGAATTGATCCCTCTGTGATTAAGAATCAACTTTTAGTCTGTCTTTTTTTATTTTAAATTGGTAGTGGTTTTTTATATTTCACTTAATTTTTTCGCCAGTTCTGTTCCATTGTGTCCTTATTTATGTAATATACTTTAACTTCAAAAGATGGCATGGATTCTTATGCCTTTCCTTTATTATTATTGTTATTATTTTTAAAAAAGAGATTTATTTCTAGTGTGATTTAACTGTCTACCTTCTAAAATGAGAGAACGTTTTCTTGTATTTTTACATTGTCAGATTCTATAGTTTCATAGATAATTTAACCAAATCGCTCAATGTATTATCTATATCTATCCAGTGGGTATAAAAGTTCTATTTTAAATTGTGTAAATACTTCAGAACTGGCTTCTTTTTCCAGACTCCCCTGCTGTGGAGTTATTTGTTTACATCAAAAAGACTGTAGAATCTCTACGCTCATGTACTGTAAATAGTGATCTGCCTATAAATAAACGATAACATATATACTATAAAGTGAAAAGAGAAAAGAATGAGTAAGTCTGTGCTGCTAATACTGCAGGTTATTAGCGCCAGCCTGCTGTGGGAGGAGGTGTTCTGCTTTGCAGAAGCTTCTCTCCTGTGTCTTTGAGGCTGGCTTGGAGTGGGATGGTGCCAGGGCTGGTGGGGTGGTGGAGCCCCTGAGTTTGCTCACACCAACACTGCACCACTGCCAGGGATGCAGCTGCTGCAGGGGAATATCCCGGTCTATTTGCTATTTTAAGTGTGGCTTCTTCCTGTTTTAAGTCGTGCAGGAAAAGCCTGAGCTCTGTACTTTGGGAGTGGTGCTGCTGCCGCAAGAGCCAGAAGAACGCAGAAGAAATTATCCACACCGGAGCGTTAAAAAAGGAGCGGGGTCATGCACGTCATATTTGCTGGACTGGGATTAAGGGAGCAAAGGACTGGATTGCAATAAGTGTGAAAAAGACTCCAGGTCTGCTGTGGGACAGCAGCAACCGTACACCACCCAGGCACAGAGCCAGAACCAGCCCCCAACCCCAAACCCAGCCCCTCGGCCTTGCGTCTGCTGCCCCCTGAGCAGAGCACTGCTGGGAAGCCCATTTCTCTACTGCTTTCAAAAATAAACTGGCTTCTGGGCCACCAAATACGAATATTTTTCTAAGATGCATCAGGGCACGGTGATGCTGCCAGTGCCAGGATGGATTGAAACATGAGGTCACAAGGAGGGAAGATGGGAATGCAGCCGGTGCTGGGGTGCCCAGGGTGGTGCCAGTGGGAACAGAAGCACAGGAGTGGGGTCCCTGGTTGGGTCCAGGATGGACCAGGGACAGATGAGGGAAGGGTTTGCAGGGAGGGACAGACCCACAGCTGAGGCTTGTCCTCCCAGTCTGACCCATTGCATCCTGGTGCTGCATTCCCAGGCATATTGTTTGACGAGTACTATCCTGCAAGTCGACCTGGAGCCTGGAGGCAGCTGTTGGTGAATTACGACATCAATTCAGCAGCTCATTCATTAGTCCCAGCTTCTGGCACCTGAGCTTGCTGTGTGTCCTTAAATGCCGGTGGAGGTGGAGAACTTGCCCCAGGTGCTGCTGAGTTTGGGTCTGGCAGACCTTCTTCTGTTCCCTTTCTCTCCCCCCGCAGTCCTTCCAAACTCAGACTCGGATCCCTCGTGTTTCTCAGCAGTCTCCTTACAGGTAAGATGGCACCATCCTCTCCCCACCGGCTTTTCTAACACTCACCCCCGAAAACACCACCGCCCTGCAGACTCTCAGGATGGGTTTCCAGCTCTTGCTGCCTGCAGTGCCCAAGGGGCCACGCTTGGAGGTGGCTGAATAGCCCCCGTGGGCCACCAGGGCCATGGCAGCGAATCTGCCCGGGCAGCGGCTGCGGTGGGCGAGGGGCTGGAGCAGCTGCCGCCTCTCTCCTTTCTGAGCATCTCCCCTTCTCTCGCACCTCAGCATCCACCAGGATCCTTCCTTGCGGGTGCAGTTGTGTTTTGCTCAGCCCAAGGAAGCGGCTGGGCAGTGAAGGAACAGCAGAGGGCTGGGGAGAGCCGGGCAGCTCTCTTTTGCCAGCCGGGTGGCAGCTGCCTCCGCAGCAGCCGTGGATCTGGAGGAAAAGTGCCCCCGCTGCATTAGTGCACACATGCACACGCCGTCCCGAGCTCTCGGTAGCCCCCGGGCCACCGAAGACTGACCTCCCATGTAGAGCCTGCTAGAGAGGGGCACAGAGAGGGGTTAGATTGCCCTGGAGCCTGTCACATGCTGTTTATCATCTGTATCTGGTTTTGGATTGCTCAGGGTTTTCATTCCAGTGGGTCTGTAAAATCGTAATGCCTTCCTGGGGAGAGGCAGGGGAAGGGTTCAGCTCAGCATTGCTAAACGGGCATACACCATCTCCATTCATCACTGCCAGCTACTGAAAAGCAACTCAGTGGTTTAGGAGGAAAAAACAACCTGAGAATCCCTCCAGGACCTGGGGCTCTCCCCGACCCACCCAGGAGGTGGAGGGAGGGACGCTGCTCTGAGCATCCTCACTCCTGAGGTTCAGCTCACCTCCAAATTTCCATCCAGGTAACAAGTTCAGCTTTGCTCTGCTGGGTTTTTGCGATTACTCAGATCCAAGGATCACTGAAATACTGTTGTATTTTAAAATTGTATCAGACGTTAATGTATGTGATGACTCATTACTGCTCTCTCTACAGTGCTTCTGGTATAAGCACCTTCCCTGTTACTGAGTTTCCCCTCCCTTTGGTGCTGCCAGTGGGGGTAACCTCCACATCAGTGTATCTGTGAGGCCAAAAGAAAGAGATAAAAAAGCCAGTTTGGCTGCGGCTGTGCACCACTTTGCTAGCAGGCATCTGGACAGTATTAAGACTTCTTCCTTAGTTATTCTGTCCCACGACTACAGTCCCGTTCCCGGTGGCTCACCTCGTTAGGTGTCAAATTTCAGGTCCCGACCAGGAGGGTTCGACCAGGAAGATTCCCACTGCTCTCTCCCGTCACCGGGCTCCGTCGACACGTATGCACTTTTGCAACCAAAGCAGTTCCAACTTTTTTTGCTCAGAGCACACGCCTTTATATACTCTTAGCTGTCCGCATGTCATTATACGACTGGTCAAAAAAGTTGTTTCTAACAGTTTCATCAGTTTTCTCATTGGCCACCGTGGCTGCCAACTCGCTAAAGTTGGCAAGTAAACTCCTTCAAGCCCAGCGGACGTGACTTCCACGCCTCAAGGGCACGCAGCGATCTCGCCAAGGTCCATGTCCTCTGCAATCAGTGCCAGGCTGCTGGCTGACCAGCTGCCAGCCCTGACAAAATGAAAGGATTATTAACTTTCATTAACGAAGGGTAAAGAAAAAAGTTTCAGCCTAGGCAATCTGAAGGCAGCAGCAAGGCTGTAGCTGGCCACAGGAGCAGGCAGCAATAATAATAATCGGCGGATTATCTCAGCAGAGAGCAGTGACTAAACCCAGAACAACGCACAACCCTTCCCGCAAAGAACGAGCCCTTCTGCAGCCCTCTTAAGCTCCGAGTGGATCAAACAGTAGATATCTCCTGTGCAGAAGGAGGTTTAGGGGCTGGGGTGCAGGCAGCCGGTGCCAGGTGCAGTAAGGTCAGCATTTGCCAAGCCAACCCCTGCCCCTCGGGACCAAGGGGGGAAGAGCCCCAGAGCAGGGAGAGGCTCCAGTTCCGCTTCCTGTTTTTTTGGGTTTGGTGCTTTTTTTTTTTTGTGCTCCTCCCTCCGGCACTCCATGACCGAGAAGGGTGTGGTGGCGGGGATGGAGGAAGATCTGACCTGTCCCGTCTGCCTGGGCATTTACAGGAACCCGGTGTCCCTGAGCTGCGGTCACAGCTTCTGCAAGGAGTGCATCCAGGAGGTGCGCAGCCACCGGCATCCCCTGCAGGGCCCGTACAGCTGCCCGCTGTGCCATGCCCCGGCAGACCCGGACTTGGAGCTGCAGACCAACGTGCAGCTCAGCAGCATAGCGCAGAAGTTTTTGAATAGCCCTGCTCACCAAGAAGAGGAAAAGAGTGGAGTGCAACGCGAAGAGATGGGTGAAAGTTTGAGCCAGCAAGACGGTGTAGTCCTATGTGATTTCTGCCTTCAGGAGCCCGAGCCAGCTGTGAAGACCTGCCTGACCTGCGAGATGTCCCTCTGCCAAGCCCACCTGAGCAAGCACAACCTGAGGAGCCCCCTGAAGGACCACGTGCTGCTGGAGCCCTCTGGTGCTCATGTTTTGGCTGAGAGGAAGTGTCCCCAGCACGGCAAACTGCTGGAGTGCTACTGCAAGACAGACTTGCTCTGCATCTGCATGATGTGCTCTCTGACCAGCTCGCACAAGAACCACGAAATCATTACTTTGGAGGAGGCTTATGGCCAAGCACAGGTAAGAGGCTATCAGGACAGTGTCCTGGATGACACTGTGAAAAAGACAGGAGGGTGTGGCCCAGGGAGCTGCCATAGGACAAAGATTAAACAAGTGTCAGTAGTGCAGGCTCGGGGGGGGCTAAGTCTCCACTGTGGAATATTGGGATTTTGTTCATAGTTTTGCCCCAGATTTTCTCTGGGCATGCCACTTGCTATATAAAACAAGATGTTACAAACATTTTCACCCTGAGGAGCTAGACAGGTGGTACCAAGTGCTTGTGGCTATGCTTTTAGTCCTTGCTACATTTTCAAGCCAAAAGATAAGCCTGACCTTCATTTATGCAAATAAAACGCATGACAGTAGCAGAAAGGCCGCTGTCTGCACTGAAAGTGGCTTCATGATTGGTTATTGCATGTGAACACTTTTCTGTTTCAAAATGTCTTTCCCATCCTTGTAATTGTGGTATTTGTTCAGGGATAAAATCTTCCAGTAAACAATGTATTGATGTGTCCTGAGACTGTACAGGGGACACAGATCTGGCTTAAGCTCAGAACAGAAAGTTGGTGACTGTGCACATATGTTGGTCCTATCCTGATATCTCTCTTGGTCATTTTCACAGAGTGTTTTTCCTGAGGTTCTGGAAACGGTGAAGACATACAAAGCTGCACTGGGGAAAATGGTATCAAAGCTGGTGAATCAAGAGGAGGAAGTAAAGGTTTGTTCCAGAGTCCCGTATCTCTTTGGGGGTGGTTGCACACTGGTAGCTGATAAGGGTTATTTTGCTCTTCCCCAGGTCATGATTTCCAAAGTTGGTTTTGTTCCTTTTGGTTTCTCCTTTGAGGTGGGATGATCAACAACTTTCTTATCAGTCAGGGTAGTACATTCTCAGTTTTCCAAAGGACCTTTGAGTGTGAAAGTGGCTGTTAAGTCCAAGCCTCTGGATTGGTGGGTGCTGGTTGGCATTTTTTGCTTCCCAACATCCTTCAATCTGCAGACTCTAAATATGTATGGAGAAGACACAGACCACATGATAGTGCTTTGGTTCCTCCTTTCAGCAAGAAATCCCTTTAGGGATAGCCTATTGTGGAAGAAATTGGTGACAATGAGGGTACAAGATTGCCCCGAAGTGCCTGGGTTTGGCTCCCAGCATGCAAATACTAATCTGAAAGTTCTGCAAGAGCAAGGAATTGAAGGCAGGTCTCCAAAGACTGCCTCATTCTGCTTAGGTAGAACAGGCCCTTGCTTTCCTCCACCAGCCAAAGTCACGGAACCAGAGGTCCTGGCACTGAGCAAAGGAAATGCTCCCTTCTAGTCTGAAGGCAAAACTGTACCTGCCAGCAGTGTCCTGTCTGGCAGGGTAGCTGCTTTCAGGCAGTGAAGGAAGGTTGGCGGAGGCAGGAAGCCAGGAACATTTTTCTTCACCCATCTTTAAAAGGGACCACGGGTCTACAGTATCATTAGAAAGTACAAGTGCAGAGTAAGGCAACATATGCCTGGTGGAAAGTGTTCAGCAAGCATCATGCAAACAGCATCACTTTTTAGTCTTTTTCTGGTCAGGTGCCAGATGCTGGGGAAGGCCACTTATGTCACTTGGCTTTTCGGCCATAGTGGGACATCTTGGCTCTCTGTTAGTAGCTACTTCTCTCAGCCCTGAAATGAGCGGGATCTTTTCTGAGTGAGTTAGTATGGACAGCTTAAGGGTCAGTCCCTGACAGCTTTGCAAGTCTTTTCTTAATAGGCTGAGAAGAGCCTGCAGAGGCATCTGCTGAAGTCCTTCTATGAAGAGATGTGTCTGCAGCTGGATAACAAAAAAGGAGAGATCCTAGGAGTTCTCAGTCACAATGAGGAGCAGCAGCTTTCTCGCATTCAGAGAGAGAGAGAAAAGTACAGGAAACAGGAAGATGAAGCCACCTGTGATGTACAGGAGCTGGAGGCTCTGCAGCATCAGAGGGACCCTCTCCTTTTCACCAAGGTACCTAAGAGCATCTTGCCTTCTCTGAGATACTCAGGTCTTGGGCTGGCCTTTGCTTGCACTATGCTAAATCTGCTTCCAAAACTTCTTCTACAGGCTTTTGAAGTGATTCGGGCCAGGTAAGCCCTTCCTGGGGTCATCTGTTGTTGTGTTACATCGTGCTTCAGGTGAGTGATAGCCCAGCGTTTGGGGCTGCCAGCCCAGGCTACGTGCACTGCAGGCCCACAGCTCCCTGGGCTCAGCTGGCTGCCCCTTGGTCATGCTGACTGCACATGCTGAGCCTGGCTTGGTCAGAGACGGGGAGAAGCCCCAAAATACCAACAGAGGTTGTGTGAGACTCTTCCCATTCAACATGGCTTATTGTTCCATACCCTCTGCACCTGTTCTGGAGACCTATCCTGAGGGCAGCGCCTGAATATTGAGGTCCCTGGCTGCCATGCAAATGCTGGAAGAGCTTAGCTCTCCTGTCTTATCTTTCCAGGTTCCATTGCTTTCTGCTTATAAGAAGCAAATGGGGCAGGAGCCAAAATGTGCAGCGAAGTCAGGAGGCTACAAAGTTGATGGTTCTTCAGAGCTGTTCCTCCAATACAGCCCGCTGCTGAGTGCACACAGCCTGCTCCAGACTGGTCTTTCCCCTGTGCTGCACTTCAGAAGCAGCAGTTGCCCCTTGGCTGAGATAAGCATCCCTTCTGGTTTGCTGTGCCAGCATCCCAGTGGCTGCCCTGATAGCTCCTGCTGCAGGGACTTGAGGACAGGAACTACAAACATGATGCTGGGGTCTGTCCTGGCAGAAGCTGGGGTGAGGTGGCTGAGACAAAGTCTTCTGGGAACAGATATTGTCCATGCAAGGAACTTCAGCTGATTGATGTTGAAGAGATTGAGGATTCTGGGAGCAGACTGGTCAGAGGGGGAGTCCCTGATAAAGCTGCAGAGGGGAGGAAAGGACAGGAGCTTTTTCTACCTCCCATCAAGGCTGGGTGTGGACTGGGGAAGCAGTTGTTGACTCAGGGATGGGTTCAGTGATGATTTTCTGGTGACTTGCTGCTCTTCTGACATCTTTTTGCTTTTTTTAGGAAACGGGACCCAGTTCCAGAGAAAGCTGATGTAAAACTGCCAAAGCTACCCATTGTTTTGGATAAATCCACAACATGCAATATTTTAGAGCTCTTCCAGCAATTCCTCTCAGATGCACAGCTCCTATTTGAAGCCTCACCTGGTAAGTGATCATTTCTCTAGCTGACAAGCAACTCAAATAAGGGCAACAAATACATATTTAATACAAATACAAACAAAACATATTCCAGAAAGGACTGTAATAAGACATCTAGTAACCAAGTCCCTCTCTAGGAACTGATTACTAACATGGTATGATTATTTTCACATGTGTACGTAAAAGAGTTTTTGTCCTGGGCTTCAGGGCTTTGGGACATGCCTTGGATACAGGCTGTGTAACATGGGCTCTGGGTAAAGAGGCATGGGTGTCCAAGGAGTTTCTTGGGAGGATTAAGAGAAGAGAATAGCAGCACCTCTTCTGCCTTGTAGCATCACCTTGATGGAGAGCTGAGACCTCATCACAGCAGCAGCAGCTGGAGTTTGTCTTATGATATAAATAATCTCTTCCTTGGTAAATAATTCTCCTCCTCAGTAATGTTTTGTAAGATCAGCCTACGGTCATTTCAACCCCCTTTAGAATTACATAGGAGCAGCTAAGAGATGTCCAGGTGTTTCAACTAACATGCTTTTAAGACCTGGGTGAGTTGTCCTTGAATTGGATGTCTTGGATAGGATGACTTTAGTTTATGTGGTTGACTTGGACTGTGAAATCTGGCTTTCAGCAGTGGGGATGTATGCAAACATGCACAGTTACCCTGCTAATCATGAAGTGTTTTTTCTTTCTATAGTTCGTAATCATCTGACTACTTCAGCGGCCCTAGGAGGGGGATTTGCTCACTGTAGCAACATAGTCAGTGCAGCCCCGAGCAGACCTGCCTGCGTTGGGACACAAAGTTTTACCTTTGGGCACAGTCCACCCCTCTTCGGCACCACCTCATACGTGACGAGTGACCAGAGCTTCTCAGAAGGCTGTCACTTCTGGTACGTGGACATCAGAAATGCCCAGGGCTGCAAGCTTGGAATTGTTCAATCCTCCTTTCAGTGCTACCTGCAAATACATCATGATAATCGTCTCAGTTTGTTCCTAGGTAATACAATGATCGCACAGAAGCACTCCCCTACAGCCCTCATGGTGGTCAGGGTACAACTAGACTGCAAAAGAAATATGCTGTCATTTTATAAGGTGTCTCACGAGACTGGTAAGAGACAGGAGTGTATAGAGACAATACGCATCCCTTCAAGCTATCCTGCCCGTGCTACCTTCAGTGTGTCTCATGGCTCTTTGAAGCTCCTGTAGTGATGTGGGGACAAGATGCTATTCTGGGTTTCCAGGCCTATCTATCAAGACTGCTGCTGTGTAGAGGCTGTGTATAAACTGGCATACTAGAAACTGGCTTTTGGAGTGCTGCTCATCTGTGAGGGCAGAGGCACAGCTGTGTACTGCAAGGGATCTGCCTATATTTGTTTTGTTAATCACGATGGAAATACGGTGAAGTTGTGCTTTTTTGCTTGTATGTCATTAAATAACATAATAGCCACATTAAAGTAATTTGATTTGCAAAATGCAATGGCAATTCTGCTTCTTTCAGCCTGAGACAGGGTTATTTGCACACAGTGGTCTAGGCAGGACCACTTTATCCCAGCGGGGACCATCAGGGACCTTGCATGATGCTACACTTGGCATATACTAAAAGAAATCCTGTTCCATTCTTGGAAGAAAGTTACTGTCTTTTGCACTTTATATGCCAAAATGAAATGGAAAACCCTGTGGGTGAGGCTGGGTGTCCCAAATGCACCTGCAGTGGCTCCTGCTCTGCCTGGCCTCAGGTGCTACAGGCTGGAAGTGCAGTAAGCAAGGTGGGTGCCAAGGGATATTCCTCTCCGAGGGTGCCTTTCCTGGGAGCCCTCACCAGCCCCCATTCCCCTGTCAGCTGGTTCCAAGTAGGAGACCAGCCTCAACGAGTCCCAGAGAGAACTTCTGATGGGTTGTTCTCCCTGTGGTACCTCTAGCAGGCATGGCTGTAGCTGCTGTGGAGAAGAAAGGGACAAAGCAGATGGAATTCCTGGGTAACCCCTGCCAGGCATGTGCTCTTCTCATCCAGCGTTTCTCTTTAATTGGCTGCCTTCGGTGTGGGATGGAGGATTTTCCCGAGAGGGCTGAGTGCCGTAGGAGGAGGATCGTCCGTCTTGTGCCCTTCCCAGCACTCCTTACTCTCACCAGCCTGCTGGGTGCTGGGGACTCCCATCCAGAGTGATGCAGCCTGAGACAATGCAGTGGCTGAGGGTGAGTATCAAGAAAGTGCTGCTATGGCTGCCAAGAGCTCTTTGGGGGTGGAGCCGTCGATGGGGAGCGAATCTCTGCTGACCAACGAGTTGGGCTGCGTCTCCACCCAGGGCACAAAGAAAAGGAAACTCTTGCACTTTCGTTTCTCGCAGGCTGTCTCCGTGTCGGGGGCCATGGCAAAAGCTCAGAAAGAATTGGGAGGGGCTGCTGGCCTGGAGGATGTGCTCAGCTGTCCCAGCTGCCTCTGTCTGTACAGGAGCCCAGTGTCACCGAGCTGTGGCCACAACTTCTGCAAGCAGTGCATTCAGAAGGCGCTTGGTGCCCTGCAGCAATCCAAAGCCCCTTACTCCTGCGCCATGTGCAGGCTCCCCCTGGGCCCCATCCTGGGGCTGCAGAAGAATTTCCGTCTGTGCAGCATCGTGGAGGCATTTCAGGCCAACACTTGCAAAGAACAACAAGACAAGGGCTCTGCAGAGGAGAAGGAGGCAATTCTCTGTGACTTCTGCCTCAGCTTGCCCCTGGCAGCAGTGAAAACCTGCCTGATGTGTGGTGCATCTTTGTGCCAGAGCCACCTGGCCAAACACAACGCTAAGGCTTCCCAAGGGGCTTTCCCATCCTCATGGCCCCTCTGGGGTTTGCTCCAAGACTCCTGACCTGTGGGGAAGCTGGAGGAGGGGACAGGGTGGGGGAATGGAATGCGAGAGCAGGTGGGGGACTTCGTGTCTGCCTTAGGAAGGACCGGTGCGTTTGTGCTGGAAGTGGCTTTTCATTTCCTCCTTTGCGGTGCCAGAGCAGCCGGACATGCTAAGCAGAGGGAGAAGAGCAGAGGAAGGTATTTGGGGCTTCCCGGAACAGGGCTGGGTAAATCCTGCGCTGTGTCTTGCCGCGGGAGGCCGGCGCAGGGCTCGGCTGCCCCGGGGCCGCCGGAGCGAATGTGCGGCCTGTGCCAGGCAGCTGCGAGCTGCCAGCGGAGAGTGTCTTCTGGGCAGGGTTAAGACATATTCCTGCAGGGATTAAGACATATTCCAAGTCTCTTTCTCCACAGAACCTAAGGGACCCCACCGCTGCTGGACTGGGGGTCGGGAACCAGCTTTTCCCACTCCTTCTGGCTCCCTCCTTGCACTGCCCCAGGTTTGGCCAATCCAGCATCCCCAGCAGACACAGAGGCACGGAGCATCCACCTGCCTGCGTTTGAGCCCAACTGATGTCCTTGACAATGCTACAGAGCTGGGTGAGACTGAGGGGATAAAATGCATTTGCTGTGCTCTCACTGGCTGCCTTGCATCTGAAATTTCTGGACTCAGTTTAGAGCCCAAGCAGGAACCCGGAGATGGGCTGGAAATGCCAGCCTTGCTCTGGACCTCTGGACAGGTCACAGCCTCTCAGGGAACTGGCAAGAAACATCTTTTGCAGTTAGGTGTAGCACTAATTAACTTTCTTCCCCAGGTTCCTTCTTAAAAAAAAAAAAATAAAAATAAATCAGAGCTGCCAAACAGAAGTGGGCTGTGTAGGATAGCAGCAATTTCCTTCATCCCTAGAGTGGGTAAAGGAACAACATTGCTCTCTCTCTGGGGTGATATCTCCATGGGTGGGCTGAGATCTCACCTGGGTATTTCTTAGTTTCCTTTTTAATTCCCCAGCATAGGCAAGGAAATCAGGAATTCAGGTCTTGAGGAATAAAAAAAGGGGGGTTGGTGACATGAACTTGGGTCAAATTTGATTGTCTTTTAGTTTTTCAGAAATTAAAACTTTCCAGCTGTGACAACTATCTCATGGAAAACCTGAGTTTTCTGGCATAATCTTTATTAAGGAAACAGTAATCTGGCAGCTGTGACTGCCTTGACCATCCGTGGCTGCTTAAGGTGTGAAAACACTGCTGGAAGGAGCCAGGACCAACCAGAACTATGTGTTACACAGAGACTCTGTAACCCCCCAAAAGCAAGGTTTAATGTCCCCTCTGAAATGTGTTATCCTGCAGTATAATGGCACCTACTGATTGTGGTAGGTGTTAAAATAAGCAGCTGAGTGAGTAAGTACTGCTGGTTGGCTGATCTTCAGAAAAGATGGTTGCTTATTACCTTATCTTTAGGTCCCACAACAGCTAATAGATGTGAAAAGTAAGGATATGGATCACATTAGGCATGTCCAAAAATTCTGGCACGAGAAGAGCTTTAAATGATAAAGTGACAGTTATTAAAGTGAAATATACTTATTCAGGGGGAAAGTTGTTTATTAACCTACAATGTACAAAGTTACACAGATATAAAAATTAAACATTGACTTCAGAGATTTCAAGATCATATTAGTTTTCCATGGTGCCTTATTTTTATGAGGAGGCAGATGAACAGTTTATGATAGGACTCTCTGGTGACAGTGGGTAGAAGGCATTCGAGCCATTTCACCAGCTCCACAGACTGCTGGTCCAGTTGAAGTCCTACCAGTGCTGCAGCCCTGCCATGAAGTTCAGTTTTGTGTTTCCTTCTGCTAGGGTGAGCTCTCAGACACCGTGATGTGGCTGCATGAACTTGAAAGTGCTTTAGCTACTGCCCTAGAAGAGCTTTGGGAAAGTGAGAATCAGCTCAAGGTTGGTACCCAGATCATCACTAATTCAGAGCAATTGTCCTCCACAAATCTGAAGCAATAAGTGATGGCAATTATACTGTTAGAAGCAGATGAATAGAAAGAGATGTAGTGGAAAAACTGGTGTAAGAAACTGCCAGAAGTCAAGTTTTCTCACAGCACAGCTCCACAAGAGGAACCATCTGGGAGACTGCATCATTTATTGTGATTGCACAGATGAGGTGACAAGACTGGCACACCACAGATTGTACATATTATCGTGTATTTTTTAAAGTTTGCCATCCATTAAATAAAAGCAATTTGTCTACAAGTGAGATTTTTACTTGTGTGTGCTGATACACTTTTGACATTGCTAGCTGAATTTTGTCAGATTGTTACTATGTCAGGCTTACTTTTCATAACCCTCTGTTTTATCAGATATTATATGCAAATGCTTATTGCCCATTTCCTTCTGAAGCCAGTGCAAAGGATAGATACAGCCCTGATTAATAAACATTTATTAAACACTGAGTTCCTGAAACACTGCACCATTTTCTTACCTGTTTGTTTAGATTAATACTAAAAGAGTGACTTCTCAGCTGCAAAAGCTGTTTGAAGAGATGAAGACGGACATTATTCAGAAAGAGCAGATGATTCTGAGTGACATTGAATCCAACGAAAAAAAACAACTGGAAGACGTTACAAAAGTGAAGAAGGAAATGGAACAGAGGAGAGATGAGGTTGTGCAGCACCTTCAGTCTTTGCAGGTGAGAGAGCAACCAGATAGTTTCCTCTTCTTCAAAGTAAGCAGCAGTATTCTGCTTTTTCTCATGAAGATGCCTATTTCTTAGCCATCTGCCCTTTCTTGAAATTACACTAACTTTTTTTTTTTTTTTTTTTCCTTTTTTCTTTTTTTTTTTTTTCTGTGCAATCCTATTTGTAGGAATTTAAACTGGCCCTGGACAGGTATGTTTGCCCTGAAAACACTTGTTTTCTTCTTTGAAAAGATACGGTGTTGATAGCTGGGGTCAAACCCCAGTGCCTGTAGCCCACTGTGTCCCGTCACCCTACACTGCAAAGCTGCTCCCTATTCCAGCTGAGCCAGAGGGCACCATGTCCACACTACTAGTAAGGATGGGGAGATATCTGCCTGCCATTCCAGTGGTTCCTTTGGGTTTAAGTTTCCATGGCAGCTACATGGTTGCTGCATTCTGATGAAAACCACTGGCTTTTGTTATCAGAAAAACATTTTTGTCAGAGATGAAGCCTATAGGGTTCAGTTTACAGCAACACTTTTGGATGCATATTGGTGATACTCCTTAACATAAGTCCCAGTGCCTTTGGCTGCTGGCTCATTTTCCATCAATTTTTTGCTGCTTCTTGTGGGCAAGCTTAATAGCTAGACAGATTTACCATCCCTTCTCTTGCAAGTAGTACATTTAATTTATAAATTATCACTTCCTGATTGACACTTGGGTGCTGGCTGTAATTCAGTGGTGCAAAGCTTTGCTGACACTCGGTTAAAGATCCAAAAGAGATTTTTCTGGAGCCCTGAAGTCCTCAGCTGCATGAAGGGCTAGCTCAAATATCTAGCTAGATTGTAAACTATCATCTCTCTAACTCAGCAACTTAAATCTGAGTTGAACTTGGATTGTAAGGATGACTTTGAACCACCGTGTACCTCGGGGCTGTGCTGGCAGCAACACAGACTTTTGCACCTGTGCCTCAAGTCAAAGTCTAGCCCGTGGGATCAAAGTAATTTTCCAGAAGGCTGGAAACCATTTAATGTATTTGGCATTTTCTGTCATGATGGCAGTTGTGCTCTAAAAGGACAAGAGCCTGCTTCCGGCAGGTCAAAGCACTATTCACACAAGGGTATTAACAAAATGAGTCCCCCTTCCTCATTATCAGCATGTGAAAATTCCCATCCAGATTTACTATGCAAAAGGCATCGCCAGACAAATAACAATATATAAGAAGTGCAGCTCACTTAACCTTATCAGAGAGTTGTTGGCCTGCTACTTCATGTTGCCCAAACACCCTCCTCTTTGTGAAGTCCTTCCTATCCAAGTTTGTTAACTTGCTAAGTGCTTTTTGTTGGTGAAATGATTGTCTGTGCCCTAGGCTTGGGAGTCAGAATTGCAGTGTCAGCAGGATGGATGAGGTGGTAGTGCAGCTGGATCAGGACGATTGGTACACAGGCACAATGGATTACCTGAGCTCTCTGCTGCAAGGAGTGTTCAGTGAGTGACCTGCCCCAACCTGCTGGCCCCCAACCCACAACAGCAAGCCACAGGGCTCAGTGAGCCAGGCTGAGGGCAACCAAACGCTGGTTCCTTTATTTGGGGACCTCAAAGGAAGGGAGGAACTTTGGATCTCCTGCTTCTTTGTATCTCTGCTCCTTCACAGTCTCTCCTCTCACAGACAGAGGAGTGATAAGATGACCAGGGAGGAAACTCTCCTTTGGAATGATGAACCTGGAATTCCCTGCAGGAGATCTCTGTTCCCAGGAGATAGTGGGTGTCTCCACCAGACAGCCCAACATGCTCCAGCAGTTGATCCATGGAGCAGGGCAGGAAACCTGGGCTCCCTCCTGCCCCAGCATCAAGTCCGTAGAGTTCTCTGGAAATTCTGTGAAATGTCATTTGGCTCCAGGTATTTAACTACAGGATTCTGCCAGTGCTGGTACAACTTTTCTAGTGAAGCATTGGGGAATTCTCTTCCCCCTCCCTCCTTTTCTATAAACCATGGTTGCTATAGCGAAGAGGCTTTTGAATAAACAGATGTTTCCTGGAGGTCAAAGCAAAAATCTCTGCACCGTGCAGGTAACCCTGCCTTGCCAGAGCATTTTGGGGATGGTTCATTCAACCAGCTTAGAGTTTCTTCTAACTGGCCTGCTGTGTGGGTATGTAACTTGTATAGCTTGTAGGGAGGTAGCAGCTTTGTAGCTAGTCTTTGTTTGGGTTTGGATGGGGCTTTGGGGGTGTTGGAGATTTTAATTCATAAAATCAAAGTAAATAATACTTGTTCACCATGTTTTAATTTTTTGAGGGGAAAATATTCTCTTCTGACAAGCATTTCTTAGGAACAGGTTAATCATAGAATTTCACTTTGAAAGGAATGTGTTTGGGAACAGCTGGTCAATGGGGAAGCTGAGGACAATGCACTAATGCAAACATTTGTTTTACCTGACACATTTGAAAAAATATTTTCTTTTTTCAATAATTCATGTGGCTGGTAATAGGTGGAGCAAAGAATTCATTGTCTTTGTATGAAACCAGTCTAGTCAGCCTCTGAACCACACTTCAGTGCTTCTACAGAGAGCTCCTAGAGCCATACAGAATACCGTGGTCAGCAGCATCTGAAGTTGCTTTACTGGCCACTTCCCTATCTCTACGGATGCTCTTTTCTGATCAAGCACGTGGTGCTTTCCAAATGTGGCTGTTAGTGCACACTTCAGCTCCACAGGGGAATTTCATGGTCACTGCTGGGCAGATAGGCTCTTTTTGTTGCTGTAAGCTGCTCTCTGCCTACCTATGGTTCAAATCCAACCTATAGGCTCACAGCCTGGGTGTTTCTTCTCCAAATAATATAAATATTCTACTGAAAACCATGGTTGCCAACGTACACAATTTTAAGATATAAAGGCTAGTTTGGGTACTAGTATACAAGTTTGCATTCCAGGCTACAACTTTATTCTGTCACTTGTGGTAATCAAGATACACCTAATTGCAGGGATTGAAACCAGTAAACTTGGCAAAAGCCATCTCAGATTGAGAGTAGAAACCTCACCAAGCTGTAATGGATCTGCATCCCTTGCCCTGCTGCACACATCAGCTGTCAGCATAACAAAAGGCGGCCAAATTTTGGGAGCTCACCAGTAGCTTAAGGTGACTTTACAAATATTCCCTACTGCTCGAAGCGAGCAAGAGACAAAGGACAGCTGCTCTCAACCACTGCTGAGGCAAAAGTGAGTTCAGTGAGGCAAAAGAGAGTTCAGTGCTGCTGCAGCAGCCAGCAAGTTGCTGCACTGCTGCAAATCACCCGAGAGAGAGCAAGTTGAGCAATTCCTTAGTGAATTGTGTTGCTGATATGTATTCCCATGCCTTCAGCCACAGACTGCCCTGGGAGAACAGAGCACCCTTCTACCCCTCACCAGCAGAGGGAAAGGGCTCAGCAGGGTGCTGAGAAATTCCTGCACTCCCTGGCAGCTGCCCTTAGAAGTTTCTGGATAGGTAAGCATGTTTCTGGATATATGGCTACCCCCTTGCCTGCAAGCAATTCTCATTTTTTAACACCATTTCTGACAGTCTCGGAGAAGCCATGATGATATTTTCTTTCTCTGGGAAGGATGAGGCACTGACTTTTCCTTTCCTCCATGCCAGCTGTCATCTGAAGGTCTGAGCCTCTGCAAGAAATATCTGTGACCTGTTTAGAGAAGAGCCTTCCCAGCAACCATCATCCAGTTCAAAGATTGACTCGTCTGAATTTTAGACTTCTTGTAATACTGCCTGTGTTAGCCTTGAGGAAGCAAAGAGAGGTGGAAGACTAGATGGAAACAATGTAATAGAACACCAGAGTCCAGTGATTATTTAACTAAGCCTAACCACAACAACGCTCTGAAAAGTTTAATAACTAATTGGTTTATGACTTTAGGAGACAATATTGGGTGATGGCATAATCTGAGAGTGTAGCAAATCCCCACAGCTATTTGTACAGAACACTCTTGATAGCAGTATAATTGAGATACGTAGACCTGATGATATGGGCAGAGCCAGTTTCTTTTTGACAGATATATCTGTGGCCTAAGTATTTTGATTACCCTAAGGGCTCTGATTTCTTGCATCTTTCATTAGTTATTATGTTCTCTTCCCTCCACCTGCTTCATTTTTACTTGGCATTTGCCTCATCCTTGATGGAAACCTTTAGAGCAGAGGAAAGTGAAGCAGCTGATTTTATGGCTGCTTTTTTTTGCTTTTGACAAGCATCATAGTATGTGTTTCAATTTATAATCAAATTCATAAATAATATTTCAAGAGCTAGGACAGGCTTCTTTTTGTTACTTAGTCTGACAGGTTTTCTAAGGAAGTCAGACATGCTAAACCTTTATGTTTGACACCAGGACTTCTTGAGGTCTGACACCAAACAGGTACCACTTTGATTGTGCACTCTGCAGACTGCAGGAGGTCTTGAGGAATGCTGTCCTAAGGCCACTGATTGCTGCCCCCAAAGGCTCAAGTTCAAGAAACTCAGTGTACCTTATTTTTATGTTGGTTTTGTCCTTATTTCCCGTTAATGTTTGCCTGTCTCACCAAATAAAGCTGCCTGCATGGGAAATCAGAGGGTGCCTTTATCTGCTGACTGATAAAACAGAGCTGGGAGCCTGGAAAAGACCAAAAAGAATCAGAGAGAGCCACTGCATAGGAGTTTTATTGATAGGGCAGAGAGGGAGGGTAAGACTTGAGAGCTTTTTGCCTGGGGGACCAGGGAGCAGAGGGCTGTGCCAAGAGCTGCCAGGCAAGAGGAAAGGTGGGAGAGCTTCTTTGGCTCTGGCACGTGCCAGGCTTCCCAGGAGAATGTCCCCAGTAGAACAAAATAAATCAATTTTCAAGATGATTTTGTAGTCTGGGAAGCTGGTGTCTGGAGATTTGCTATTACAAAGGTGACAGGGCAATCTGGAGAACCAGAGGCAGTGAGTTTGACAGAGGGAGTGGGAAGGGCAGATGGCACATCTTTGCCTTCGTGTGTCAGCAAACGCCAGCTCCCTGCTCCTCAGCAGGAGATTCTGGAGTGTGAAGAGCCCAGAGACACATTTCTCCAAGGCCAAAGGTTCCCTTAGGAGAGAAATATATTAACCATAAAACTTAATATAGTTTGAGAAGAGGAAAGCACTTAGAAGTAAAATTATTTCCTTAAATATTTAATTGAATTTTCTACCACCACCCTTTTCCAAAAACCAATGTACAGCAAAAATAAATTTTAAAGGACCCTAATTATAGTGATTCAGAAAAAAAAGGTAAATTTATTATCATGTTCTTTATCTGTGCTCCAGTAAGATATTATATCCCTGTTTCTTCCCTGAAGACATGGTGTACTTGATGATCCACTTGTTCCACAGTCTCTAGAACGTCAATGAAAATGCTGTAACAACCATTACTTTGTGGTTTCTTATTAGGTTCCTGCAGAGTCCCCACACAAAAGAGTCCTCTCAATGGTTTTTGTCATAGATGTCACTCCTCACAAGGATTTGTTCTGGTAGTTTTGGAGCACCATCACTTCAAACGCAATTAAAACTCCTGTGGAAGTTCCTAAGAGGATTAGAAAGTCAGAGGCACTGATGTTCTGATGGAGGGGAGCCAGGGGAGGAGGAAGGAGCTTTTTTATTTTTTTGTAACTTGCCTGTTCTAGTTACCATGACATCTAGTTAAATCCTAGTGGAGTGGGTAAGTGTTTACTATTGGAAATATTCTGTATTCCACAACAAGATCTATAGTGTTTGTCTAACACCAAGAGACACGAGCCTGAATTCTGCAGGCTGGAAGTGGTCTTGCTTTCTCTGACCGTGTTGATAGGCTTTTTGGCCACTGGAGGCTACAGCTGAAATGCAAATATTAAGCAATGCTCAGCTGCAGAGAATGTCTGCTTTTCTGTGCAAATGACAAAGTAAAGGCAGACAAGGCTGGGTACGGCTGCTCCGACCTTAAACCTCCAGTCCAGAGGTAAAACCAGAGTACTGAACAAAAACCTGGTTATTTTTCAGTACTTAGACTGTCAAAAGATCCTCTGTCCTTCCCAGCTGGAAGCGTCTCCCAGACAGACCTGGAGAGCAGAGCAAACAACACTTGACGGGTTTAAAAGACAATTTTTTATCAATACAGTACCTCAAAGCAAAATGAGGCCATTGTATCTGTCAGAAGTTGTTAAGAGTCTCCTTATCTATGACAGCCATGAAAAGTTTAAGGTTCCTTTACATCAAGTTACCAACACATAATCTCTCAAATTAAGAGCCTGGGTGTGACCTAACGGAAATGGAGATCCTTCACCGGAGCCCCTCAGGTTCGTTCATCCTTTCGGGGTGTTTTTTTCTGGGGTAAAGATCACCAGCAGCGAGTCAAGCCTGCACCAGCCTTCTTCAGGCTGCCCGTGATCCAGAACACACATGGAATTAATTAGAAAGTAAAACTGACGCGTTCGGCCCGGTAGTTCAGGCCTTTCCCGACACACTGGTCTGTCTCCCGGTCCCCACCGCAGCCACGGGATCGGCCCGGCCCGGCCCTCCCCGGGCGGCAATGGGGCGGTGCTGCCTCCCCTCCCCTTCCCTCTTCTTTTCCCTTTCCTTCCCCTTCCCGCCGACTCCGGGACCCTGGCGGGCGGGGTCGAGGCGCAGGGCCGGTCCGGTTGGTCAGTGTGTCCCGCCCAGACAACATCTGTCCGGAACCGGCGGCGGCCACGCTGTGAGTGGGCGCCTGAGCGGCGTGGGGTGGGTGGGAGGAGGGAGGGACGCGCAGCCGTGGCCCGGCCCGGTTCGGCTCTGCGCGGGGGGTGCTGCTCGCTGCCCCGCCTTGGGGAGCGGTTCGCGCAACGGCACCACCAGAAAAAAAGGGAAGGAAAACGGAGTATGAAAGGCGGGGGGGTGGCTGCCCGCCCGCCCGAGGGCTGGATGTGAATGGAGCGGTGCGGAGATGGAGAGGATGAAGCCGAACGTTGTGTTGAAAGTCTTTGTCACTTTTCACCGTCCTGGAAGCGCAAATGTTGGTTTCCGAAGCGATACACAAACTCTTCTCGAAACCCCCCAGTTTCAGGAGTGTAGAGAGTGCATCGGTGTCTTCTTGCTGTATGTTCTTCTTACGGGTTTTAAGTATAAACAAAACAAAATCCAAAACACTTCCTTATGCAGCTCAAGCCCCGTGCGCGGTTCTGTGGGGATCCGGACAAGTTTCTTCCAGCCCCTACCCGAGGAAATGCCGTCGGGGCAGCGCTTGCTCCGCCCGGACACGGCTGCGCTGTTTGAACCTAACGGTGAGGGCGGGAGGAGGGTCCTGAGGGAGGGCTGGCTGGCTGGAAGTACTGCTTGGCGAACTCGGTAACAAACCTGGTTCGGGTGGAAAGTGCGTGAGGCAGCAGCTGGCTATCAGCGAGAGGGATCCGTGTGCCCGTCACACTCGGTTTACAGCTGCTTTCTCGGAGGTGAGACGGCTTTCCGGGAAGGGATGGCTGGGAGCGGGGCTGCCACATCCCGTGGGACCTTCCCCCAAGGGGCCCCGGGGCTGCGTGAGACGGTGGTCGGGAGAGCTGACATTTGGAAGAGGAGAAGATCGAATGTTTTACGCAAGGGTGGTTTTCTTGTCCGGCTTTACAGGTTTTCCGACTTGAGATAATGACTGATTAATTATTGTGCTGACAGTGAAGTAGCTCTCATCCCAAATGTGTTGATTAGCTGTGGTAAATATGGTACTGTGTTTTATGGTTTTACTAAGATTTCAATATTCATACAATTTTTTGTCTTATGTTTAAATAACTGTAGTTTGTTTTGTTGGAGGATGTTAAGGCTTTTGTCAAAAATCTGAAGTTTTTTCCAAGGTACGTGCAGTGCTGTTCCAGTGCCTATCTCAGTGTTCTCATGGCAGTTCTATTTCCTTGTTCCTCCCCAACAGTTAAGAGATTAATTGGAAAATGCTATTGTCCAACAAGAGTTAAGGACAAAGATTTAGTTACAAAAATATTGTGGCATACTTTCATTTTGTACTCTTAAGGTGACGCTTTTCCAAGGGCCCAGAGGTAGTAACCCAACCCAACACAACAGTTCTTGTGGAACCGGGGTTTTTTTGATTTGCCCGCTTCTCCTTTACATGCCTTAAAAAATTGCTCATATCTCTTTAGATTATGTGTTTATGCATTAGTATTCAAGTGCATTAAACTTCTGTACTAGTGGGTACGTGAGGGTGGGTACTGATTGCATGTGGTGATGACTCGTGCACATGAAATTTAGAAAAATAACCTAGAAAAAAATATTGTTTCCAAGTTTCAATTTTTAATGTTATTTCAGCAGTTGAGTGGGCTTCACAATCCATTATTCTCTCGCTGCCAACGTGACTGTGATCAGTAACAGAGAAATGGAGTCCACGCCAGCAAGCCCTGTGCTGCAGGTAGTGTTTCTCCAGAGTCAGATGCTAGGCAGATGCTAGTTCACCTCTGCCATGTCATGGCATCAGTAAGGCCTGTATGGGTCCAGAAATAGTCTGTAAAAGTCTCGCAAGAATGCAGTCCCTCCCCTTATTTTTTTTTAATTTTTTTTTCTTTTCTCGGTCATAACAGAGATACTAAAAGCTTCCTCAGTTCTGTGTTACAGGCTTTTACTTTGTATCTTAAGTGAAGCTTTGAGACAATCACACACTCCCTGAAGATCTGAGGGAAAAATGGAGCTGATGAAAGGGAATTCTAGACACACAAATTACTTTTACACAATTAGGAGCTTTCAAAATAAAAAGCGCGGTAGCTCCTTTTCCAAGTTAAGTATACAGAATATCCCTCAGTGTACTGAACCGAAGAGTGGGTTTTCTTTGTTTGTTTGTTTGTTTTAAGATCAAAATCCAATTTTACTAGGCAAACTTGGAGCTAAATGGTTACAAAAATACTACAGAGCAACCCTTTCAGGCAGAAAAGGGTAAAATGGGTGTTGGAAATGTCAGGACACTAGGAAATGGCACTGTGAGCAGCAGTCACTGCATGATGAAAGGCCCCTTTCATGCCATGTAGAGAAAGCTGTCCTGCAGGTCAACACAAAGATCCAGTATATGCTCAGAGTTCAGTAGCCAAAAAGAATTCTACTTAGAACATTTTTCTACTGTCTAGACACGACTGAAAAAAAGCCAGGTATCATCTACTGTGCAGATGTTCTACAGCACTGGAGAGAACTGAAGTGCACTGTCTCGGTTTCGTGTTGGAGTTCTCTGACATGTTAAGAGAAAATTCCAGGTCTGAGTGAGCTGTCTACAAGTCCTGGATGAGGGAGAGGGGAATCAGAAGGATTTTCTTTTAATAAAAAGTCTTTACTAAAATCTCAGAGAACAAACTCATTCAAGTGATCTGCTTCAAATAAAAGGCAGTCTGGAGTGAATTTTCCCCTCAACTTTTACAGTATTGATTTGCTGAACTTTGGGTGAAAAGCTTTTTGGTTTGTGAGTTGCAAAATGACTGAAACTGCATGAGTAAATACAATTTATAGAATGTGCTTATGCACGTTATGCATATGTGATTTTGAATGCTGGATCCACTTAATTCTCACTGTGTAGGATTTGCCTTTTTGGGGTGAGTACTATAAATAATCCCTGAGTGGACTTTTCAATACCGTTCGTGTGGGTATGATTAGGTATCTGGAAGGTAGGGATGTTACTGCATCCAGTTCTGGGCTCCCCAGTTCAAGAGGGACAGGAATTTACTTTAGAGTACAATGTAGGGCTATGAGGATGCTTAAGGGACTAGAACCTTATGAAGAAAGTCTGAGGGACCTGGGGCTTTTTAGTCTGAAGAGAAGATTGAGAGAGGATCTAATTAATGTGTATAAATATATGAGTGCTGGGCATCAAGAAGGAAGGGCCAACTTCTCATTTGTTCCCTGTGGTAGGACAAGGGGCAATGGTTTCAAGGTAGAGCACAGGAAGTTTCACCTCAACGTGAGAAGGAATTTCTTTACTTTAGGGGTTACAGAGGCCTGGAATAGGCTCTCCAGAGAGGTTGTGGAGTCTTCTTCTCTTGAGACTTTCAAGACCTGTCTGGATGCAGAGTGATCTGCCCTAGTTTTGGTCCTGCTCTGGCAGGGGGGTTGGACTTAATGATCTTCAGAGGTCCCTTCCAACCCCTGACATTCTGTGATTCTGTTCTTCAAGCATGATCTCGAGTATGTGATTTCTTTCACTGCATGTTTCCTCACTGTAAAGATCTCAATACTTCATAGGGCTCTGCTGAGCTATAATTATTCCAAAACACATAAAAGGTAAAGATCTGGAAGGCATTAGCCAAGGAAAGTTTGTCATTATAACGTTTGTTACAGCCATATGGGTATACAATGCAGTATGGCCGAGGCTGTAAGATAAAAGTTTGGAAAAATCAAGCAGGGCAAGTAGGCAAAACTGAAGCTTTCTTTTCTTCCCTTCTGTTGTACTCAATTGCAAGAGCAAATATGGAGACAAGTATATACATTTTAAAATATACTCCTAAAAATGTGCATGTACTAAAGTTCTAGGTGGACTCATCCTTGGATCTAGAACTTTCAGTTCTCCAAGTTGTAAAGGCCAAGAGGAAAAGAGGACATAGATACCAGAACCAAGACTTGTGTTCAAACTTAGGAATTTTCCACTGAAGTCTCACCCAATCCAGCAGTGTGTTAAAGCTTAATTTTTCCATTTTTTGGAGTGTGACACTCCCTGAGCAGCTCCTCCACCTGTGGTCAGACCACCTTGCAAACTCCATGTGCAGGTCAGGTGAGTTGGGTATAGAGTGGGAGGCATGGAAATATGGAACGGGGCAGGAGCCAGAGAAAAGCATTGACATGGGCAGAAAAACCTTCTGGGTGGGGAGAGAGGTGAAGGTATCAATAAAATATCTCACACAGAATGTGAGACCTGCCAATGCTCTTCTGCTCCAGCATGTGACAGAGCATGGGTTGTGTGGATCACAATTACAGGAAGGCATACAGTGCCCATCTTACCCAGAAAACCCATCTTTACTGATGCCTTCATGCAGATCAGTTTTGGAGCCAGGGAGGTGTCTGTTCAAAACACGGCTCCTTTTCAGTAGAATTCAGTGTCAGGCTAGCAAAGGGAGCTCTGTTTGCTTATCTGGAAGGATGCAGGAGCTTACCCACCAGAAAGACACACTGTTTCTGGGTCTGTAGTGAATGAAAAGACCTTTTGGGAGCCCTGGCCAGGAGCAGAACAGAAAATGCAAACCCCTTTCTCTGACATTTTCTTTTGGCTAACTATTAGCAACTGTCCTGTGAGTTGACTTCAGATATATCTATCAGCATCTGTTCTGTGTGTTGACTTCAGATAGATCCCTGCATGCTGTCGCCTGGTAGCTCTAGGGAAATGCAGGCTGTAGTGCTTCAGGCAATGTCTTTCCAATATTAAATGTGCATTGATATAATTACCTTGATTCACTGTTTGTGGGCACCTTTTGTTAAAGCACGTGTTCTAGCAGAAGTGTGTTGCCTCCCTTCCATTGTGCCTACTCATTTGTGTGTATTGTTTTGGTCAGATGTAATTTATTTGAAAACCAATTCCAAAAAGTGAAGAGCCTTCCTTTCAGTGTATCGTTGGCTGAAGAAAGCCACTGTGTAAAGACTGCATCTTCTTAGGTAACAAAAAATCTTTATATTTAGTGGGTGAAAACACTGGATTTAGAAAAAAAAATATTTAAGTGAGATTGAGACCAAGTTGTGCAATACTAGAAGTACACTCATTGTAGTTCATTTTTGGCAGCTGAATTAATGTGACTGTTGGACTCCAGAAAACCTTGTGCCCATCTTTGCGTGGTGGAACAGTGTGCAGGTCAGGATTTTACCAAGGAAGCCTCTCGGTGTGACAATGCTTCTGCATTCTTTTCTATTTCACAGCATTGCCAGCAGCAGGTTTATTCTGTGAGATATCAGCTTCCCTCCTAGAGAAGGTGATTCCTTGCTTGACAGGGTTATAATGAGGAGGCTTTTTCCAAGTTTGCTTGAAAATCGCTTTTTCTATGCTGAACTGAGACTTTCAGCCCTTGTTTTTCATAAATACTGTATTTTCTCTGTTAAAAAGTATGACATAGCACACTAATTTGTAGTTTAATGCAAATGGTTCTTCATGTTTTCAGGGAGTCCTTGAGATGGCAGCAATGGCAGAATTAAACAACATCCATTCAGTGACTGAAATGCCAGAAGGAGATGATGCTAAGTGCAGTTTCCATCACAGAATGTTCTTGGAACCACAAGAGAAGAAGAGCAGCGTGAAGGATCTGGTGGTTAAGCAAGCAAAGAAAACTTGCAGCTGCACTCCAGACAAAGTTAAAGACTATGTTTTTGGGTTTTTTCCTGTCTTGCAGTGGCTTCCTAAATACAAACTAAGAGAGTACCTATTGGGAGACATAATGTCTGGTGTGATCGTGGGGGTCTTACTAGTCCCACAGTCAATCGCCTATTCTATTTTGGCTGGAGTGGAGCCTATTTATGGCCTTTACACGTCCTTTTTTGCTAGCATTATTTATTTCATATTTGGAACCTCCCTCCACATCTCAGTTGGCATCTTTGGTGTGATTTGCCTGATGGTGGGACAAGTGGTGGATCGGGAAATACAGAGAGCTGGCTATGAGTTAGAGCCAGCTGCACTGGGTGCCCTCAGCGCGGCAGCAGCGCCTCTGAACAGCACCAGCTCGCCTCTGAATCAGACATCCCAGGAGCTGCTCTGTGATAAAAGCTGCTATGCAATTAGAGTGGGAGCCACCATGACCTTCATAGCTGGAGTCTATCAGGTAAGAGGAGGTGGGCAAATGAGTATTTCATGGGAATAGTTTTAAATATTCTTTAAGGGACTGTCTGTGTGAATAGCCCGCTGGGCTTGCAGTGTTCTCAACCTGCATCCCAAGGAGCAGACCCGGGGAGGACTGGAGTTCTATAGTTATTGTGGTGCAAGAAACTCCTCTGTGTCCTTTTTTTTTAATTTTTTTTTTTAATATTTTTATTTTTAATTTTTTATTTATGTTTTGTGCTTAATTGCTACTCTCTCAGGGACTGTAAGGACCTGCACAGAGCCACCTGCTGCTCCCAAGCAATTTACTCATCACCTTCCTCACTATAGCCAGAAGTTGTTGGGTTTTTTTCTAGCTTATAGCTTAGGTCTCCCTTCCATTGGTCCAAAATATGATGTGTCAGCTTTTAATTCCAGACTTCAGTCATCTGCCTTTTATCAAAGAATAATCTGGACAGTAAAAGTATCTCCAGTTTCCTTTTATTTGTCACTGTGCTTGTAAAACTTTGTTCTTTGCCCATTCAAATTCCAAACAATGCTGTTGTATGAAAACTACTGAAGTGATAAAATATATTTGAAATAAAACATGTAATTATTACTATATTAAAATACATTACACAGCTGTATTTTACTACTCTATCTCTACTTCCTAAAATTCACTGCATACTGAAATTAAAGCGAGTATCTTTTTTTTTTTTTTTTCTTTTTTCCCCCCATAGTTTTAAGCATTAATCAGAATGGATTTAGTTTTAGTGGTACTGCAGAGCTGTAGTATTTCAGTCTTGAGTTTATGTTGATTTGTTCTAACAGTGACCTCCAGGGTGTTAGCTAATCAAACTGAAGAGAAGCAAAAACAGGAAATATAGCAGTGATAGTGTAAAACACTGGTTTTAGATGCAATTGGAAACATTTTTGTGTACTGCAAGTTAGTGTAGAGTAATTTCAGAAATATTCTGGGACTTGTGAGGTACCCTGGGTTTTATGTTTCATCACTGTAAGATCAGTGCAGTGTCAAGTTTGTGAATTGCACTGTACAATTCACAATTCTTTGTAAGTACAACTAACTTTGTTTGAAGATGCAAGACTACTTATGTACCTCTGTATGTTAGGCTTATTCTGTCTCTCTGCCTGCTAGCCAATAGGTATTCGTATGCTCAAATATTTTTTTTTAATTGGAAGCTGTAACCAAAGTCAGAAATTCTTTGTACCAGAAACTTCCTAATCAAATCTCAGAATGCAAGTCTGCTCACACCAGCTGCCTACAGCATAACAAGGTAAGGCAGTTATTGCTAATGTTTCACAGTTAGAAAAACCTTACCAAGGCTGTGAGGGAGCCTTTTTTTAGAGCTTGTGTCTGAGCCAATGTCCAGTTAGTCCAGGTCCTAAATTTGCCTGTATCTCAGAAATATTTTATTGTTCTCATGAGGTTTCCAGCTGTGATCCTGGCTACCTTTATTTTGCCTTAACTACTTAATAGTGTATCTCAACTTGACACTACTTGATTTTTTCTACCTGTAAGTTCTGGCTTGCAGTCTTCAGATAACAGAGTAGCTATCCCTGCTGGCCAGCACAGGGAATTAAAAAGTTTCTAGCAAACTGTTGTGAGAAGGTCCACGTTCCATTTGGCATGAGGGTCAGTGGGGAGGAGAGAACTTTTTCCAGGTATCAAGAAATGTGTGGAACAGGTATGCATAAATCTGGATAAGTCACTCCCATGAGAGAGCATTAATAAAAATGAATGACAGTGCACTGAAAAGTTTATGTCATCTGCCTCACAAGTGTTTGCAGCTCACATACTTTCTGAGTCAGATGCACCAAACTCTAAGCAGTACAAAGGAGAGCTGTTATGGCATAAGCTGCATTTTTATTGCAGGTTCTGAGGTCCAGTGTAAGACAGACAAAAAAGTTTTGAATCCATGCAATGTTCACAGAGCTTATTAGAACTTGAGAGAGAAATGACAAGCAGCCAGTACTTCAAGTGCTTTTTCCCCCAGGCTTTCTTTTTTTTTGCCTGCTGGGGTAACTAAGAGAAGTTGCACCTGAACCAAGGAGCAAACAATTAGAGTACAAAGGCCCCTAAAAAGTCTGCTCCCTGTTAAAAAACCATTTGACTTAAGTGCAGTGCACCAGGAGCAGCTGAATGCTAGAGACTGCTTTTGTCTATGCTCAGACCATGCCTTGTCCTTCAGGGCTGTGCACAGTGGGTTGTTTTGTTTTTTTTTTTCTCTGGCCTCCCTCCAGAGCCCCACAGTGATGATATCTGAAAGATTTGCATCCTAATCTGTTGCGTGTGGTTGATTCCTTCCAGGTGGCTATGGGCTTCTTTCAAGTGGGCTTTCTCTCAGTGTACCTCTCGGATTCACTGCTGAGTGGATTTGTCACAGGTGCCTCCTTCACCATCTTAACCTCACAAGTCAAATACCTCCTGGGCCTGGACATTCCACGGAGCAGTGGCATTGGCTCCCTCATCACCACGTGGGTAAATATCTTCAGAAACATACACAAGACTAACATCTGTGATCTCATCACCAGCTTCTTATGCTTTCTTGTACTTATTCCAACCAAAGAGCTTAATGAACATTTTAAATCCAGGCTCAAGGCTCCAATCCCAGTTGAACTAGTTGTGGTTGTGGCAGCTACTCTGGCATCTCACTATGGGAAGCTGAGACAGACTTATGGCTCAAGCATTGCTGGACACATCCCAACTGGGTTTCTGCCACCTCATCCTCCAGACTGGAACCTGATTCCTAATGTGGCTTTGGATGCTATTCCCATAGCTATTATTGGCTTTGCCATCACTGTCTCCCTCTCAGAGATGTTTGCCAAGAAGCATGGTTACTCCGTGAAGGCCAACCAGGAAATGTATGCCATTGGCTTCTGCAACATCATTCCCTCTTTCTTCCATTGCTTCATAACAAGTGCAGCACTTGCCAAGACTCTTGTCAAAGAGTCCACAGGCTGTAGGACACAAGTGTCTGGCTTAGTGACTAGTTTGGTAATCCTCTTAGTCCTCCTTGTGATTGCGCCTTTATTTTATTCCCTTCAGAAGTGTGTTCTTGCTGTCATAACCATTGTGAACCTCAGAGGAGCCCTGCGGAAGTTCAAGGACCTGCCAAAAATGTGGCATTTGAGCAGAGTGGACACTGTGATCTGGCTGGTTACAATGGCAGCCTCAGCACTCATTAGCACTGAGATTGGGCTCTTGGTTGGTGTTTGCTTCTCTATGCTCTGTGTCATTTTCCGAACTCAGAGGCCTGAGGCACCACTGCTTGGCTGGGTTGCAGAGTCTGAGACCTATGAATCCCTGTCTGCTTACAAGAACTTGCAAACCAAGCCAGGGATCGTGGTGTTTCGTTTTGAGGCACCCCTCTACTACATCAACAAAGAGTGCTTTAAATCCACCCTCTACAAGCAAACTGGGGTAAACCCAGTCTGGGTAAAGGCAGCAAAGAAAAAGGCTGCAAAACAAATGCTTAAAGAGAAAGAGTCTGGTGGCAACCAGACTGACATCTCCATGGATTTTGCTTTTGAACCTCTGGGGTTTCACACAATAGTGATCGACTGTTGTGCGGTACAGTTTCTGGACACAGCAGGAATACGCACGCTCAAGGAAGTCTGCAAGGACTACAGGGAGATAGATATCCAGGTGCTACTTGCCCAGTGCAATCCTTCTGTGAGAAGTTCCCTGATCCGAGGAGAATTCTTTAAAGAGGGGGAGGACCACCTTCTCTTCCACAGTGTGCACCAGGCCGTGGACTTTGCTTTGGGTGTGAAGGGGCACGGGGGGAGCAGCAATCCTGAGAACTAATTGTGGAGAGGCAGCAAGTTGGAACAAAGCCTGGGAAAAAATGAGTGGGTCTGTGTTTCTGTGCAATGTATGTACATACACCCTCTGATAAAAAGAGGCAGGGTTGTTGTTAACACACTGGTTACAGTGCAGTCTGATTAAGGCTTTGAATTGGCCTGCTGGGTATAATGAATCAATAGGTGATACTGAATGAAGGCAGTTCTTGGTTAAGGCCAATCTGTGAAGCTTAAAGCTTTTGTATGTTGTTGTTCATCTCATTTCTCTTCTCTCATGAATTTTCCACATCTCAGTTCTTCTTTGAGTTTTGATCATCAGCACTCAAGTCTTTATTGCAACACTGTCTTTACATATGGGATGGGATTTTGAAGGAGTCTGGGCATCCTGTCCAGCCAAATAATGAGAGGCAACTCATTTATTGTCCTTCATCCTGGCATTGCTTTTCCATATCTCCACACCCTTTTGTTTTCCAAGGAATGACTGATTGGGACTGTTTGCTTCGTTTTTTTACTGTGGAGTGAATGATTGGTGATTTTATAAACTTCTCAGGTTTGAGACAGGTAAATAAAATCTAAATATACATGAGATCTTAATGAGGTAAGGTAAAAGTTGTTCTGGGTGAGTCTTTCCTCTTTGCTCTCACAACTTTTCTCTCCCATACTCCTTCCATGTTGCTCAGGTGGAGATTTTTGACCTGTGACCATGCACAGGTTTGTGTATCCAAATTCTATTTGGGAAGGGGAAAAGAGTGATTATTTCTGTTTGTTTGGTTTGGTTTGGGTTTTTTTTTTTTTGCATCTGTTTCTACCTGTGCCAGAAGGAAGGAATTACAATGTTACTTCCAAGAAGAATGCACTTTCCACAGCTAGCAAGACATATTTGAAGTTCATGGGTATTTGTTTACATAAAAGCACAATAGAACAGACATAAATTGATTTTCAAGCAATTATTTTAGATTACAGCTGAAAGGTATTGTGAAGTGATTTATGTTTAGCTAGGCTGTTTGGCCTCAGTGCTGTTTGTGCAGCCACAACTGGCAATATGGCCTTCAAATTCCATTTCAAACAAAGCACAAGAAATCAGATTAAAATCTAAAAGCAATCATCCAACCAAAGAACAGCTTTTAATGTTCTTATTTAAGGTGGCGTCCAGAAGTTGTTTGTTTGTTTGTTTGTTTTTAGGCCTATAATAATTTTTTAACAGAGGCATGAATATGATTTAAGCCTACTGTCAGGAAGCATGCTTTGCTTGAATAAGTTTGTAGGCCCTTTTAAAGTAATCTGATTTTTACTTTAGGAATCAGGGACTGACTGAAAATTGTCTCCCCAAATTGTCTTATAGAGAAATTTTGTATCTACATATACACACGTGTGTGTGTATCTACATATTTGTCTGTCTTTTGCTGCTGTATGGTGGATGCAGCAGCTAAATATATCCAGTTACCCTTTTGCAGTGCTTCTGTTTCTGTCCTAGAAAGGGCTCTTCTGCCTTCTGCTCTTTTAAATTCATGGTAGAATACATGTATGGGATTTTGTAAAGGGAGGTCTGCTGTACCCTCTGCCTTTTAGCTCTCTCTTATCCCTGCTCACAGCTGAATTTGTAATTCACAGGAAGAGAGACTCTCAGTATTATTGGTTTTGGGTTTATGCCTCTTTGCAGAACAGGGATGCTGATCCCAGGTGTAACCTTCAGTATCCCAGACCAGACTGGGAGATGGTATAAATCATCAGTTCATCTCCATTCCCAAATGTACCTATCAGGAATGATCAGCCTAAATGAAGGATTAAGAGATCATTAGCAGATTCAGTGATGACAATAACACTGCACTATGGATATTAACACTCACAGTCTCAGCTATACTAAAGGCTCCTGGAAATGTCTTCAGGAGTCTCCTAAATGTCAGGTTCTCTTTTTACAGTTAAGGCTGTGGTAGATGGTAGTGTCAGTTCCTTGTGATGTGGCAGCTCCATGAATAACTCTTTCACTTCTGTGATTGTTTCGGCATGGAAGCAATTTTCAGTCCACTTCATAAAACAGGGAAGGGTACTGCAGTAGGGTACGTGGTGCTAATTTTTTGATTTATAATGACATTGACAAGCCTAGCCTTGTGTGATTTAGTCAACCTGATTTCCTGGTGAAGTCCAGGAGGAGCTCCATCAGCTCCTCCCCAATTCAGTGAGAGGTTCACCTCTCCACCCTCAAACACTTTTCTCTGTGTTTTGCTGTAAAACACTGCATATGATTGACTGTAAATAACAGAGTCACTGCCTTTGTGTATGTTGCTGTTACATGTGACCTGCTATTCAGTTTTCATGCCAGATCTTTCGATAAGGCTGAAGGTCCTGAACAGAGGATGTGGACCAACCCCAACTTCCCACCAGTTCTCTGGGAGAAAAGGGGCTGTCCATATCCCCCCAGGAGCATGCTGGAGCCTCAGCCCGGCGTGGGGCTGTGTGAGGGTTTGTGTAGCTGCAGGAGTAATGGTGCCTCCCAGGACTGATGGGTTAACCCAGAGGTGTCTTTTTTGGAAGGCTGCTGTGTGACACTGTTAAGTTGCTGTGTGCCTTTCTCCATAGCAAGTGTAATAATAACACAGTGTACCTGCTCAGTGCTGCTGCAGGAGTCACTGCTCCAAACGACATAAATAAGGGATTTTCTGGTGTCGTGCTTTTTTATTTCATCTAATTTTTACTGAAGTCTGCCCATGGCTTTCTCAGCCAGGGCAGCAGAGCTTCCAGGCTGCTGTGCTCCTTCCCTGTCAGGCTGCAGTGATGAATGGAAAGATGCACTCTGTCTGGGGAAAAAACACAGCTATTCCTTCATCTCCACTCATTTCTGCTGGGGTGTGCCAAGAGACATTAAAATCCATTGCTGGTGGGTCTAACATGCAGAGGTGAGGTATTACAGGCAGGAAAGCATCCTGGCTGCCCCACCAGGGTTTTAAGCTGATGAATATCCAGCTGCCTCCCCCAGCCTTGTGCTGAGGTTGGCTGTCAACTCTACTTGTGCCAAGTCCTAGATCTAGATCCTACCTGGTGGGGTCCAATCTTTCTGTGACCAGTTTTCTCTTGAGAAGAGCAGCAACACTTCACATCTCCTTGGGTCCCGTTCCTTGAATATTTCACCCAAGGGCTGTGCTAACTTTCTGTTCTCCAAGATACTTATCTACCTGCTGTCATCTCCAGTGCTGCTGGTGCTGGGAGCTGTTAGTCAGGGTGAAGTCAGGCACCCAGGTGTCTCCATTCCAGAAATGGGGGAATGCAGGAACACCCATGCTGGCCCTAAGGTGTGCACAGGCAGGCACAGGGCTCAGCACTGACCTTAACCTACCTGTGCTCCCAGCACTGGGAGCATGGCAAGGATGTTGGTCTAGAAGATCTTAGAAACTGGAAGAAGAGATCCAGTTGGGTGGGGCTGAAACTCTTCAGACATATAATCTGTTCCAGGGCATTATCTTCTGTTGTGGGGTTTTGTTTTGTTTTGTTTTTTCGCAAGCTTTGGAAAAGTGATTAAATGATTGAAGTTATTTTAATTTTTCAATTATTTGTTTTTATATACATGGCTATGCTAATAAAGCTGTGAGGCAGATAGCAGTCATCTGCTGCTCATGCCATACAGAGTGCTTTTGCATCTCTGTAGCTTACTTTGTTTTGCTGAGTCCCAATATAGGACACCATACTGGGGTTTCAGTATTGATGTAACTAACTGTCCACACGAGAAGGGTTTTGCACTTCTGCTATGCTGGCAGAGGTAAAAGGAGCAGTGTCTTTAGTGCAGATTTTGCACTGTGAATGACCTTGTTAAGTCCCAAGAATTACTTGCACTTGGTTGTCATGTTTGTAAGCCTTTGTAGGATCAGCTGCTCATGTGAAAAACTATTTCAGTCAAATTCTACCTAAAGTGGAAATAATTCTGAGCCTTGCTTTTCCTTTTGAGATCATTACAGTGCTCAAAGTGATGCCTCTGGTTAGGTAAAATGGCAAATATTTAATATATATATTTCTTTCACAGTATAATTAGCACCTTTATGTTTTATTTTCTGGATATTACGTAAGCTAAGGTGTATTGCTGTTCTCTGATGTGCAAAATTACAGCATTGAACTGAGATTCCAATCTGAACTGAGTAAGTGTACTGCCCAAAATATTTGAATTCAAGCTCCCTCCAGCTCTGAAAGCACTTAGCTCCTAGTCCAGCTCCCAAATGATCTCAGGACTTGACAGTAAAATAGGAAGTGAAACATTGTGCTGGATTGGGTCCAGGTTTTTTGTGTCTAATTTTTTACTTAAGGAAGTAAATTTTATGTATGTTTGAAATGCACTTGAAACATGGTTAAAGAGATGTATAGTCTCACTTTTTCTGCTGAGCACATAATGCCTGGAGTTCATCAGGCTCTTGAGTTCCCTGACCATCATCTCTGGTACCTTGATATGTTCCAGGGTATGATTTTTTAAATTATTTTGAATTCAGAATCATTTTAGATATTTGTGACATAATGTTTTGCAGAATTAACAACATGACAAATTTTGCCTGGAGTAGCTTTTTCAAGTTGGAGGGTAAGTTTAACCTCAGGAATGGAATAGATCACATCAATCAGCTGACCTTGGTTTACCAAGTCTTTTTATTTGAAGAAAATGTGGGAAAGGTGCACAGTATGTATGAAAGATCTTACTTTTTATTTACTGTGACTTATCTGTGCGGTAAAAACAAGGTGTTTTTAACATTTCCCCCAGATTGGTGGTGGAATCTACAGATTCTGGGAAGTGACTTGATGGCATCAGTCTGTGCTGGGTGGGCATTTGCAAGCAGGCTGAGGAGGGGTGTGTTGCCATCAGCTCCCTGTTCAGTGCTGTGCTCCCAGACCAAATGTTTGTGATGTTTGTGATGGGCATAATATTTTGCCAGTGGCTCCTCTGGTTATGTCCTGTGATCAGCTATAGGATATAGCCTCTCTGTGTTGTTGCCTCTTCTTTACATTGTCTCCGTCTGTCAGAGCTGGATCAGTTGTCATTTTTAAATGCTAATGTGCCTTATTGCAGAAGATTTGTAAGCACAATGATTTTTCTATCAAATATGGTAAAATCTTTGGGATTTCTTTATCACCATTAAAAGATTATATCTATGATTTTTTTTTATTATTTTTTTTTTTTACGCTGTCAGACATGCTTGATATTTAGAAAGTGCTGCATCACTGAAGAATAAAACCCACCCATCCTCGAGCAGTGAATCCCCAGCCCCTGTTTCTCCTGGCAGCAGTGCCCTGTTGTACCCCACGTTTTCCTGCACCCCGTGGCACACACGCAGACACCCGTGGGAGGTTCCTGCTGACATTATCCAGGCACTGACCCCCGACACCTGGCCAGCAGCAGGCTGTCACCTCCCCCTGACCTCTCTGGCTCATGGTTAAATGGGTGCTGGGTGCCAGTGAGCAGCACCCTCCTGTGGGCCGGGCCCGTATTCTCAAGATGCAAGAAATGGCAGATTTGGTCCGGTTTGGTGCTACTTGTACTTTTCCAGTTCGTGTCGTTCTGGCACGTGGTGTTACACATTCAGCCTTGCTGCAATGTTTTTCGGTGTTACTTGGTGTAATAACTTGTCTGACTTGGTCAGATAGGTTACCAGCCATAAGTGGTAAATGTCTTGAGCAAAAATCAAGACAGCTTTGGGTGCAGCTCTGGGCAGTTATGGTGAACATTCAATCTGCATAAATGCCCTTGAATTATGCAGAAGACTTGCTTGATCCAGCGGGGCTTAGCTTTTACCTGAGGATGCCATTTACCTTAGGAGACCTTGGGCACATGCTGTAATTATTGGGTTGGTGCCAGCGGAGTGGAAGGAGCACTCAATGATGGAGAATGCCAGCAGAAGCTTTCTGCTCTCCTGAAAAGCATAGGACAGCCATTGCCTTCAGCTGAGTCACTGATTTCTGATGATACAGAGCTAAGATAACAGTTCCCATCAGCATCACCCTTTACTGGTGCTGCTGCCTGACCTGTGGACAGCTGTAATTCTCACCATTCGTGCCCCTGTGCTGGATGAGACACCCCAGCCCCATCTCCCAGGTCAGAGCCCGGTGGAGGCTGCTTGGGAAGGTCCACGAGGGGTCCAGTTCATGCAGAGCCCTCCCAGAACTTGGCAAGCAGCAGGCTAGAAACTTCCTGAGCGCTTTAACATTTGTTAAAGCTTTTGCAGCACTTCTCTGTGAAGCTTTCTAATCCCTTTTCTGGAACCCTTTGACTCCCACGGCACCCTGTGACAGTCTGTCTCACCATTTGGGGTGTGTGAAAAAGCTCCTGTATGCTGCTTCCACGTTCTCTGGTGTTATCTCTTGCAGAAATATGAATTGCTTTCCAAGAAACCATAGAAGAAATTATGTTCATCTTTTTTGTCTTTAGGCACTTCTGTAGTGTTTTGCTGTATCTCAGAACTGGGACCAGTTCAGTATCTTTCTTTTTTTTTTTTTCCTCTTAGAGGAAGGATGGTGTTTTTCAGATGTCTACATGTTGAAAATTCATTTCCCAGTGGAACTGAACCAGCAGCCATCCCAAAAGACTGTCAGGTACTAAATCTAAAGGGAAGTAAAGACATCTCTCTTAGATACCTGGCACCATTACCTAGGCTCACCTTTTTTTTTTTAATTTATTTTTTTATTTTAATTTTTATTATTATTATTATTATTATTATTTTCTAATGAAGGGGCATATAATGTAAATAACTATAGAGCAGTGGGGTGCAGGTCTGTGATATGCCAGGCTGGCCCATTTATGGAGCCAAGACAGGTGGAATGTTACTTGAAAGGCTTCCAGTAGCCAAATAGTCTTGAGTATATTTACAAGCCCTAAAGCAAATAAATCCTGTGCAGTGCAGTTAGCTCTGTTCCAAAGAAAACTGGAGATGCCAGCTTATTGTGTTAAGCAGAAGCAATGCATTGGCACAGCAGCAGAGACTTGAATTCTCAACACATTTCCCACTGCAAAATGTCTGGGTAACAGTCATGGACCCTGACAATTCCATTATTTTTTTCTGCTTTAGGATAGGAAACCAAAATAGCCCCACTATTGTCTTTTCCTTGCACCTGGAGCTTGGGTTTGCACTGCTCTCTTTCAAGCTGGCTGCAGTGGCTGTTGCATGGATGGATGTCCACATTGCTCACGTACCATGCCACCAATGACAAATTTTGATTTCATGCTTTCTGCTTGTCTTAAAAACAGAGGGTGCCATGTTACTGGCAGGCAATGTCCTATCTACACTTGAGCTGTTGAAGTTAATACCATCTGTCCAACCCAACCTTGCCCAGAATGGAGCTAAACAGCTAAGTGAGTTTATAGTGGCAATGAAGAGCAACCCTTGAAGGTGCATTTGGAAACAAACAGTTTCAGCAGTAAAGTAGTGACCTTGTGTTTGGAAGGCAGCACAGCCTTGGCCAGCTCAAGGTCACATTCAAGTTCCAGCGTGGGTTTCTTTTTTTAAACTCTCTATTGTACACTTTCTAGAGCAAGTGGGAAACATTTGCAGCTTCCACCCTGGCATCACCTCATTGAAAGTAACATGCAGAGTGTTCAGTGTCAGCCAGTGTGTTCTTCTATTTCTGCCAGTATGGAGAAGAGAAAGTGGCCTCTCCTTGGTGCCCACAGCCCGAATTTCCAGCACAGAGAAGACCATGCAGAAGCTGCCCTAGCATTGAAAGCTTGCAGTTTCCAAGAGGGCAGTGCAGAGAACCAAATACACTGGGAAGCTATCTGGGAAAAGGAGCTCAAGAACATAATTGCAGGGAAAGTATGAAATATATTAAAACCAAGTGTACGAAAGCAACTGGGAATTTGCACAGAGGGAAAAGGAAAGGTAGGTAAGGCTTTAGACTTCATTGAAAGGATACTCAGATTTGCAAAGGATGGCAGGGGAGGCACGGAGAAAGAAGAAATGGAAAACTGAATTGCTCACCTATGCCTGTGAGAGATAAAAGAGCATGGCTTTATCAAGACTTACCAAGCTCCATCAAGTGGTAAAGGAAATCATAACAAAGAAAAGAGGTCCAGTATATATAAGTGAAAATGGAAGTTGGAAGAAAAAGCAGCAGTATTCAGAGCAGAGGAGAAAGGAACCTAGATACTGTCACAAATGTCTTGTTCCATTTTCATAGTGTACAGATCAGAGATCCAGACCTGGAAATGAATGCTTTCCAAGTAAGATAAAAACCCAAAGATGAACTGTGCTCAGATATGTTTTATCCAAGCTGACAAGCTGACTTAAAAGAAGCCTGGCCAGCCTTTCAGTGACTGCCTCACTAGTTCTCCAGTGACTGCAGTTCAAGATGAAGGAATCATATAGAAAATAGAAATTTGGGTCATTTGCTAAGGAAGAAGTGGGAAAATAAAAATGAGTGAGTAGAGACAATATCAGATGGCAGGCCAAGACACAAAATTATCTATAACTAGGAAGGATTATAGAACACATGAAGAGATCATCTTTTAAGGACAAGAGCAATGAGAAGGCTTAGGAAAGATACAGTCCATTACTGAAAGAAGGGGAAGGGAAATGGAAGCTATCAGCAGATGAAAATACATGAGCTGTGGAGGAATGGCAGAGAAAAAAAGAGTTCACATAAATAGATAAATACACTGAGCAGCTGTCTACCCTACCATGTGCTCTCATTTTTTTCCTGTTGCCAGAGAGCACTGATGTTTCTTATTTGTTTACTTCTAATTACTGAGATGCAGATTTCCACTGATGAGATAAATGTAATTCAGGATGCTGATCTCCCCCTCCTCTTCTCTCAGGTTATTTCCCCAGCATCTAAATCAAAGCTTTGTGAAAATGTTCTCTCTCCATACCCCACATCATCTCTCCAAATGCTTTGGGCTCTCAGCCCCCTCCCAGAACACAGTGCCAGAAGCAGAGGCAGCAACCAAGGTGCCTGACTATGGACCAATGGCATGTCCAGAAAAATCTTAAGAGACCAGGTCAGTGAAAAAGAGGTGGAAAAGAAAGAGTGGAGAATGAGGTGAGTAGGAGTGTGTGCTGAGAGGTCTGATGCAAGTTGTTGGCATAGATTGCAAGGGCAGAGAAGTTACAGCTGGTGTTTATGAGGCTTCTATTTCAATTCAGAATGATGAGACATTACCTTTTTTCCTGGCTTCTAATGCAATCATTCTCTTTTTCCTATAAAAGAAATGCAGTGCTGCATTTTACCAATTTGTGCTTACTTTTGCAAAGCAAAATCCCTTGTTATTGGTGCTAAAAGGCACATGCAAGATGTGGATTGTGCAGATTTGACACATATATTGAGTTCTTCTGCCTACCTAGAAATAGCCTCTGTTGTCACACCTTTCCTGTCTGTGCAGATGAAAACCTGAGCAGAGAAGTTTGGCAGGACTCAGGCAATAATGCTCTCTGCAGGCAGGCACAGGCAGGAAGATTTCTTTGCATTTTTTCCCCTTGTTTAGCAAACATACCTCCAGATACCAACAATACTGTTATCTGGCAGGAGCACTTCTTTAAATCCCTTCAATCATTCTTAATGGCCAGAGCAAGTTGTCATCGACAATACTCTCCCAAAATGATGTTTGTTTTCAAAATACAGCTGGGTTTGGGTGGCTGCACCATTTTCATCAGCTGTAGCCAGATAAAAGGGCCGAGCTCGTGGTTGAGTAACTCAGATCTCTTCTCAAGTGAAGCAGTGCATGGTCCAGAAGGAAGGCAAAGAAAAGGGGTTTGGAGTTGTTAGCCTCGTTCTTTCTCTGCTCACTCTGTGCTGTGAGGTGAGGAGCTCCAGGAAAAGTCCACAGGGAAGGAGCTCCAGGTAGTGAGAAAGCACCAAGTGTCTCTCTGCAGGAAGAGGTAAGAGATTTGGGATGAGTGCTGTGAAACGACCCAGCAGGGCTGGGGGGTGGGATTTCTCATCATCCCTGTTCAATTTCTGAACTGCAGCCATGCTCGGTCTCCTCACAGGGTTGTGGTTAGTCGGGTCCAAAAGGGAAAACAATCAAATCAACCAGCCCAGTGAGAAGATGCTTTTCTCTTTGATTTTTCTGAGGTTATTTTCCTTTATTTATTTATCTGTACAAGCTGTGTGATGAGCCCTGCAGCTAAGTAAAGCATGTGTATGTGACTGCAGCACCTCATGGCTGCCTGTTCTCCTACCTCAGCTCACTTGGTGCGATGGAGGACACGTCAAGCCAGAAGTCAGGACACAGCAAAGATGTACTGAGCTCCCTAACACCAGAAGAGAGTCCTGCCAATTTTATACTTGTCAGATTGGAGGAGAATGAGCCCTCAGACTTCAGCACCAAGGATTTCATCCTAAAGAAAGCCAGAGAGGTGTGCACATGCAATCATCAAACCATCATCACTTTCTTCTGTCAGCTGTTCCCAGTGTTGGAATGGCTTCCCCGTTACAACATCAAGACACAGTTGCTGGGAGATGTCATATCTGGGCTCCTGGTGGGGATAGTTGCTATCCCTCAGTCCATCTCCTACTCCCTCTTAGCCAACCAGGATCCCATCTACGGAATCTACACCAACTTCTTCTGCAATGTCATCTACGTGACTATGGCTACTTCACGCCATAACTTTGTGGGCTCCTTTGGTGTCCTGTGCCTGATGATTGGGCAGTCTGTGAACAGACACCTCCAGCTAGCAGGGTACAGCAATGACAACACGGGCTCTTTGCTGGTGGGCAACTTCACCTCCTCCAGTAATGGGACAGGTACCTGTGACAGGAGCTGCTACGCCATCACTGTGGCCCTTTCCTTAAGCTTTCTGGTTGGTCTTTATCAGGTACAAATGTTCACTTGTTGTGTTGTTTCCTCTCTGTCCTTGCCCTGGTAGGAACTTCTCTGAGCCTAAAGATCTCTCAGCTCCAGTCTTGGTTCAGAGTCATGAGAAACCTTTCCTGATGTGACTAGGTCCTGACACCCTTGAATCAAATGTAGTGATTTAGAAACGCCTAAACACAGCTGAATATGAGGGTTTGTTTCCCTCCATGTCATAGGTCACATCCTTGGATGTGTCTGAAACTTGCTTAGGATCAGACAGAGCAAGGGAGAAGGAACTGTGAATAACCAGCCCAACCCTGGAGCTGAGCTGGCCTCTGGGGCAGGTTAGAGCAGGTTTTGGTAGGAACATCCCTCGAGGACCCTGCCATCAGCAGACCCTCCTTCAAAGGCTGTCCTCCCTGGCAATGTCCCCACTGCCTGGGCCCAGCTGTCACCAAGCAGCTTCAAGCTCTTTCACTGGGACAACTAAAAGTCAGAGCATCACAGGAGTTTTAAGGCACCGAGTGGTACTCACAGCTGCTGCCTGGGCCTTCAGTGTTAACCAGGTGCCCTTATGGCTTGTAAGGAGAGAGCAGCAGGGACTTTCTAGCCTCTAGGTAAGCCTTTATAGTTTTTCATGCCCCAGATTAACCTCTGAAGACAAAGTCCTGTGCCTCACACTGGGTGCCAGCAGACAGAATAGCCAGAGCTGCTGAAATGGAAGCAAACCAACAAACTGCCTGCCACCTCTCCCAGCCCTTCTCTTTGATTCTAAAGATATGGCTGGCTTGCTTTTCAGATCCTGCTGGGGCTTTTACAGCTGGGCTTTTTGGCTGTCTACCTATCAGAACCTCTCCTCAGTGGCTTTGTGACTGGCTCCAGCCTCACCATTATCACCTCTCAGATGAAGTATCTCCTGGGACTGAAAATCCCTCGTCATGAAGGAGTGGGGTCCTTCATACTGACATGGGTTGACCTTTTCAGATATATCCAGAACTCCAACATCTGTGACCTGATCACCAGCCTGGTTGCTTTGGCCATCATAGTGCCTGTCAAAGAGATCAATGACCGGTATAAGGAGAAGATGAAGGCCCCATTTCCCATAGAGCTGCTGGTGGTCATTGTAGCCACAGTAACATCTTATTACTTCAACTTCCAAGAGCGATACAAGTCTGCTGTTTGTGGGGATATCCCCACTGGTTTCAGAAAACCCACTTTACCAGATACAAACCTGTTTCCCACCCTGGCAGTTGATGCTCTGCCCATTGCTGTTATTGGCTTTGCCATGACCGTCTCCCTGGCGGAAATCTTTGGCAAAAAGCATGGCTATGCTGTTCGTGCCAACCAAGAGATGATTGCCATTGGCATGTGCAACCTGATCCCTTCTTTTTTCTACTGCTTTGCCAGCTCTGCAGCCCTGACCAAGACTCTGTTGAAGGAATCCACAGGGACCCATACCCAGATCTCTGGCCTGGTCACCTCCCTAGTGATGCTGCTGGTGCTGCTGTGGATTGCCCCACTCTTCTACTCACTGCAGACCTCCATCCTGGGTGTGGTCACCATTGTCAACTTGCGGGGTGGCCTGAGGAAGTTCCGTGACACCCCCCGCATGTGGCAGCTCAGCAAGCTGGACACGGTGGTGTGGTGGACAACCATGCTGTCCTCAACACTGATCACCACAGAGATTGGGCTCCTGGTGGGCATCTGCTTCGCTCTGCTCTGCGTCATCTTCCGCACGCAAAGACCCAGGGCCACGCTCCTGGGCAAGGTCAGCAACACAGAAATCTATGAGGATCTGTCCACTTACAAGCAGCTTAGCAGTGTTGCCAACATAAAAATCTTCCGCTTTGAGTCATCCCTCTACTATGCCAACAAGGACTATTTTAAGACTGTTCTCTATCAGAAAACTGGGGTAAATCCTATCCTGCTGTCTGCTCAGCACCGAAGAGCGGAGGCCCAGGGAAATGCAGACAGAGGTGACAGCAAGAGCTCTTTTGGCACCAGGTTTGGCTGCCTGAAACCTGCCAAGAAAAGAGTTGAGAAGCCTCCAGCAGCTGCCTGTCCTCCCTCCACAGATATGCACACCTTAGTTCTTGACTGTGGAGCAATGCAGTTCATAGACACCGTGGGTCTCTCTGCTCTAAAGGAAACACATCATGAGTACAAGGAGATTGGTGTCCAGGTGCTCCTGGCTAATTGCAACCCCTCCATCCGCCACAGGCTCAGAGAGGGAGGCTGGGCTGGCGAGACAGACAGTGGTGGTCAGCTGGCTTTCCACAGCATCCATGATGCAGTGAGGTTTGCTGAACGGTGGTACCATGTGCAGCAGGAGGAGGGCAAGGAGAAAAATGATGCTCTCCCGGACCCTGAAGCTCTGAGCTTCCAGGTGTCTTTGTAGACTTGCATGATTTCTAAAGGGGATGGGCTTGGTATGTTCTTGAGGGCAGCTTGAACCCTTGTGCAGTCAGAGCATGCAAAATATAATTTGATGAACCCTCAGCAGCAGGCATGGGGCAAAAGCGTTAGGGAAAGTGAGATTCAGGAGAGATTGCCAGCAGGTAAATAATCCCAGAGGCAGTTCTCAAGGTCCGTCCTGCCGGTGAAGAACCTCAGTGGCTTTAAACCCATCTCCTTTTTGGAAAGGGCTGTGACGGACAGAGAAGCCGAGCAGGGACGGGGGATGCCAGGCTCCCACCGCCAGTTCCTTTGAACAGCCACCCCCGGTGCCTCTCCCCCCGGTGCCTCTCCCCCCGGTGCCTCTCCCCCCGGGGGCACCGAACGCCCGGTTCCGCGCCCGGTTCCGCGCCCGGTTCCGCTGGGGGGCGCGAGTGCCCC
>JAAWXA010000026.1:2812869-2829036 GCA_038090715.1 Florisuga fusca | reverse complement strand
CCCCAGCCCCGGGCAGCGCTGGCGGGGGAGCAGAGCAGGGGGAGGGGGGGGTTCGGAGTGTCCCTCGCTGGGGCTTGGGGAGCCGCCGTCAAGAAAGCGCTGCGCTGCCTGGAGGTCAGGCGGGGCCACCTCCGGGCTGGAGCACTGTCCCCCGCTGAGCAGGTGACATTGGGAAGTGGCTGGGGCCCCACACTGGCTCTGAGGGCCAGCAGCCTGGGACAACCCTGTCTTTCTGTGTTACGGGTGCTGCCATAGTTCCTGGGGAAGCAACAAGCATCAATGACTCTGTCCCAGTGGCAGTCACAAGGGGGGGGTGTGTGTGTGTTATCCCCAGGTGTCTATGAGTGGCCCAAGCTTTATGCCCGAAAATCTCATTCCCCGGCATTAACCACCGTCTGGTTGATTTGGGGAGGAGGGAGGGGTGGAGACAGGGCACTAAGGCAAAGGAGGAAGGAGCTGAAAGCAAGGTCTGCCATCTGCTCCTCCAAGAAGTCCTGGTGATACTTGCCACCTCCCCACAGGGAGGCAGGGTCCCATCCTCTGAAGGCAGGCATGAAGGTAAGCAGCTCCCCTGTGCTGTGCCTGTTTGCTCTGCAGCTCAAGGTGGGCACCCCCAGACAAGACAGGGGATGCAGCCAGCTTGGACCCACCATGAAGTTCCACAAATGCAACTGGAGCTTGTTACCTGGAATTTCCTTCTGTGTGCACCTCTACTGTCCATATACTGGCCCAAGGCAGAATAACGTGAGAAAGAGGATGTGGTACAGACTCTCCTGTGGTACAGACTCTTGAAAATGATGTTGTGGAGAAACAGACACCCCAAGGCATCTTTGGGTGCCAGACCACGAGGCCACTCTTTTGCCTCCTGAGATGTGCTGCAGCAGGGTTGTGGCCTGTGCACCGGGGGCAAAACACACCCCTCCCACTCCCTCCTTCACTCATTAATAGATACTCATCTTTTGCTACCTTTGTTTTGAACTGCCCATGTGAGTTAATGTGGGAAACGGATTGCAGAGGCTTGTTTATTTTCTGAACACCCTATGGCAAAGGAGTTTAATGCCCCGTCCATGGCCACAAAACAGCAGCAGGTAGCAGCAAAGCACTTAGCTTAAAAATAAATTTCTGAGAGCTGCTGGGAGTTCGTTCAGCTGAAAGTTCTCTCTCAAGCCCTCTGAGTGGCTCAGGACAACCTGCTTCAGCAGAAGAGAGGCACATTCCCCTGCTGTTGCTTATAGACTGGGGTTCTCACAATTTCTATGGCTGCAATCCAAGATTTCCTGCTAGGAAAGGTATCTGAGGTCACCAGCTGCTCTTCATAAGATGTAAATCAGGAACACCTGTGCCACAGCTTCCAGTGGCCACAGTTCTCCCAGTGCTCAGCAGAACCTGTGCATGGCCAGAGCCCAAGAAAAACTGGAGACATGGTGCTGCCACCCATAGCCATGGGGTAGGGCTGCCTTGTACCTGCAGTAAGGCCCCGGGTATGCAACTGGAGTGGCCTCAGCTCCAAAGTGGACACCAGGACCTGTCCTTTCTCCTGGGCTGGGACAGCCTGCTGGCTCTGCTTCTACACCCTGGGGGTGAGTCCTTGCTCTGAGGCTCTGCAGCATTGCCAAGTACCAGAGCAGCTTTTCTTCTGTGAACTCCATCTGTAAAAAGATCTCTTAAGTTGCATGTTTAATATATGATTATTCTTCTGGCCTCATCCAAGAAATACAGCACCAAAGATACTGTGCTGAAGGGAACTTTAGCTTTGGCAGTCTCCTGGAAGCCCAGGGACAGCGAGCCTGCTGTAAATAAAGTGCATGGAAAATGAAACCTGCTGGCTCTGCTGAGGAAAATGTATTTTTGTTATGAAAGACTAATCCAAATGATTTTAAGAGCATAGTATGCCCAGGTTCTTGCAGGTCCAAGGAGCAAGGTTGTGAGTGTCAGATCAAGCTAAACTGAGGGGCAAGTACAAGTCTTGCAGGGCTGGGTTGGCAGTCTGCCCTGGGAGCATACAGAAGTGGGGTGCAGCTCTAAGGAGCAGCAGCTCCTACGTCTCTCCAAGGGTGCTCTCAGGCCATCACAGCATAAGGCAACTCCCCAGGAAAGTTGCATCACCCATGGAGCAATGGATAATGGGGAAGTTTTGTGTCTGAACAGGAGTCAGTAAAGAAGAAATGCCTTGTTACCTGCAAGGATTGTAACCTTCCTTCCCCTTCAGAATAAGGTTGCTCCATTTTTTTTATAAGACTGTTTATAAGGCATATTAAATTGTTTTAGTTAGACTTTAGATACGTTTATGATTTCAGTGGGGTCATAAAGCCACAGCAGGAAATAAAACCAGTGCTGATAACTCCTGGGCACAGCCTGGTGCAAGATAGTGCAGAGGAGCTCACTGTCAGAGCAATGGTTCCTATTGCCCTCTGCCATGGTAAATGGCTGAACAGTTTCTGGGAGAGCTGTGAAAATGCCAGAGATACCTGGCAGTATTATGGGATGAACTGAGGTGGCAATGTCCTTCCCTCTCCTACCCAGCCCAGAGCAGCTGGGATCTGGCTGGCAGTCCTTGCACAGTCTGCCTGTGCTGACTTCCCAGCCCATCAGGTCCAGCATCTCCTTCCAGCCCACAAGACAAACATCCCGGTGAGCTGGTGTTTCTTCATTCCCCATGGGGTAGCTCAAGGAGAAGTACTATTTTTATACCAATTCCTATGAAGTGGCCCTGGGTTGTAAATGACACAGGAGAGATGAAGAAAGGCAAATGGCAGAGTCCAAGGTCATCTTATAATCAGTGTTACAGGAGATCAGGGTGGCTTCTCACCACCTAAATCCCCTGACAGAGGCAGATGTGAGCAGGAGGGGACCCAAACTGTGTTTCCCAGTCACCAGTGATAATAGGCTCCTGTTTAGGGCACAGGACACTAGTCCTCTTCCAGCACCCAGCTGCAACAGCCCAAGTCCCCCTCTTTGCCAAAGGACCTCACCATCCCAGGGAAAAGCTGACCCACCACATCTGGAGAGGACAGATGCTGCATCCTGCTGGGTTCAGCCTGCATGCCAGGACATTTCACCTTAACCTCTCCCCTAAAACTTCACCAGGGGCCCAGGAAATGCCATGCAGCTGAAAGCAAATGTTATCCCTCCTGGTAAGCAGCTCACCTGTTATTCTCCTTCTCTCTCCCCCCCACCTTCCTGTGGATCTATAAATACTCCAGGAGTGTGATAAATAGAGGATTGCTGCTAAGGCTTTGTCAGCTGCAGTTGGAGCTGACTGTGCAACTGTTAATCATGCTGCAGCAGCAGTTGGACAGGTTTAAATCCTTTTGATGACTTGAAATGTTCCCTCTGGGAAAGACTAAGGAATAAAGGTTGTCCTGGCTGATGGGTGTTGGCTTCCCCTTCTGGAAAACATGAGACACTGAATGCTGCATGGAGGGCTGTTCTCCTCACTCCCATTGCCTGTTCCTGGAAACACACACTCTGTATCGTGGCAAGAAGTTGCTTCTGCAGATCTATACTTGCAATAAAGCAGTAAGCATGCTGCCAGTCCATGCATAGAGCTTACCCATGCAAGCATGCCTGAGAAGACATGACTGAGTTGGAAAGAGAAGGCAGAGAGCTGCAGGCTCTGGATTTCCTTGGGGAAAAAAATTAAAGAAAGGTTAGGGCCATAACTGGAGATAGCTCAAGTCATTGTCCAGTGATTCCTTCATCCCCAGGCTAACATAATCCAGCTTATTTTCATCCAGTGGGCCTCCTTCTCCCTTGACTTGTCAGGAGCTTGCCAGGCTGAGCTGTGTGGGTGTCTGTGACCTTAGCACACTGAGCATCCAGATCTTTTCTGTCTTGAGTTACTTCCTCCCTCCACATGTTGTAAAACGGAAACAATAAGATTTACATCCCCAAAGGGAGCTGCCCAGGTTACAACCAGGCAGCTTTGCAAGAGACATTTTTGGTAGCATTTCCAGATATTCAATGGCCAAGAACAGCAAAGGGAGGAGACACAGCAGCTTTTGAGATCCCTCATATTATCCCCCATATTTTTGAGTCCCACATATTACTTGACTGAGAACATTCTCAGGTTTTTTTTCCACAGTGAATCTAAGAGATGTGACTTTTCTTGGTGATGTTCCTGTGAAAACAGCACCTTTTAGTCTTTTTTTTAATTTTTTTTTATAGATACGGCTCAATATCCTCAGTTTAATCAGCCACCCAGCACCCCTAGGAGTGCTGCAGACATAGGGATGGTAGCTGTCTGTCAGCAGCCTCTGGGCTCCTGGTAATGCTCATCTCCTCTGCTTACAAACAGCCTTCCCTCTGAATGAGAGCAAATTTACATTAGCAGCATGAGTGGCACCTCTTATCTCAGCAGCCCCTGGAGCGATAAGGGCAGTTTCATGAGTGATTAACATTAATGTCTGAAGAAGTAGAGCAGCTTCCTGGGGAAGAAAGGCTTCCTTGTGTCTATATGGGGAGTGGGCACTGGCAGAAGGTTTCTGCTTCCCATGTCCCAGCAGCATCAGGCTGGGCAGCAGCACTGAGGCTGCCACAACACCTGGGGCACAGCCACATCTTCCAGTTTTTGACATGCAGTGGAAATTCCTCACAAACCATGCTGATGAAGAGAGAGATGTTTCTCCAGATATGGACTTGCTTCTCTAGAGAGGAGTTCAAAGCCTTTGGAGGGATTCTGTCTTTTCCCATGGCGTTAGAGGGAGTCCAGAAGGAGAAATCTGATGTAGACATCCCCAGAGGGTGTCTAGGGAGTAAATGGTGCAAAGAGCCTCCCCACTCTCCAGGCAAAATAACAACCTTTGCATTACACACCCAGGCTTGATGCTTTCCTGAGCACTCAACAACCATTCACCTGGGCAAGTTAGCAGCTGAAGGATGGAGGGAATTGTAGCTACAAATTGGGAGATTGCCACTTTGGAAAGACAGACATGGGGAGAATTTTCTCATCTCACTCAGGCTGTGCAGAAGCAAATGGCAATGGCAGATCCTATGGCACTGATGGAGAGAGAGGATGGGAGCTGTGTTCCACCTGGGGTGCAAAAAGCAGAGAGTATAACTCATGGCTGGGTATGATCTGATGATTCCAGCTCATTGCACAGCCCAGGATGGCTCCCAGGTGTATTCTTTTACATCCTTGAAAGGGAAAGCTGAGGGCCCAGGTGAGTAAGGGAGATGCACTGTGCAGATCCACCCAGCCTTGGCCCAGCAAACCCTTCATGGGAGTTTTTTGGAGGTCAGAAAGCAGCAGCACTGGTGCCAGTGCATGCATGGAACCCACATGGAGAAGAAAGTAACCAGACTGTGGTGTGGGTTTGTCACCACAGCCATGGGCCAGTTCCTTGTTACAGAGAGAACCATCAAAGAAAGCCATCCATGCGACAGGAGGCTGGAAAGTAACGGCCAGGGAGAATGGGGGAAAAAACAGAGTTCTGCTAGCCTAATGCAGCCAGAGCTCCTGAGGAGGGGACATACAGTTGCTGGCCACCCAAGACATCCCAGCTGTTGGCTACTGAGCTGGATCTGCTGCTGGTGATTACAGTTTGAACCATCCAAGTGGGGAAGCCTTTGCCAGAGGGAAAGAGGAAAGGAAGGAGGGCGGTGGACATGGACACACACCACAGCCTGGGGAATGCCATGCTCAGTGCTGCCTTCTTGGCAGCTGCCATCTGGCTGGTTAATTACTGCACATTATAATGGCCTTTGGGAGTTTGAAGTACTTGTTAGTAATAATAATAACAACAATGATTAGAGACAAGAACAAAAATAATTAAAGGAGCAAACCATAGAGGAGATGGGATGCTCAACTGCACAGATAACTGAGGGGACTCTCCCAGGGTCCTTCCCTGGGGACAAGACCAATGTTACAAGGTCATGGTCATTTGAGTGGGATGAGGATTTGGAGAGATTTGAAAAGCATCACTAAACCTTCTATCTCTGATTTATTTTTATTGCCTTCTCCTTTGCAGGCTGCTTGCCCACGAACACTGCAATTTCAGTGAAAAGATGGCAGAGGAGAGCTGACAAGAAGACTCCTGACCATGGGGACCTTATTACTGGGGCTGGAGAAACTAGTAAGGATTTCAGTGCTGGTAGATCTACTTGTGCTGACTGTGGCAATCAGTAGGTGACAGCTTGCCATCACGTGTGAGGGTGACAGACCTGTCATGCTGTCACAAAGTGGGGAATATCAGAAGAGGTGAGTGATGGCACAGATAATCTGCAGCTGGTATCAAATCAAATGATGTTCCACAGAGGGCCTAAGGCAGATGTTGGTGTTGTGAGCTCAGTTTAGTGATGGGGTTTCTAATTTTTTTTTTGATCTATCAATAATACTGGTCTCAGAAACTTGACAGGAAACTCTTTTCATTGGTGCTGTCATGACTGAAAAAAGGTGAGGAGGATGAATTTTTTTTCAGTGCATCCCTAACAGGCTGTAACCCTGGTTTCTAGCAAGTGTCAGACACATGGTGTGGGGACAGCAAGGGCAGGGTCTCAGCTCAGAATGGCAGGAGGTGGCACAGTGTTATCACAATGGGCAAAATGTGATCAGAGAGACCTTTGCCTCCACTTGTCTGACAACAAGGAAAACCTCTGAAATTCTTGTCTTTTAGGAAAGTAAGAAAAGGCTCAAAGCAGGGCAGGAAGATGGTAACGAGAGTGAGCTGGCAAGGCAGAGAGAAGAACTGAAATGCACTTTATTTGCTTAGTCTGAAAAACCCTAAGACATGGAGAAGGTGAACTTAAAGTGTGACTCTGATTCCATCCAACTGCACCAGAGCAGCTCGAGTCACCTGCTGCCCTTGGCCTTTCTGGCAAAATCCTGCAGTTTTTTCATGTCTTGCAACTTTGGAACTCTTTGGTGAGTGTCTGAACAGCTCTGCCTCCTGGGAATCACTAAAGTCAGTGAAGATAGCTGTTGCATCTTTAAAAAACCCAAGTATGTAGCCCTTATAGTTGTGGAAAAAACATAGAAAATATGGGGCAGGGGATTTCATCCTAAAGGCTGAAAAAAAGAGTCCAGCAATAAGAAAATCATTTATTTTTCCCTTCCCTTCTGTTCCCTTTCTTCAGTTCTTTAGAAGTGTGTTTCAGCTGGTACAACTGAGGTTTCTTTACAGAGACAAGATTAAATGTATGGTAAAATACATGCTAAGCCAGAGAGCAGCTGAGACTCACAAAGCAGGTAATGGATACCAGATACTGATGTTAAATATAGTGGAAGAGATATAATGGTGGTGAATGCATCTTCAAGATGTTTCCATTTCCAACCGTGCCTGCCAATAAATCTGTTCATTACTTTTCTGTTACATTATTTTTTTTTTATTATTATTATTATTATTTTTTTTAAGGATAAGAACGTTTAATTGAATCGATTTCCAGCAAATACTAGCCCTCTCTTCCACATCGATATTTACTCTAAATACAACAGCTGGCAGTGCCCAGTGTCCCCTGCCAGCGGGAGGTGACATCCAGGGACACTGCCGTGCTCCGGGGAGGGGGTCAGGCAGGGACAGGGCTGCCGTGTGGGTGCATGCTGGTGCAGAGGGCTTGGGCACAGGAGAAGATTTACTGGGGGGATTTAAGTATTTATTTTGAGATGAGGTAGTATGCCAAAATTAAATGGAAAAAAAAAAAAGCCAAAGACCTAGGGGAGAAAAAAAGTGTCTGAATGATTCATCGGGACTGAATCACAGTCACTATGCAGTGGAATTTGCTGCCTTCACTTCTACAGTNGTGGACAGATCCTCATAGATTTCTGTGTTGCTGACCTTGCCCAGGAGCGTGGCCCTGGGTCTTTGCGTGCGGAAGATGACGCAGAGCAGAGCGAAGCAGATGCCCACCAGGAGCCCAATCTCTGTGGTGATCAGTGTTGAGGACAGCATGGTTGTCCACCACACCACCGTGTCCAGCTTGCTGAGCTGCCACATGCGGGGGGTGTCACGGAACTTCCTCAGGCCACCCCGCAAGTTGACAATGGTGACCACACCCAGGATGGAGGTCTGCAGTGAGTAGAAGAGTGGGGCAATCCACAGCAGCACCAGCAGCATCACTAGGGAGGTGACCAGGCCAGAGATCTGGGTATGGGTCCCTGTGGATTCCTTCAACAGAGTCTTGTTTATTTTCTGAACACCCTATGGCAAAGGAGTTTAATGCCCCGTCCATGGCCACAAAACAGCAGCAGGTAGCAGCAAAGCACTTAGCTTAAAAATAAATTTCTGAGAGCTGCTGGGAGTTCGTTCAGCTGAAAGTTCTCTCTCAAGCCCTCTGAGTGGCTCAGGACAACCTGCTTCAGCAGAAGAGAGGCACGTTCCCCTGCTGTTACTTATAGACTGGGGTTCTCACAATTTCTATGGCTGCAATCCAAGATTTCCTGCTAGGAAAGGTATCTGAGGTCACCAGCTGCTCTTCATAAGATGTAAATCAGGAACACCTGTGCCACAGCTTCCAGTGGCCACAGTTCTCCCAGTGCTCAGCAGAACCTGTGCATGGCCAGACCCCAAGAAAAACTGGAGACATGGTGCTGCCACCCATAGCCATGGGGTAGGGCTGCCTTGTACCTGCAGTAAGGCCCCGGGTATGCAACTGGAGTGGCCTCAGCTCCAAAGTGGACACCAGGACCTGTCCTTTCTCCTGGGCTGGGACAGCCTGCTGGCTCTGCTTCTACACCCTGGGGGTGAGTCCTTGCTCTGAGGCTCTGAAGCATTGCCAAGTACCAGAGCAGCTTTTCTTCTGTAAACTCCATCTGTAAAAAGATCTCTTAAGTTGCATGTTTAATATATGATTATTCTTCTGGCCTCATCCAAGAAATACAGCACCAAAGATACTGTGCTGAAGAGAACTTTAGCTTTGGCAGTCTCCTGAGAGCCCAGGGACACCGTGTGCTTGCTGGAGCCTTCATGTCCAACTACCTCTTAACCTCTTCCTTAGGTATCCTCTAGCAGCCACCAGATATAAAGGATGAGATTAGATAGACCACTCTCATTCCTCAAGAGCTTCAATACCTGGGGATGAATGTTGTGGAGATGTTTTAGGCTGCTATGGCCGTGTCACAGGCAGTTATTTCTTTCTTCTCACTTTTTTTTTTCTCTCTCTTTTTTAATTTCCCCCTAGAACTTTTCTTCATGCAACTAACTCGCTGTTTGTGACCTGGGAGGAGAAGCAAAGCAGCTGCAACTGATGAAACATGATTTCCTCTTGCTCAGCCATTCCACCCCCTGTGCCCAGCCTGGCCCATCATGCTTAATATTCAGCTTTGAATACCTGCTGTGCTGGGGAAGCTGCACAACCAATTTCCCTTCGAGGCTGTGTGAGTGTTGCAGTGCATTTTGCCAACACCAGCATGAAAACTGCAGAAAGGAGAAGTGAAAATGCCTGAGGGATACAAGGAGCACGACAGGTGAGTTAAATTGATAGGGAATTTTTGGTATTTGTTTCTAGAAAGTGAAAATACTTAGCTGCCTTCTGCATTTCCTAGATCTCAAGCTAGTTCTGCAAATCCCAGCCTTGGCTTTCAGTCCTAGCTATGGGGGAGGACCCACCATGTGTCCCCCTTGTCAAAGCCCAACAGACACAAATGGGTGTCACAGCTCTGAGGTGGGCAGCTCTCGTTTAACATCTGTTCTGCTGGGAATCTCCATGTCATTCTGGAAACATAAAAGCAATCGCCACCGTGTTTGTAAAAACTATTCTGGGATGTTCCAACCATTGCAGCTGCTGGGGTGCAGGAGGCTGGCCACGGGCTCGGGCACTTCCTTCCCTTGGGCAAACATTGGCTGTAACTCTGCTAATCCAGCACAAAATTGCCAGAAAGGGTTTGCAGGCTCCAGTCTGTTCTCCTCCCTTTGAGCAGCTCTATTCAAAGAAGTCTCCTTTTTTCTTTTGTTTTTTGAAGATTTTTGATGGTCGGATATAATGTTGCTCCACTAAACAAGGAAAAGAAAGAGTTAGGAAATATGTTTCCCATCTCCAAGAGGGACCTCGATTTTTCTTTCCAAGTAGCTAAGGACACCCCAGAGCAGCACCTGGCTCTGGGACCAGCCCCCCCCCAGCAGGATCCCATCTCAGTGCTGGCCTGAGTTGACCTGGCTGTGTTTCTGAGGCCATGCAGTGCAGCACCAGTGAGTGATGCCCCAGACAGTGCTGCCACTGTTCACACAGCCCACACTCAGTGGGAAAAGCTCCAGTGGCAGCATGGGGTTTGCAGCACAGAGCAGGGGATGAAGTGTCCCCAAAAGCCAAAGAGGGGTTAAGAAAAAGTCACTCTCTGGGTTTATTTTGTTCGTATTTTAATAGTAGGGATGCTAACAAGTGGAATCATCTACGTGCTGCCATGGAAACAGCAGCTTTGGTCCCCAGCACAGTTTGCAGCCATCTGGAAGGGAACAGTTCTTGGCCTGTTTGTGTTAAACCATCCAGGATGGTGCTAAGCAGCGTGTGGCTGGCCACGGGGAAGCCTCCTGACCTGAGACTTGTCACAATTAAACATGAGATGTATAAATGCCCATAGACAGGACTGGAAACATGCTGTCTGGAGAAGAGCTGATGTGCAAAACCAGTGTGAATCAAACTGGTTTGAATGGGCTTTCAGTTCCCAGGGTAATCAAACTTGCAGCACTTTGCATGGAATGCTCAGAGGCATTCACCCTGCTGCCTTTTTGATGAGATCTCTGTGGGAGCAGGGGGCTGTGTGTGCAAAGAAAAGTCTTCTGAGAGGCACCAGTGTGGGAGCACCTTGCAGGCAGCTGCTCCTGTGATGCTGAATTTTGAGTGCTCCAGGATGGGAAATGGAGCAGGGTTAACTTTCTGCACATGAACAGTTCAACTGGAAGCACTGGGCCTGTGGAGCTCTTGGCATAAAGCATGTGCAGAAGACTTGAGCATCAGCCAGCAGTTGCTGAAACTGCAGAGGAATCAGCTCCTGGCTTCATTCAGCCATATGCTGAGCTTCGAAACTGTGAAGAGAGGGATCTGTTTCCAGGCAGCTGTTCCACCTGAAGAAGAGATGCACATGTAAAAGAAATGCAGGAGAAATGGCAGAAAATCACCTGACCCACACTAACCTCCTGAATCTGCTGAGCTGATCTTGCACACCAGCATTCCTTCCCCACCACCCCAGCAGCAGACCACAGCCCTCCCTGGCACAGTGCAGTCCTTCATTCTAGCTGGCCCGTGAAACCCCTTCATTCTTGCTTGTCCCCCCTCATTTTCCACTTAGATCTCTGTGACTGCATTTTACATGTGTGAATGTTCAGGGAGAAGCTTTGGAAACTTGTAGGCTCAGGTTCCAGAAGAGAAGACACTCTTTTTTCTGTGAGAATTTGCAGTGGTTAACCTGCCTGCAAACATCTCGTTCAGCCAAGCAAAGAGGGGGGAAAACTACTTGGTTTTAATCTACTTCATCTTCAAAAATACTTAATAAAAGAGGGAAAAAAATTCAGGAGGGCTTGTGGGTATTGTGAGAACAGAAGAAGAGGTAAAATTAATCCTATCAATAATCCATGATGAATGATTCACTCAGCTCTTTTATTCACAGTTGCATATAGTTATCCTTATTCACTCAGAGATGCAGTACTCATGGAAATATGTGCAGATTCATCTGCATATCAATTAAGAAGCCCAGAGAGGGGCTACAGCTCAGTGCAGCTCAGGTCCTACAGGACTCTCTGTCCAGCTGGGGCTCTGGGGGTTTGCCAGGTTGGGTGCCAGGGTTTGGCTGCTTTTGACTTCACAGGAAGCTCATCCATGTGCTCCAGCAGGGATGAGGAAGGGAAGGGGTCTGTGTCACCTCCCTCCTGGCAGGGGGAGGCCTTTTAGGAAGAAGGGTGTTAAAACAAAGGTGACCCAGTGCCTGGCATGCTCCATGCTGCCTGGGTTAGAGAGCAAATGTTGGTGTCTCCAGCCATCAGCTGACTCCACACAGCTCCCCAGCCCTGAAGCTTCCCTCCCTGTTGCCAGTTTATACCAGAATCTTGTCTCTGGTTTCAGTGGTGCAGGTCCAAGCCCCCAGAAGCAGTCAGTGCCTCCCTCAGTACAGAAAGACAGACATCCAACCACCCCATGATGCTGTGAGCAGGGCAGCTGGCTCCTTGCATCACTGGAGGGATGGCAAGAGGAATTTCTTCCAAAATTTCTTTTCAGAATAAAAGAACCAAGTGAAGTATTCTCATTAGAATTGATTTTTTTTAAAAACAGTTTAAAGAAAATTATGAAAACTTCTGTTATACTTCTGTGCCTTGCAGAGAGAGGGTTGAGATGGTCCAGGACTCCCAGAGCATCTACCAGGAGGAGTCAGAGGAAACACCAGGTGACGTTGAAGAGACAAGGTCACAGCCCCATCAGGCACCGTTCCAGCTTGGGGAGCACTGTCTGTGCAGGCACTTGATAGGAAAAGCCAAAGCACACACAGAGTCAGAAGCAATGGCAGCCTGTGAGGACACCCCTGTGGTTTTTCTGGAGAGAAGAGTCAGCCAAGGGAGTTGCAGCTCCAGCACAGGCACTGCTTTGTGTCCTCCCCGGTGGAGGTACAGCAGGAGGTACCCACCTCTGCCCAGGCTGAAGGTGCTTTAGTATCAACTCTTATTTCATCTCTCTCTTCCCCAAATTTCTGGTGGGTTTTTTAGCAGTTTCTAACTCAAAGGCTGTAAATGTGGAATTTGTCTCCAAATAAATTGTCTCCTGTAGAAAAGACAGGAAACCACATCCCCTGGTATCAGATTTATTTAGTATTCTAACTTGCATGACTGGAACCAGGAAAGGGGTAGGTGGTCTTACTATCTCTAAATATTTAAAAGTTGGGGCTGTGGGGTTGAGGGACACAGGTTTTTGCAAAAGACAGCTCAAGCCACCCATTGTGGAGGGGCTTCTCTGCTCTCCAAAGCAACGTCTCTGTTCCAGAAAGAGCTGCCTGACCCTGCTCCACCTCTGACTCTCTGCTGGTGCTCACATAGTTGCCCTTTGCTTTGGTTTCTTCTTTGGTCCTGAGATAATCAGTTCCTCAAAGGGTCACTTTGAGAGGGGTTTTCAATGCTTACAAAATAGTTTTTTTGATCCTCAGATGAAACCTGAATTAATTATATCTGTATTATGAACTGTGATGGTTACACTGTTAAAGCTTAATACAAATGTTCTCCTTTAAAGCTAAAAGTCAGACCTGCCTTAAGCTGGATTTTAGATCTATAAATCTAGGTAGTGTTTATTTATAAGGTATGGTGAATAAAGGACACTGCTCTGCAAACAGTGAGTTTTCATACCACAGATGTCAAAGTTTGATTATTTAAAGGCCTGTCTGTTTAGGTATCACTAGACCCTCTTCTTTTTAATCACTTCAGTTTTGAACTGCTTCCCCCCTTCCTGGGCACTTTTATCACAAGGAACATGGACTCGTGGCAATGCTGTAGCATCAGTGCTCCCTGGACTGAGTAATGAATAACGTAAAGAAAGGAGGTGATGACAACAGTGACATAATCATGACATACTTCTGTGTTAAGGATGACCACCAAATCAGATGATGCTGTAACTCAGATCCGAATGAAAAATTTCCTCCTGCCTCACCTCTTCAAAATGGTTTCCTTCTCAAAATGGACAGGAATACAAACCCCTGGAAGTCAGAGGTGTTCAGCTACCACATCCAGACTTTTCAACTTGTGTCTGGGTATCAATGAACACCGTGGCCCAGGCAGAGTACTTACTTCAGAGGTAACCTCCCAGTCAGAGGGGGGAAGCTTTCATTTAAAGTGGAATAGAAAGAAAGAAATCTTTCTCTAGCAGAGTGGGAGGACTGCATCATGCAGGTATAACCCTAAGAAACTTAATTTATTCAGGCTCTCTTTTTTAGTAAAATCCATCCCACACAACTGGGCAAAGGAGACCATGCTGTGTTCAAAGGGAACATGCCATGCACACCAAAAAGCCTCTCTGTTAAGTTGGTTTTATCTCCCTCTCTCTCTGCCTTATATCTGTGTCTGAAAGTGCAGTCAGTGTTCTAAACCAGCAACTGAGTTACTACTGTAGAAGTGAAGGCAGCAAATTCCACTGCATAGTGACTGTGATTCAGTCCTGATGAATCATTCAGACACTTTTTTTCTCAACTAGATCTTTGGCTTTATTATTGTTCCAGAAGGAAAAAAAGGAGGAGAGGAAATAAAAAAGAAGAAAAAGCCACTGCCTTATCTCCCTCTCCAATCCTTTCCAATTTTTCTTTTTACAAGTGTAATTAAATTTTTGCAGGCATTCCATTCAGACAGAATAAACTCTCTGATAATCCTGCAGGGGAATATTCATTCAAAGGAGATGTGATGTAATGTGACCAAAACTGAAGACAACACCGGGGTTCAACATGGCCTGTTCTCGGGGTTCAGAAGCACCCAGGGTTGGAAGGGTCCTGCACTCTTCCCTCTCCATGCATCAAAATCTATCCCCCACTTCACAGTTTGCACCTGGTAAAGCAAAGAGAGAGCAAGGATCCTAAGACAAGGACTACAGAGGAGCAGCAACCTGTCTCTGCTCAGGTACTGCTCCCATTCAGGTATTTCTTCATGGATTTAATCCTTGTTTCACTTTTCTTAATGTCATTCTTTATCTGTCTTTCAGTTACTATAGTGATGAACAAATGCATGCAACAGAGGCAGCCTGGCAGCCTGGGAAGGTGTGTGTGCCTGCAATGGCTGAAAACACCACAAAAATGTTTGAGAAATCACTTGAAAGATCTCTGCCAAAACCCATTAGATCTTCAAAAAAATGCATCCTATTAAACAAGTTGATAAGTTGTGTTTAATATACACTCGTTTTTTTGAAACTTTATGTATCTTGTCAGCAAGCAACACATATTGGACTTTGTTGGGTGCTCTGTTCCTCCTGCTTCTACACACCATCAAAGATGTCCTTTTTCCAGGTGCAGGGACCTAAATTATGATGAAAAGTCACGAAACAGATAGATGAGGTTGGATATTAGGAAAAATGTCTTCACTGCAAGAGTTGATGATCTTAAAGGTCTTTCCCAACCAAGACAATTCTGACATTCTAGGATCTAATTACTTCTCTGAACTTTTGTACTCTGGATCACCCTGTTCCAGTGCAGTTCTAAGGACAGCCTAAAGAGCTCCCTAGTGGCATCCCTTGGCGTGACCCACAAAGCCCAGGAGGGGCTATATGAGTGCCTAAATCCACACCATGGACCTCACTCAACAGATTCAGTCTCTTAAAGAGTCAGATCTGCTGACCTTTATCTCCAGAAGCTGGGAGAACAGCTGGAGAGACAGCTGAAGAGCCTGCCCTACTGATTGGGGTTCAGTTTGGGAGTTATCTGTATCCTCTTTGGCTGTTGTGTGTTTCTCACAGCAGAGCATAGAGCCACACAGAAGGAAAGAATGGCCCATGTCATCTACAGACTTGGAGGTACTGTTGGTGAAGGGAATCCTGCTAGACTTTGGAGCTGCAGGTGAGGCTGAGTGCTGGCAGCTGAAAAAATATAATTTCATTTCCAAAAGCAGGTCTGGTCAGAAATCCTCCCTGCAGCTGTCAGTACCAAGCCTGGTGTTCAAATGAGATGTTTACAGGTGCTTTCTGAAGGAGAAACTGCACAAAAGCCCCAAAACACGAGCAGATCCAGGTGTCAAAGGTGAGCATGCCTGAAGATGGAGCTGTTCAGATCCTGCTTTTATGCTCAGTCTCATATTGCAATGGGTATTCTCAAAATTCAGATGATAAGCTGATTATCGTATCCACCTGTGCCAAGCCTGAGGTTTGTAAGGGTCACAGGATCAGATTTTCAGCTGTCAAAGCTCTAATGATGTCAAAGGAACCACGCTGAATCTGCAAGTGAAAAATGCACTCCCTGCAGGTCGCTGGGCTCGGCTTCCCGGCTGCTCATTTCACACACTAATAAACAAACAAACCCCTGAAGTTGGCTTTAAAAGCCGAGAGAGGGAGAAGCATCTGAAAGTCTTTGACAGGATCAAAGGAGACGTGCCCTACCCAAAACTCAGATGAAGACTTGGGAGCCACGTGTTGGATCGCGCTGCGGGAGGGATGAGGCTGCCGGGGAGGCGACCAAAGCCACTCTCCGCCGGGGGAGCGGAGGGCAGAGGCGCAACCCCCCGGCCCCAGCCCAACTTCTCTGTGCGGAGCTGTGAGGGCAGCACCGCGGGGAGCGGCTCCCGGACCCTC
>JAAWXA010000026.1:2696198-2812849 GCA_038090715.1 Florisuga fusca | reverse complement strand
GGTGCCGGCCGCGCCCCGCAGCTCCCTGCCCGCGGCGAGCTCCGAGCCCCCGCGGAGCTGCCTCCGTGAGGAGGGAGTGTTGCTGTCTCGGGTGATGCGGTGCCCGCCGGCCCTGCTGCGGGGCTGGAACACACGCGTCCGGGTCGGGGTGAATGGCCGGAGCAGTGAGGGGCATCCCGGAGGAGAGGAGCCCTTCTCCGTCGCTGTGTGCGCCGGGATGTGGGCACCCGTGAGTGCCTGCAGCTTTGGCACGGGCTGGTGCGGGTGTTTGTGTAGCTGGAGGGAAGGCTGCCGTGTGCGGTAATTGCGCAGACACCGGCTGGGTACAAGGGGTTTGTACCGGCGTCTGTTACCAGCGTGTGTGCCGGCCAGCTTTGATGCCACCGCTTGAGATTCAGCAAACTGATGGAATTATCAGTAGCGATCGCAGGAAAGCAAGGAACGGTGTTGAGGCTGGGACAGAGCCCGGTGCCACGGTAGAAGTTAGCGGGCAGAGAGGCTCCGCAGGGGTAGGAAACTTCGCCGAAGTGAAGGCGCTGAAGGAAGGTCTTTTCCAGGGATGGAGCTATAGGGGTTCAGGCAGCGCTGAGATTCATGTCCCAGGATCCACTGTGCAAAGCTTCCCCTGTCACATCCAAGCTATCCAAGCTCCGTATCGCCTCCAAGCTCGTGTCGCTGAGGTTAAGCTTTTTGTTGCTGCTAAACGCCAGCCTTGCTCAGACTTAACTCCGGAGCCGAGGGAAGTCAGCCGGAGTCCTGCTCCTGTCTAAGTGCCTTGATTCAGGTCCTGGGAGCGGAGCCAGTTCGCGGGTTTGACGCCAGGAGACAGAGCTGTGTCTGTGAATGAAAAACTAGTGTCATTTACTCAAACCCTCGAGGCATCTTTCCTAATTCCAAAAACAAACTTCCCCCCCCGGAAACTTCACTGAAGGGTGAGTAATTAAAACATTACACAGCTGCAAGTTTCTGCTGCTTCAGGGCAGTGAGGAAAGGACTAGGTCCTGGTTTGCTAGCTTTAAGCTCCCGGACAGCAGTGCCTGGACTGTACGTTGAAGTGTGTAATGCCATTATGACTTCATTTCTTTTTAAAAAGAAAATACTTTTCTTTTGTTGGGAACATTACCCCGCGTTTCTTGAAGGAGAATGATTTTTTTTTCCTGTACCGTGTTACATCAGTTGACTATTTTAGCTTGGGATAGCAGTGGGGAAGTAGAGACTTTAAGAGATGACTTGGATTTTATCATCGTAGCAGCAGATGATGGATAGCCTGGTTAAGTTCAGCCTTCGGGGAAGGCAGCTTAGGATGTTGCATCAGTCTGTGCAGGACCACTTTTTGGGGGAATACCAGAGATCTGAGTGCTGCAGGTGTCCCCCAGCCCCAGGCAGGGGGGCCTCGGCTTCCCACGGCATTCCTGCCAGGAGAGGGAACTCCTGCGATGTGCAAAGAGTAGCAACAGCCTTCCTATTGGAAAAAATCTTCACTGCTTCCTTTCTTCTCTCCCAGCCTGACCTTGGCGCTGTCAATACTGTCCAGTAATGCCCTTCAAAAACAAACATACCAGTGAATGTGTGTTTGCGTAGATAATAACTACTTCCAGACTAAGGTATGTTTATGTTGTTTTCTTAAACAGCCCCCAACCGGGGATAGACATAAATAGTTTAATTTCTCCAGGATTTTGTAAACAGTGCTTGAAAAGTAAGAGGAACAAGCATGTTGACTGCACTTCTTGGCTCATTAAAGCCCTCTAGGAAGCCTCCAATTGTACATGCTGCTCCTCTGCACCAACTGTGTTCCTGTGAGTGCCATCAGTGGTTCTCCTCCACCTCCTCCTCTCCATCCTCTGGAGCCAGCTGGCATGGGCTCAAGTTTTCCACGTTTGCTCTCCTTTTCCAAGAAGTCCCCATCTCTGGGAAATCTGAGGCACAACAAAGACAAGGTAGTCCTTTGGGTTAGGGTGCCTGCCAGCAAGGGTCTAAGACTTGTGGCTGAGAACTCCCTGCTTGGACCTGGTGGAAGAGGTTACCAGCTAAATGCAAGGGAGATAGGGCTTGGCATGGTACAGGGGACTGCAGGAAGGGTGTGGTGATAGAGATGCTGAAGAGGAGGAGACTGGAATTCCCCATCTCCCCCCATTCCTCTCCTTTGAGGACACCTCAGGCCTCTCATGCTTTCTTCACTCCTGCTCCTGAGCTGGAGACTGCAGGATGCAGTGCCTTGGAGAGTGTGAAGGACATGGGGGAATGCAGATCATGCTTCCTACTGTCTCCTTCATTGTAGGAGCAGCAAGTGAAGGGTGTATGCTGAGAAGGTATGAGGAGGCACCATACTGGCTTGCACATCCAACTGTCATGCTACACAGTGTGTAAATCTTCCTTATAGGCTTGTGTTTGAAACCAAAGCTGGCATTTGAGTGAAGAACAGGGGAGTGCCATCCTTCTAGTGCTTGCTGGTGTGTAGGAGCAGAGAAGTGGGGTATGGCAAAGGTCTCATGCCGGAGTCAGATCTGAGATGCAAATGTATGAATGGAAGTAGTCTCAGTATTTCAATTGAGGAACCACGCTGATTTTAGCTGCCTGGGTGGGGATGTAGCACAAGGACTGCAGTTCTTGTTGGTATAAATACTGAGAATTCTGCAGCTAAACGTCTGGGATGACAGTGTGCCAAGTTGCCAGAGCCTCCTGTGTCAAAGATCATGTCTGATGTGATTGTTCCTGTGCTTGATTCTTCAAGTAGTCTCAAAACTGTCCAAGCTTAAGACCAAATACCAAATTAAATAGTATAGACATTGGTTGACTGTTCTAGGGAGGTCTACACACTTTCCCTCAACTGTCTCATTATCTGATTCTTCCTCTGTGCTGATCTAGGAAAAAAAAATATGTGGCATCATTTCTCACCACAGATGAATTCCTTCTGGGGTTGGAAAGCAGGGCAGTTCCTTCTGATCACCAGAGGGCTGAACATCAGAGCATCTTCTGCTCCTGCCTCCTGCATGTGTGTAGAAGTAAAGCCATAGGAGAGATAAACCCCACCTTTAGCTTAGGGCCAGCTGCAGCACTCCTGTTGCTGCTGTGTGGGCACACTTGCCCACTGGTTTTTTTGCTGGGTGGCTTGCACTGAATTATGAAGAACCTCGTTTATGGGGAAGGGGGGAAAAGTGCTTTGTGGCTTTCACATTTAGTCTCCTCACACTTCTTTTTCCTGGGCTTCCTGGGACTACCTTTTTTCTGAAAAAAAATGGTGGTTATCAGCCAGGTCTAATGTTTGCTTCAGGTGGTGCAGTGGTTTACCTTCCACAGGAGCCTTAATGTGTGGGTGAGGAGACGGGAGAAGGATGATGAACTATATGGTTGTTTTCTCAGCTAACATGAAACCAAAACCAGTATTTTTTAAGCAGCTGACTTTAATCTGGTCTTGTTGGTTGATTCCATTAGACTTATTAGAACAAATAATCTAATTCAGGCCTCTCCTCAATGTGTTCAGGTGGCTGCAGACATGTGGGTCACAGTAAGAGACACAGCCAGCAATGCGTGGTGGAAAGCAAATTACTTTGTAAGAAGACAAATTGAACTTTGACAATTTTATGTGATTAAGGGGAAAATTAGAGAAAATAGCAGGAGATGCACTCACCCAGTGGTTTGTGTGCTGATGTCTCCATCAGATGGGTGTTGGGGTGGCAGCTGCTCACCAAGGTGAGAATCATCCCTGAGTCCAGGGCAGAGTGATGTCAGTGAGCAGTGAGAGCCCAGCCAAGTCCTGTCTCCAGGCTGGGGTGGGAAGATAGTGGTGAAAAGCTGCTTGTTGACCTTCTGTGCTGTTGTTGCTGTGGTGTTGTCCCCGTGTCCTGATGCAGACAGGGGGGTTTGCTTATTCACAGATGGTCTGAGTTTTACAGAGACATGACTTGCTATTGTCTGGTGCAGCAGGGACCTGTTGCACAAAGTCGAGCAGGGAGAACGTTTTCTTCTGGGTTATCCTCTTTGATCCCAAGATCCCTGGGTCTGTATTTCCCAGAGCCAAGACAGGATTTCAGTGCCCTGTCTTCTGTATATCTCATCCCCACCTACTCCACCCTTCCCTCATCTCTTTTGCCTGTAAAAGTACTTGCACCCACAGCATTGTTTAAAGTCAGTGAGCTCTGTGTAGGCTCAACGCCTCCAAAAATCAGGTCTGCGTGGTCCCGCACCCACACACCCCATGTACCAGCTGCATCCCCATGCTCTTCCTCTCTCCCTCCCTCCCTTCCTCCCACTCTCCCTCTCTCCCTCAGTAGTGCCTGTCACTTGATCTCTGGCTGGGTGAGAGTTGGGTGAGAGTTGTGTTCAGCTGCCAAGCTGAAGTCATGGTTGGTGGCTCTAGGTTCAGCGTTTGCATGGCAGTGGCACAGCTGTAGGCACCAGGGCTGCAGTGGGCTGTGGCAGAGCAGCAGGACAGGGACTTTGTCCCAGCTTAGACTGAGTGAAGCAAAGGGCTGGGGTGGGGTGATGGTGGGACACTTGCTCAACCGTCTGCCTGGACCCTGTTTTCTCAGAATCACATTCTTTTAGAAAGAATGCTGAGACGAAAGCACATTTCTCTAAATGCCTGCTGGTTGTTAGCAGCAGGGTCAGGTATAAACCCCTGTTCTGCAGAGCCCCAGCTGCTTCCCTGTAGTCAAGCAGTGTCCATGGCACAGGTGAGATGCTCTGTGTTGCTGTGGCACTGCACCAGTTTACACCAGTGAAAGGGTGCTCATCCATGAAAAAATATTTCAGATTTTGAAACCTTGCCCATGCTGAAGCTGCCAGTAATATTATCACTAATTTAATCTATGGATTTGTAAAGCCAGAAAAGGACTTCTCTGATGGTCTTTTCTGCTCTTCTACCTACAAAAGAAAGACACAAACAAAAGAAAAAGTGTAGCTAAGGAAATGTTTTCATGATTAATTCCAAAATATCAGATGGGGAATAACAAAAAAAGAAATAAACCAGTTGTTTTCTTTAATAATAATAGAAGAGAAAAAACACCCAAATCCTGTTTAAATTCTCGCTTGATTGTGAGGATTTCCAAACAATCCATATAAGAATGTCTGGAGACTTTGTGTGGAAAAACCTTGATTCCTCTAGTTCTCATCTGGCCATCCCTCTACAAAAGAACTATTTAGGCACTAAAAACCTAACAAAAGTTTAAATTCCTTTGTCTTCCTGCACTTTTTAAACAAAAGTGAACTAGAATTTCTACTCTACTTGGCTTCAGGAAGGCAAGGGCTCCTTATCTGCTCCGCTGTTATTAGCCCGGGAGGCACTGCCAGACTATCTGGAGCCTCTTCTCTTGTGAACTTGTCTCCTTGCCTATCTGGCCTTTGCAGGAGATGCTAAGCCATAACTAATGGTCCTCAGAGCAGTTGAACCCAATGGTGGTCTGGGAAACTGTCTTCCAAATTCTACAGTACAGAGCTATGGGTGAAGTTGGGGCTAAGATAGCTGCGTGTGCTAAAGCTGTGGTCCAAGTGTGGATAAATTCAGGCTAACACCGAGTGCCCTGTCAGAAACATACAACACCAAGTTATTTCATGCCCTCTCCCAGTCATCTAAGTTTGTCAAAACAGTCTTAAATGGAGTGGATTTTGTCCTGGCAGGCTGTGTGCTGATCAGGTGTTGTGTCCCCTCCAGCTAGCACAGTACTAGGGTGGAGTATGAGGCTGGTGTAAATGTGGTGTCATGTGCTTGGCCAGGTAAGGAGGATGGGATCATGAGCTCCTATCTCAACATCAACATGCCATTTTTACTGCCAGGAGTGTTCACATTTCATATGAATGAACACGAAGCCATAGTCATACATCCAGGCTTGACTATAAACACAGATTTCCTAAGCAGATTTTAAGATCCCACCGTGTTGGGGTTTCTGCTGAGCTTTCTGTAGCACATGGCAGGCTTCTCCCTGGGGAACCACGGGTGTCTGCAGAAATCTGCCACTTCTCCTGGTATGTTGGCCATGCATTGGCCTCTGCAGGGTGGTCCACTCCACTTGAATTCAGTTATGAGCCATACAAATTTGCAGGAAGTTATTATGAACATGTTTTTCATACTCCAGGTGGCAGAGATATGTGTGTCTCATGTGAGGAACTGGGTGCAGAATCTGTTTGCCACCAGCCCATGGCCTACATCTCCTGACTGAGAGGTTATAAAGATGGATCATATGCAAACCCCAAATCTCTCTCCTGAGGCTTTTTTTCAGGACTTGAGCTGAATTCCTCAAAGGGTGTGTCTGTCAGAGAAGGATCTTCAGAGGAAGACTGATGAACCTGATGACAATGAGTTGTGCTGAGGCAGGAATCACTCACTGCACAAGAAATGGATGGAGAATGTTTGGTTGGGAAGGTATTGCATGGGAAGGGACATAGAAGGTATGCACAGAAAGCAGGGAATCAACAAAACCCACCAACTAGTGCTGAAAAACACCAAAGCAGCAGTGATGAAGGGGAGTGTGATGTGTAAGGCAGGGGAAGGAGCCCTTCCTCTCAGCACTCTTTTCAGGTTTGGAAATGGGCTTCAGGGAAGGTGGAATGGATAAGGAATGGATAAGGGAGAGCTCTCAGCAGTAGAGAGGAGCAGAGCTGGAGAAGGATGATCTTGGAGTTCTGGTGCATTCGTGGTCCTGCTCTTCAGAGGCAGGAGTGTGAGCAGAAAGGAGGGTAGTGAACAGCTCTCAGTATCTCTTGGGGGTAAGAAAACAAAGTCACAGTAATAAAATGTGGCAGGGAAGACTTAGGATGGACTGAGAATAATCCCTACGTGTATTCCCCCTGGGAAACTGCACAAGGGAACCTGGAGTCTCCATCCCCAGATGTCATCTATAGCATGTTAAAATACATCTGGTTCAGATGAAACAGCTCCTCAGGGGCTCTCCCAGCTCTTTTCTCCATGTGATTTTTCTCTCCATGCCCTACGAATCTGTTTTACAGTCTGTGTGAAGGCAAATGTGGAGCTGAAACAACTCAATGACAGATCTAGCAGATTTTCTCCATAGTAAGGCTTTTAAAGTGACAAATGGAAGTTTCCTGTGGGAAAAGGCTGTTTTCAGTGTAATCTGTGGTTTGGTTCATGTTTGTTTGTTTGTTTTTGTTTTGTTTTTTGTGGAATGCTAAAATCACAAAGAAAACTCATGGGGGGTACCTGTTTACTTAGTGGATCTGCTGACTTGCTGGTGATCACAGGTTTTGTTTGCTCGAAGTTGGTGCTGATGAAAGATTTTGATGCTGTTTTCCACGAGGATATTTTTTGTTTGAAACAAATGCATGGTTAAATAGAATGAGCCAAAGATACAGGTAACAGGGGAGGAGATTGTCTCAGTTCAGAATTTCCTGCTTCCTTCTGCAGATGCACTTTGTGTTTGTTGTCACAGCTGTTTTTAAAGGCTGCATTGTAACCACAGGTACTCCTGCCTCCTTCTTGAGTGCCTCCAGGATGAGTATCCAGATACCTCCTGGTCCTTATTCCTATTTGTTCAACCATAGATAAATGACTTCCCATTTCTCTCTTGCTCTGTAAAATGGAACGTTAATTCTTTTTACATTCACCATCGCTCATTAAATAGTTTGGGTTTTTTGTAAGAACACATCTTTCATTTCTATCATTAGCCACAAATGTACAGATGTAAGGTTTTGGGTAGTTACCAATCACACCTTTTACTGCTTATTGTGGTCTCCCAGCACATTCCCTCCTCCCTCGTCATCCCAAAACAATTAGCAGGAAATTCAGCTGATGCCTGAATGGACACATTTTCAGCAATCTTCCTTAATTCTTTATTTACTGTAAAATAAGTAGGGAAAAAAAAATCAAAATCAGTTCCTCTTCTGAGGATGGATTAGTTCTCTCATCACATCTCAGACTCTCTCTCCCTTCCCTTTCCTCAACCGTATCCCAATTTCTCATGTGCTGTGATGAAAAGCAGGCAGGAAAACATCTGATTGCTGCCCATGAATTCCTCGAGTGAAAAGTGGTATCTGACTTGACAAAAGCTGAGCTATTTTCAGTCAGCACTTGGAGCTGACAGCACATCCTTTCCTGCTGCAGGCAGTGACCAAGCACACTGAAATTCTCTTCTGCATCATTCAGAGCAGGACTTGGTTTAAATTCCTGCCATGCAAAGAGAAAATTAAGTGCCCAATCTGTTGCTTTTAATAAGGAAGGGGATTAATAGCAATGGGGAGGGGATATGGTGTTGCAGTAGAAGGACTGGCTGAGGCAGGGAGAGCAGCAGTGAGGGCAAAGCTAGTTGGTGTCTGTTGTACAGACTGGTATCTCCCTTTTTAACAGAGCTTTCAACACCACTGCTTCAGGAATAAAATAACCTCTGCTGTGAGCAAAGACATCAAAACCCAGCCTCACAGAACTGGGATCTCAGACATCTCTGACATTTCGTTTTGATGCTCTGCACAGTCAAACATCAGTTCACAGGTCTGTGCAATCGCAGAGTCACACCTGAGGGAGCACCTTCCCCTGCTTTCAGAAAATTAACAAGGGATGGGAGGAAGATGTCTATGTTAAAGAAAATCTTTAAGCCATCTCTGGACAATTGAAAGGCTCAGAGGGCTCTCCCTTTTCCCAGCTTTCAGCCTTCCCTCCCTCCCCTCCACTGCCTTTGCTGCTCAGCAGGAAGCTGAAACCAGAGCAGGAGCGGGAAGAGGAGGATGAGCAGGAGAAGGAAGAGGAGGATGAGCAGGAGAAGGTGGATGTGGCACTCACTGCCATGGTCTGGTAACCGCAGCGGTAGTGGATCAAGGGTTGGACTTGATGATCTCTGAGGTCCCTTCCAACCCAGCCAATTCTATGATTCTATGATTCTATAAATTTGTCTTTATTCTGACCTGTGTAACAGGACCAGGCTAACCCTTCCGAGGAGGCTGTTATTCACTAGGTGTGTTCCTAGACCTCCACCAAATCAATGGTTTGTGTTCTTGTAATTGGAGAGAACTGGATGGAAAAAGACAAGAATGGATTAAAAAAAAAAGGCACCCCAGAATGCTGGAGCTCAGACCATTCATGCTTTTGAAAACCTTTGCTTTGCAGCTATAAAATAGCTGTGTTGCCATATTTCTGGATTACTTAACATGTGCACAAATACTTCCTGGGTCTTATGTCCTGTGTGTTGTGGTCCCCATGTAAAGACTGGGGGAGTGATTACCTGATGCTTGTTACCTGCACAGCTTTTGCATGTGGCCAATAGCTGCATGTACATCCAGAAAGGGTGCAGAAATGAAACTGGCCTGGGGAAGTTAAGGGTAGGAATCATGTCAAGGTCCAAAATCCCAAGGGGGCACATACACAGATTGTGATATTCATAAATTTACACTGCACATGACTTAGTTACATGCACCAGCCCCACCAGTAACAGGCTGAACCTCAAGTGCTGCAGTAACCTTGATGAGCCATTATAGTAGGTTTTAACAAATCCTACAAAAATGCTTTCTTGCATCAGTAGGGATATTGGAAATCGTCTCAGGACAGTTGGGCATGCAGGAAAGTTTATTGCACAAGATCCAATCAGTTATAAATCCAGATTTATGACTTTAACAGCAAACTGCAGGCAGTGTGACCTTCCCTTCCCAGCCTCTGCTCTAGCCCATATGCCCTTCAGTCTTTTTCATTATTATTTGTCTTTTATCACGTTTGGTTTAAATCGTATTGCATCTGTCAGAGCTTCTTGAGGTAGATGAGAGCAGTGTGGTTTTATAAAAGCAGTTCCACTATGCAGCCTGGTGTCAGGAGGTGCAGTTTGCTGTCTTGTGGACAAGAGGTGGGCAGGACAGGCAGAACAGGCAGCACATCCGTGGATAGAGCACAGGGCTAAAGGCTGCACCACAGAGATGTCCTTAGTGCAGCTGAGAACAACATTCCTGTCTTTTCCTTGCCCTGGAAACCAGTGAAGAGCTATTTCTTTGCTTGTATCCAGGTTGTGTTGTGGGCCCTTAAATACTGCAGCTTTGGATGGAAGGAGTCTGGCATCCACATCTGGAACTTGTTTCCTGACAAAAGCATTTTTTATCTAATTTAGTACTTCACAACTTCTTAGGACAAGTAGGGTTTTTATTTACTTTATAATGGACTGTGTAAGTATGAGTAAAAGTTGGTTCTTTCACTAGCAGTGAAGAAAATGTAAAAAAAAAGATCCTATGGTAAACACCCACATAGATGTTTTTAAAAGCAGTCTCAAAATAGTAAACTGCATCTGCAGGCTGCAGCTTCTCCTTCTCCACCACTGTGTATCCCTGTACTCCATAGAAGGAGTATCAAATGGCAGGAAATCTTGAAGAGAAACTTTTAAGCCACTTCTTTTGGTGCATTTTTATAAATAGCTACCCAGTTTGCAGATCAGTGCTGTATTTATTGCCCCCTGCATTGCTATACTTTCTGTACTGCCATGGGTGTGCCTGGAGGAGATTCCACAAGCTGGAGTACCCTACAGATGTATTGGGCAAGGTGTGAATTCCCCTCTCTGTCTTTTTAAGGGAGACTTAGAATCATGGAATGATGACTGTGGGATCCTCAGCACTTCCTGTGGGGCCACATCAGTCCATGGTTCCAGCTCTGAGGATCCAGGCTGAGAGAATGGTTTGTTGGCCAAGGTGGTGACTGTCCCATTTGCTCAGCACTTGGTGCCTGTCCCTCGGGGTCTGCAGAGCAGCTGATGTGTTTCCAGCTTTGGCTGGAGGCTGAATGGGAAATCAGTTCCGTAAACACTGCCAGAGGAGAGTGTTTATTATTTATTTAGGGCAATAATGCAACAGCAGTGGGTTAGTCAAACAGTAATTAGCAACAGGTCATGCTATAATTAGAGTCTGTTGCAGGTGGCTGCCTCTGACTGAATGCCACCCGTAAATCATCAAGGATATGGGGTACTTAGGGGATTAGTTTGGGAAGCAAGGGCTTTCAGGCACAGTTAGGTCTGCTTGGGAACATGCAGTTCTTTTTCTTTGCTTCCCTTTATCCTGTCAATTATCATAGCACAAGGCTCTGAAGTGGCACTTGCTTCTCTCTTAGTTGTGTGAAATCTTGAACAAAAGATCCAAACAGCTCTCTTGGGGGATTAAATCTCATCTGAAAGAGCTTGAAGCCTCAGGGTGTACAAAGGGGTAATTCTTAAAAAAGAATTAATTAAAATCCTCCTCTTAAAAAAGAGGGGAAAGGAAAATTCTGCCCCACCAGCCCAGGTTTATATTTTCCATGTCTTTTCCCTTTTCTGTGATTTTTTTTTTTTTTTTTTTTTTTTTTTTTAAAGAATCAAGTTCCTGCAGTTCCATTGTTTGAACTTTAGAAGGTTCACTTGCTTAGACAGGCAGTGAGGTTTTGGCTCATCACACATGAACAGAAAGAATCAGTTGACTGCATTCATGGGTTTTTGCTGGATCTTCCTTTCACTGAATGATTTATTGTGTTCAGAGAATGAACACCTGAAATCAGTGCCTAGAGACGGTGAATTACTACTCGGTAAATGCCACGCGTATCACTCTGCATACATTACTCAATCTTCACACCCTTGGATGCTCCTGCAATGCTTTCACTTTGTAATTTCATCTTTTCAGTCATAGCTTTCCCCCCCATTAGCCAGACTGCCCGGAGTGGATCCAGTTTCTGCTCTGTTCATAAGATTGGCTCACAGATTTTGCCTTGCCATCGTCTGCAGAGATTTGCCTTTTAACAGGAGTGTGTCTGGTCATGCTGCACTGCTCCTCTGTGGCACTTGTTATCAGTACAAGTCAAATGTGTTTCTTCTTGCTTGTCTGAATTTACCTGGTTTCAACTTCCAGCCCCCGAAACATCTTCTGCCATCAATACTGTCCTGTCACCAGTGTCCTGTTTCTCAAGTACCTCCTTGCAGGACATGCTCAAGTCCTTCTTCAGCCTCTCCTGGCACAAACCAAATAGATTATTCTCAGTAAGTATCCTATGGTAAAAACATCTCTTCCAGTTCTTTTATAAGGCATATGTTTTTTCTCCTATGCATTTCCAGCTCTCCAACATCTTTCTTACATGTGAATATCAGCAAGGAGTAAGGTACTACAGCAGCCCCCCACTTGCATTCTCATTTCAGGATCTTCCTGAGAATTGTATTAGCCACAACAAATGGCAGTAGGCACTTACATGGAGCTTGCAATGCCTGTTCTTTTCAGACTAATCTCTTTGCAAGGCCAAACTGCCCCCCATTCTATAAATACTGCCTTTATTTGGGCTTCCAAATATGTTGCCTCACCTTGGCTGTGGTGCACAGAAAATCCAGGTTGCTCTGTATCAGTATGCTGCCCTATTGAATTTATCATTCCATCAGATCTTGGTCACTAGAAAATTCTTAAGGGATGATTTAAAGGGATTTTTCCTTGGCATGGGTGAAAAACCTAATAGCAGAAATCCCAGTAACACACTCCCAAGGGACTGTGCTAAACCCAGAATGGTTAGGCAGCATTTCCACATTTGCATGTACATTTGAGAACCCTTTGCTATCTTAGGTTTAACTCCTTGTAAGGAGATGGCATTGTTCTTGCTTCTTTATAAAAAAACTCATGTACCAAATCAAATGCTTTTCTGAAATCAGAGATGACAACAATTTATTACAGCACTATTACTGTTGATCACTGAAAATATCAAGATGGCAAATTCATTCTCCTCTAGTCCGGACTGCTTTTCCAAATTCCATTCCCCATTTTTAATTCTTGATTAATTGCATTCTCTATGAGCCGTTTAATTATTGTGCTGGAAAGCAATCTTGCATTGATAGGCTTATAATTACCTAGATCATCCACTTTATTTTTCCAAAACGCTGGTACATTTTCCTGCTAGCTCCACTTGTCTGATTGTACTGGGAATCAAGAGCAACCACGTGTGGAGCTCCTTTCCCAGCTCTCTAAAAAGCCTTTGTTAAGAAAAAGATGCCCTTATCTGGTGTCCTGGTTCGGGAGGTCATCATGGGAGCATCACCCATGGGTGCCCGGCCTGAGCCCGCCGGGGGCAGCGGCTGCGGGAGGGGGAACTGTGGCTGTTGGTAGGAGAGGGAGGGTCAGGTAGGAGAGGGCCCCTTCCCATGTCTCTCAGTATAGGGGATCTTTGCCTCTGTGGTTGGGCTGCTAACTGAGTTCTGTTTGCTTGTCATTGTCCCCTTTCCTGCTCCAGCTCCTCCACCTTGTTTTCTTGCTGGAGAAGAGCATCACTCCCTGAGACAGATCACCTGCTCCTGCCTCCCTGGGTAGGACCAGCTTGGATGTTCCAAGGCTGCTGCAGGCAGTCACTGGGACTTTGGACTTGGAAACCCCCATCTACTGCTGAGTTCAGTGTGGGATTTTCTGGTCAGGATATCATGAACAGCTGAGGAGTGTGTGTTCTATTTTTACCCCATGCTGCAGGTCTGTGACCCTGTGGTTATCACTTTCTTCTATTTGCATCCTGCCTTTTGTTTTAGCTCACTGTTTTCATTTAAGTTAAAAACATTAGATTCAGCCTAAACTCTTTAATGCACATGCCTCTCTCTTTCTAAATTCCTGCTTAGGATATTTTTCTCTTTGTTTCTCAGAAATATGAAGAACTGCCATGATCACTAATTCTTACTCCAGTGAACATTTTAGTGTGGCACCGTGAAATCCCATCTAAAAGACTTGACCCCATGCAATGATGTTTGTCCTTTCTGGTGGGTGTGCAGCAGGGTGAGGGAACCCACTGACCAGCTCAGGAACTGCTGAAAATGAGCTGCATGACATCTTACAGCTACGGGGTGTCTGGTGACAGAAGTTAGTGTCTGGACGTCTTGTTTTACCTGGGAAATCTGATGAGCACTCGCAGCTCACCTGAAGCATGTCACCTGTCATTCTTACTTTGGAGATAACCATTGGAAAACAGCTTGCCCCATGAGCTCATTTGTTCTTTTCCTGCTTCCCATCAGGAGTGCCATAAGGCTCACAGCTTTAACCCACCAAAGAATGAACTCCAGGACTCACAGCTCCAGATGTTTTTTTTTTTTCTTCTCTTTTAATGACCTGAAAAAGATTGAGTAATTTAGTAAATTAATTCAAAAGAAGTTGAAAACAGCAGCAGCATCTTGAAAGGTTCTGAGCTCAGCACAATTTGGCAGGGAAGGATGCTTCCTCCACATGCATGCTTCCTAACCAGGGACACACCAGACCAAGCTTCTGCTCAACCCAGGCCAGCACAGCTCCTGGCCCTTTTTAGGCCAGCAGGGCTGAGCCTAACTTACAAATACCTGCTCTGTGGTGGGGTCATATACTGCTGCCAGCTGAGGTGATGAGTTGGCAGAGCCTGCAACTGGGGAACTGGCTCTTGTTTCAGTCCCCTTGCCCTGGACTGATGTGGTGTGTGGGCAGTAGCACAACTGCTGGCACAGCCTAGTTAGACACTGAGCCCACAGTGATCATTTTGACTGCTTTTTCTCAAGAAAAATCGTGTGCTTTGGCTCTTACCCTCTGAGCACCACTGGAGAAGGTTACTGCTTTACTGCTGCAGTATGTAAGTACCTACAATAATCTAAAGGTGGTTCTGTTACTGCTATGAAATATTTGGAGCAAACTATTTTGTAGGTAACACCAGCTCCTCTGTGCTGAGAATGTATAATTTCATATTCCCTCTTGAATCATCTCCGTCTTTTAAAAAGTAATTAATTAACCTTTTGACTTTTTTTTTTATTATTATTAACCAGAAAAGATGATAACTGTGCACTTTATATGAATTGTACAGATGGGGAGAATCACAGAGTCTCTAGGGAACTGTGATCATTTTATCTTGCTGCTCAACTAACTAATTTTTGAAGTGAGCCAGAGGCAGATCAGGTTTAAGATGAACATACCCAGCCAGTTTTATCTCTAGAAGCTGTAATCTTTTAATGGAGTGTAAAGTGACTGCAGCAGAAGCATGAGCTGGTTGGGTTGGTTACATATATTTGCAGCTTAGAGCTCTGGGGATTTTGTCTCTGCTTCATTTTCTAAAATGTCCTGTGGAGTCATGGCATTTCCACCTCAGGGACAGCAGAAACCTCCTGGCTTGTGTCTGCCTGTGGCAACCCAAGTTGATGAGAAAGTGTGAATGAGATGCAATGAGCTAAACTGTGTGCATCAGTGCCCTGAGATTTGTCTGTCGGCAGCAGCTTTACACTTGTATTAGTTTATTTTTCTGGATCCCCCACGTGTAGAGAGTTTTGGGGTTTGATTGTGGGTTTTTTTTTTTTAGCAAGGACAGTGCTGACATCAAACCAGGTTTGTTGTCCCTCTGGAGCAGGCAGGGTAAAGGTCTGTGCTTGTAGGCTTTTGCACCATGGATTATAAATTTCCATCTCAGCCTCTGTGAGGTGTCCTCTGCTACAAAGTTATTCAAACAGATGCACCCCAAAACTTCCCATCAAGAGGCTGTTTGGTCAGCAAGAAGTAACTGGGAAACTTTAATGCCTGAGATCTGAAGCTTCACTTAAATGTTTTGCACAGCTGAAATCACAGAAGATGTAATTCAGTACGACCCTACTGATTTCTTAGTCATAGTTACACAGAAGTAATTACAACAACAACATCAAAAAATACCTAGGCCAGGAAATACTCTTGTTCCTACTGAAGTCCAGGGATTGCAGAACCATAAACTCAGCAACTGGTGTGTCTCAGTGCCAGGCTTCAAAGCAGGAGGTTATTTCCTGCTTGCATTTCACAGGCTACAAAACTATCTTATGACAGCAATAAAAATAAAGCAGAAGAATTGTATTCCAACACAATAAAGTTATAGTGATGCATGACCTCCAGATGGGGAGTGGAACATGTCCACCACACCATGCCCTGTGCAGGAAGTCAGGCAGGAGCTGAAAGTAGTGCAAAAGGTGAAGTTACACTCGAGCCCCTCTCCTCATGCTGGGAATGAATCAGTGCCTACAGGTTCAGAGAGCTCTTTTCTGCAGAGCATGATGAGGCTTCCTTCTTGGCTTGCTCCTCTGCTTTGACTCAGCCCCAGTGACATAGTATTTCCCCAGTAGGTTTGCAGGCAGGACAGGAATCCAAACACTGAACCTGTTGTTACAGGTGAAAAAATTTTGCACGCACAGTTGGCGAAGCAAAAAATAATGTCCCCTATAGAAAAGTGATAACTGGGACTGACTCCAGGCTCTCCTGTGACATTCCAGCATTTGGTGGCAGGAGGGAGATGGTGTCACACAGAGGCTTTTGCCAGGGTGTGCTCGTTAGCAGCGCTCAGAACAGTGCTGCAGTCTGTCTGTCTGATGAGATGAGTGCCCGTGGTAATGGGCATTTTCCACTGGTCATTTTCTGTTTGCTTTGGAGCAGGGCAGCTTTTTAAACAGGAGGATGGAGTCTCTGCCTGTTGTAAAGCAGGGAAGTGCTGTGGAGTGACCAGATCACTACCTGTGATGTTCTCATTGGGATATAAGCAAACTTGTGCCACAAGGCCACCAGCAGACACCTCTAAAAGTCATTTATAGTAGGAGGGCACTACACTGGCTAGTAATTTGTTGGAGAACTGGTAAAAGCAAGGATCTCATTACAGTGTAGAGCTGCTGGAGTGCTGTGGTGAGCACTGGGAGAGATCAGCAGCAGAGGCAGTGACTGCACTGGGCATCCTGCAGGTCACCCACTGAGCCTCATGTCACCCTTGCTACCATCACACTGTGTCAAGACTGAAGGGTTTCTGTGTTTCCTGACATTCAGAGTGCACATTTCTCTGCCATGTGTTCTCCTTCTCAGTGCAAAACAAACTTAAATTTATTTGCCAGCAGGCACAGGGCAGCTGGTGCCTTTCTGGGTCAATGTGCCCCTGTGTCCTGTGCTGACCTGGGAGCAAGAATTGCTGGCAAGTGTTTTCTGGGGAGGCAGAATTTACAGTGAATTAGGGGGAAGTTTTATGACAAGTGAGTAAGAAGGAGATGTCTTAGCCCTGTACAAATCCCCATCAAACTCATGTATGTTTTTAGTCCCTTGTGGTGATGAGGAGCACTAACATTGTGGGTTGTCCTTATAAACACAAACCCAGCTGTGACAGTGCCATGGAAATCTGTGCTCCCACCCATGCTTCTGATGCACTTACTAAACCTGACTCTTCTTTTTTCTCTCCATTCACTGAGTGATATCTCTTACTGTGTCTTGGTCCTTTTGAGCAACCCACAGCCTCACAGTGCATGTTCCTCTTGGCTTCCAGTGCTGAGGGTTTGATGCTGCAGTAAAAGACCTGTACTGTTTTGGTTACCAACTGATTGTATTTGCTAAAGGTGAGAGCAGCAAGTTGTAAAATTTCCTAGTGCTACTGTCTCAGTAAATAACACCACAGATTTTATAGCTGCTTTCTTTTCTTAGACCTCTTCTGCAAACCTGTCATGGGGTACATAAGGATCTTGTACAGATGTCTCTGCATTGGAACAAAGTCACCCTTTAACAGCCCATGGAAAGTTTACTGCCATAAATATTTGGCCACAAGGAAAAGGTAGGCAGAAGTGCTTCCATGTGCCCTTTCCAAGGGAACAGCCCTGGTATTTGGGTATCTGTTAGTGTCTTTTAGGTGCTCAAATATGGAATCTCAAATTTCATTTTTGAAAGTGGAGAATAATTTGATGTAAGTTTGAAAAGACAGAGGGGTGGCAGCTAAGAGGCCGTGAGGCTGACAAGGAGGAAAAACCCTTCTGTCTGCAAGCAGGCAAGTGCAAGGTGCTGGCTTCTGCCACGTCCTCTGTGCCACCTGTGACTCCCATGCCCCTTGGGAATACAATCCCATTAAGCTCTGTGCCAGCTTTACCAAGCCAGAGCCTCTCTCTGTGAGTTTAAAGAACTGTTTTGTAAAAAAATCTCCCAGTGAAAGGACGTTTCTTCTCTCTTCTGTTTAAATCTGGACTCTGTTTTCTTTTTCAGGTGATGTGTCATGTCTATCTTTATATTTTTCCCTGTCTGAGCTAAGTGCTGTATTTTAACCTGCTGGAGTGAAATTTGACTAAAATCAGTCCAGCAATTTGTCTCTTCTGACAACTGAAGGACTTCTTATCAGCTTTGTTCTTCATAGGGAAGAAAGAGACAGCGGTGACAGAAAAGGCAAGTGCTGTGAGAGGGGGAATGTCTCTGTCACAAATGGAGCTTTTTTGTCTGGGAGTGATGAAGTTGGATCACTCTGGTATTTTCTGCTCCTCAGGTGTTGTTGTGGGCAAGATATTTTCTAGCAACTTTTTTTTGGTTTTGGACTGCTCTGCTGTGATGAGCAGGAAATTGTCTCTAGGTTGAATTGACTGTCACTCTGCACTGTTAGTTTAATGTGGCCTCAGAATATCTTGTCCAGTTGGTCCCTGCTCACAACTTGGCTTTCTCTGATCATGATGAAGATGGAGCGATGACAATAATCATGACCCTCACTGTGAAATGTGGTGAGAATTGAGTCACAGCTTTTTTGTATTCAATCACAGCTTTAATTTGGCAGGTGTTGACTACAGAAAGTGAGGAGCCTTTTGAAATCGTGGATTCAGATAGTAGCAGTAGTCTTTATTTATGCGAGAGCAATTCCTCTGGCCTCAATTAGGAATCACAAATACTGGGTTGAAGCGAAATGGCTCCCTGTACTTCCAAGAACTCAGAGGCTGAAATGTGGGGGAACAGCAATTTCTATAGGAAGGCTAAACAGGCTTGCCAAACATCTACATGATTTTTTTATTAGTCCACTGCTCTGTGTTGCCCAATAACAATGGGTGCCTGCAGGACATCTCTGCTGAAGCCAAAGGCCATATCAAGTCAGCATCAAAGCACACCACACTTGGCTCTGAAAAGGCAAAGCTGGTAAAGGATGAGGGAAAGGGCTTTTGGAAACCCTTATATGTAAAAAGAGAATAGTGAAGCTGGAGAACTGCAGTGGTAAGTCCAGTTCTTTGCAGAGGGTGGGAGATATTCAGAAATGGAATATAGGGTTTCTTTTATATCCCCCTCCCTCCTCTGTGGTGCAGTAGAGCACGAGGAACAGTGTGATAGTCAACTGGAGGTAAAATATAATGGGCTTTTCAGACTGCTTGGTCCATCCTATGTACAACTTCACTTAAGGTGTCACAATGATGAAGCAGTGCAGTTCAGTACTGCAGGAAATGGGGGTGTGAGTTTTTCAGGAGAATGACTCAGCTCTTCTGTTGTCATCAGCTCAGCAGTGACAGAAAGTGGAACTAGATGGGGCTTGAGTGGGATGGATATAAATTGGATGAAGAATGTGTCAATGTCTCAGTGAAGTGGTGCCTTGCAAGGAAAACGTCTTGGAAAACAGGGCTGGCTATTGCTGTCATCTGGTGGGACATTCTCATCTCTATTGGGCAGACCAAGGTGACAATGTAGAACAGGTGACTTTGTGGTCATGTAAGAGAGAGGATTAGTTGTTGACCTCCAGCTAACTCCTTATGATCTCTGAGAAGTGAATTCTTTGCTAACACCTTAAAGCCACTGAATAAAGTTTCACCAAGAGTCCCTACAGCTTGGCTGGGAAGATAAGTCAGTTTATCCATCTCCTCATTGGGTTTTCCCTTTCCAACCTCCTGCCACTGTGAAAGTGAGGAGGAGAAGGTGCAGAGGTAGGTCCCTCTAAGGTGACTTGGTCGTGTGTCAGGTGAAGGAGTAAGGCACAAGCATGCAGCTGATCTCATTTTGACAGATTCTGATTTCCCTGAATGCTATCAGTGCAGCCTCCCTGAGGCTTGTTACTGGTTTTCCTTTCCTGGACGGAGCCAGAGTTCTGTGCAGTGCTGACTACAAGTAGTCCTACACACAGGTTACATCTGTCTTCTGCTTTTTGGGTAGCAGTAATTAGTGGGGAATAAAATATGATGAGGAGTTCTTGCCTTAGAAGGGATGTCTGTGGAGCTGTCATGTCAAACCTGCTGGAGATGCTATGCCTGTATTTTTTTCCATTAAAAAATGTTGTGCTTTGCTGAAGTACTGCCAAGAATACTGACTTCAATTAAATTTCTCTGGGCAGATAGTTCTTTGTGAATCCCTTTTTCGTTTATTTGTTTTTGTCTGTTTGGTTAAGAGTTCATATTTGGGTTTTTAAAAAATTTTATCCTAAAATAGAAAGTTTAGTTATTGTAGAGGTTTCCATGGTAAAATCACTGGAAAGTTCTTCTTCCATGTTGCAGGAGTTATCAAAAGTGGTTTTGTTGTGACACCTGAAGGAGTGAAACCATTTCACTTCTCTTTAGTGCCTGAAGTTAGCACCTCATGGAAACCAAAGTCTTTAAGTAGGTTATTGGGGTAGGATTTTTGTTGCATGCTGAAGAGAACACATACAAGAAGACTCATCTTGAGACACATCTGGAGTGCAGAGGCTCAGCCTGACTCCCCTGTCTGGCTAGTGGAGTGGGACCCAGTTTAAGCAGGAACCTTTGCTAGAAACTGGGAACCAGATTTGTACAATAAACCAGACCTGGAGCCCCACTCAGGCTCCATGGCAGTAAAGAGGGGGTCTGCCTTCAGCAAGCCAAGGATGGAAAGGCTCTGGAGTCTGGGAGAGGAAGACCATGGGGTTGCAGGACTGCTGTCCTCAGCCCATGCTGTAGATCAGGGACTGCTGATGAGGATGTTCACATTCAGGTAACCAGGACCTGGCTGCAGTGATTCCTGTAATCACTGCCATGCACAGCAACAGGGAAGCTCTTTGGTGCTGAGGGGAATGTACATGTACATGGCTGAGTTAGGTCACTGTTACCTTTCCTAGGCAGGGAACAGCTTCCTAATTGAGTATGAGTAGTCACTTCCGTAATAAAGAATAGCACCAGGCCCTCTATATGGGACAGATATATTTACAGCATAACTTTTGTAGACTTTTTATTGCATGGTACTGACGTAATTTTTCTTTCTTTGCTGGGACTCCAGTGGTTACAAGTCTAAGGAGTGTCGTGGGGAGAGGCAAAAGGGAAGGAAGATCCAATTTTAAAATCCATTACAAAGAAGCTGGCAACAGCTAAATGTCATTCGTTTACTGTCCTTTCATTATGTGATTGTTAAATGTTTCATCATATGGGGAAAGATGAAAGAACTGACAGCCTTTAAAATATTGCAGGTCTCCTGTTCAGTGGGTGGGATGTTTCTGACCCTGGAGGGCTGTGGGTACTGTAAATGCATTGCCTGTTCAGACCCAAACATTGCTTGTTTCTATATTTGAGGGGGGGAAAAAAAAAAAAAAAGAAAAAAATAATGTCTTTGGGGAAAAAAAATGTTACAAATTATATTAAAAGTTTACTCAAGGCTGCAGGGGTTGGGACTAGGTAGAGAACTATAAGAAAAAAAATAGTGTATGAGATGTAGTATAAGAAATGGGGTTGCTGGCACACAATGTATATACACTGTCCCACAGTGTATAGGGTGACTGCCAGAAATACACCTAACAGCATGCTGAGACAGAGCTGAGGGTTATATGCAAAATTCCTAGATTTATCCAAATCGTTAGGACCTTCTTTTTTTCCTATTTTGTACAAAAAGTGATTTCTTTGTATTGGCAGACACAAAACAAATGAAAACGTTAATGCAAGCCAAAAAGTTTTCCTGTGTTTTTGTCATGCTTGCTGTGACTGAAGGAACAGTACTGCTGTTCCCTACATAGACAATTGCATTTTAATTAATAGATAAGACAAGAGTTCTGATTGTACTGAAATTGTGAGTTTTGCTTGTTTAGAAAGTTTCCCAAGAGACCTCTGAAATCCTGATTCTGAAGGGAGCACGGGGGACTGGGATAGTGCAGATTTGTGACGTTTTTTTCTGTCTTCTCTTATTCCTACCCTCTGCTCTTGCTGGCTCACACACGTTTCCCTTATAATTCAGACCCACAAGAGGCATGAACTGCAGCAAAGCAGTTTTGTAACTTCCCACTCTAGCAGTAGGTACCAGAGCATCTCTTCAGCACAGCAAGGGAGCATTTTCCCCTGAACCAGTGTCAACAAGATTTGATTTTCACCATGGCAAATCTGTGTTGTGTCAACACCAAAATCAGTTTCATATCTGCATCTCATGTCTTGGGGCAGCTGCTGCCCCGCTCTGAATCCTCGTGGGGGGGTTCAGTCAACCTCTTTGTGCCTCCACAGTAAACTGAGATGACAACTTGCTTTTGAAATGCTGTAAGGCAGAGGTAACCAGAGCTCACAGATCATGCTGGCAGGCAGAGAAGATGAGTCAAGATCTCATGTGTTTTGACTTTGGTTTATGAAGGTTCTGTTTGTTTCCTGTTTAGCCCTTTTGAAATGACAAGGAAGAACAGATCCTTGTCCCCATCTGAAGCAATGCACTGGATCAGACCATTCTGATGGATTTCCTTCAGAACATATGAAATTAATTTAACCTGTATGCCAGATGAATGATTTGAACTAAGTGGTTATTAGAACCTCTTTGGAGATGAAATAATTAGGTTTCTTTTTGTACATTTGTTTAAGCTCAGAGTCTATTGGTTGTATTTTTACATCTCCAAAACCTATCTTCCAGGATGTTCTTTCTGCATCTTTGACAGGCAGCTGTCCTAGCAGCCTGAAAGGCATTTTGTTCTAAAAACTCCAGAGCAGTAGCAACAGGAGATATTGTGTAAGTTTTTTTCTTCCTAAATTAAAGCTGGAAGTCAGTTCTTAGGCAGAGGTGACTTGATCAGAAATTCTAGATCTTTACATCTGCAAAAATGTAGCAGTAGTCTTTGAGTCACCAGATTCCAGAAGATTCTTAGAAACACTAGGAGGATGCTTAGGCTGTAAATAGCAGCCAAATTTTGTAGGTTTCCACCCTCAAATAGAAACAGCCTTTTGACCAAGTTTTGCTTGCAAAACTATGTGTAGTCTATACCTAGTGAACTACTAATTCTGGTAAATGCTGAACCAGGCCAGGATAGTGGGTGTTCATTTGCAGTGCAGACCTGGCATGGGATCTAGGAAGACTGAGTCAGTATTACTACAATCTTTTCTTTGAATCCAAGCAACCACAATGACGTTCTTTGCATTTGAGTTCTTATTAATAGCACCCTGGTGGTGGCATTGTCCTTGGCTCTCTGGAGACACAGGACAAGGGGCAATCAACAGTCTGAAGTGCTCAGAAACTTATCCCATTTTTTCCTGCTGCATTAACAGCAGCAAACAGCAGCAAAATCTTTATTAAGAGGATGCATTCATTTCTTTGGACATGATGGAATTTTGATAGAGTTAAAAATCCCATTAATATTTATATGACTCAATGTTACTGGGAGTAAGTACATTCATTTTAACTTCAGCTGCAAGTCATTTGGTTCTTTGTAATTACAGTACTGCTATTAAGTATTCATAAGGCTGTACAATATAGGTTCACAGGAAACCTGTTTTAATTTAGTGGTAAGTCAATGTTTTAATTTTGTGTAAAAACAAAAACTAATTTACCAACTATTCTTGCTTGTCTTTGCAAACCTGTTTCAGTTGGTTCTAATTAAACTACTTTTTGTAGCTTTGAAAGTTTGGAAGTTACCATGAAAAGTCTTAGGTCCAGTGCAGCTTACGTGTGTTAATGCTGTAACATAATTTTCAATGTAAGCAGAGGCTGAAAGAGGTCACTTACATCACAGTGCTCAGCTCCTCAGTGCCACCAGAATCACAACACAATGGATTTTCATAAACTTGGTCTTGGATAACAAATTTCAAGAATCATTAGTGATTTATCTTGCTTGTATTTATTTCTAGGAATAAGACTATTTCAGCTGCTTAGAATCTTTGAAAACATAAATAGATGGATTCCTCTGAGGTCATTTGGGGTTTTGTTTGCAAAAGAGTCAGAGGGAGCAAGAGAAGCCAGGCCAGAGGGGCAAAATAAAGTGCATGTGAGTCTTCATGGGGGTAAGTGTTCACCCTTTGGTTAATAACTGTGCTTTCTAACTCTCTCCACTGCAGGACAAGATCTCTCCTATGGACATTGAACTCCCAGCTACCTATGCCTGTTGCCTGTGATGGAAGAACTTGATGTCAATGTGAGGTAGGATAAACCAGAGAAGAAACTCCTGTACCGTGTCTCATCCAGCTGGTGAGCTGCAGGGGGACAGCAGCCATGTGCTGTAGGATGTGCAGGATGGTATTTTCTATTTGCCTGTTGATGAAGGTCTCTGTTCATGCAGCAGTGTCTGGTTTAGGGTTTCCTGGAGCTTCTGTGAGGATGTAGTGTGACCCTCTTATTGGTGCAAATGTCAGATGTGGCCCAGCCATGACAAGGATGTCCCTGCAGCAGGATTGATGGGGCCTCATCAGAGATCTGGCACAAACCCGTCTGTGCCTGCTGAAAATCTAGGTGGGGTTTTTTGTGCAGTGGTCTAAATTTATAACCTTATTTGTGCTGCTTTGTTCTGGGGCAAGCAAGGGCAAGCAAACAATGACATCTCAGCTAGGGTGCACTCCTGGTATCAGAGAGAGACAAATTTCAATAGGGATTGTTTTGATCCAGCAGCGTGATGCCACAGAAATTGTTCAAAAAGGCTGGAGATCTTGTTTGCAGCTGTCTCCAGGACACAGGACTGACATCAGCTCTGCTGTTCTCTCTCAAATGGGATCTGCAGTGTCTTTTGGTGGGACTAGGGTTTGTCCCCCTTGTTTCTTGTCCTTTTGTCTGGGCAGGCTGCTAGTGATGTGGAACTGTGTGGGCAGCTGAAGACTCACCAAACCCACTTCACACAGGGACATCAAGCTTCTCACCAAACCCAGACAAAGGAGTAAACAATGTTCCAGTTACAATGAGGTGTACATTTCTATGAAGAGTTTTCTTAAAAGTCACTCAGGGGAATATCTTTTTGATGTGTCACTTTTTTATTTTTGAGAGTAATTCTTCACCCTTCCTGTGCCTGGATGCTCAAGTGGAAAGTATGTCTTGGAGACAGAGGGAAATGTCTTGCTGATAGAGACAGCCAAATGTATGTACTCAGGTCTTCCAAGAAGCCTTTCCCTAAGGAGTTACTGAACAGAGAGAAAAGAGGGGAACAAGATCTTAGACCTCAAAGGGATCCTATTCTTCCCCCCTGTCCTCACAGCTTTCTGACTCTTGGGCTTTCAGGTCTGGATGTGCCTCTGTGCAGGCCATAACCCATTCTCTCCAGTTGCACACAGAGAGTGAGGTAATATATTTCCAAAGGCAATTTCTGTTCTAAATGAGCCCCCTCAGAGTGCTCTGCTATCAGAGAGAACACCTCTGGTTCTCCATTCACCTACTCAAGTATTGGAAAGTCACCAGCAGCTCCAGGTTGCTGCTTTAATGCACACTTAGCAGGTCACATTTATAACCCAGTAATCAATGCTGAGAGGTAATGTGTTTTGCTTAATGAAATTTGTCTTGCCTTTTCAGTACCAGAAATGTAGTTAAATGCACAGGGTACTGCTGTTTCTCTGTGAAGGGAATCAGGGTGCTGACACCAGGCAATTTTCCCTACAGTCTTTTCCTTCCTCCATAGACACTAGGAAAAAGAAAAATCTTCTATTCCTCACTATGGGGATAAATACACCCTCACAGGGCATGAGAAACACCAATTTCTCATGCCCTTGTGCAACAAGAAGAAACTTCTGCAGTTTGACTTGGGTACATCTGAGGGGGGTCAGGGCTGTTCCATGTGTTTCGCACTGGATAAAGGTTTCCTGATTTCCTCAGTTGGGGAAAGACTGCTTTGCTTTTAAGAAATCAGCTTTTGGGGAAAAAAAAATCACAAGAACGTTCAGTGCAAGTAAATGGCTTTTATTGAGCCTTTTATTGTAGCTGTTGGTGAAAGCAGACTCCCTTTGCTAAATCAGCTATGGAGAAGCAATGTATTATTTAAGTTTGTCACAACACTAATTGCTTTTTATTTTTAACCTAAGCCCCCCAAACAGCTGAATTTTAGATTGATGTTAATTGCTTCCAAATATAGCTTTATCATCTTTAGTTTTCTCAATTTGTTGCTGAAGGTATTTTTGTTGCTGAAGGTACTGAAAAAATGCAGAGCCCTCCAGCAGTATTTTGTGGGGTGTATTAATCTTGTCTTGACTTTGAGAAATGAGAAGCAAGTTGAGGGAATAAGGAATCAAATTGTTTGAATTAGTTGTGTTTGGAAGCAAAGAAAATATTCCATTATTTAACCCAGCTGCTGTTCCCAAAATCCTCATACAGAGGCAGAGTGTGGATGGTTGGACCTGATGATCTTAAACATCTCTTCCAACCAAAACAATTCTATGATTCTATAGTGAATGTTGTTTCTGACAGCAGAACTTGTTGATGATGTGCCCTTTTGAGTCAGGTTGTGTGTTTTGAGTGAGTCTCAGTGCTGGAGCTTTGCTATGTTGGCCCAAGAGGCTCCTTCCTTGGACCAAAAGAAGTTGTGCTGTTGGTGGCTGGCTCTAACATGGCTTTGTTACCCAAAGCTGATACACTGGCAGGATGGCTGCCTGCAGAAATAGGCAGAGGAGGTCTTGGATCTCCTCTCCCTGTCCAGACCTGGGGAGAAACAGGAGCAGTGGTCAGAAGTAGGAGAAAATGGGACCCAAAGAACTCCATCCCTGAAGCCCCAGCAGGAGCTAAGGGATGTCCTGGGAGAGGAGCTGGTGTGTGCCCTTGGTCCCTCTCCTCCTCTTATTTAGGACACAGTGAAGATTTATGGAAAGCAAAGTGCTTAAGATTCCTCCAGCAGGTTGCAGTGTAGGTGTTTATTCTTACATATACACAAACTCTTTTCAAATCCTTTCCAGCTTCTGTACTTTGAGTCACTAAATCATTTTTTATCTTTACTTCTTTGACCACTTTTCTGTTCAGATGTGAAATATCAGGCTAAAATGTCATTTAACGAGCCAGAATCAGCCCAGAGCACTCTTCTTTTACCAGTCCCCTGTGTAAGGGAAGGTCAACTCTAATCCTTCTGTAATACTTGCAGCACCCATCCAGAAAGGTCTTTGCTCTTGCATTTCTGTGGAGACAGACAAACTATTTGAGAAGATTTTCTGCAGAGCCCTGTCACCCTCACCGTGTCCCCAGTCAGAAAAGGTGCAGCCATTAGGAGGGAGCACATAGATGAGAGCTGGATGTTTTCATCCCTGGGTGTACAAGTGATGTACTGTCCTGTTCCTCTTGCTGAGCTGATGTGGGTGAGTGCACTCCCTCCTGAGGATAATGGCAGGCAGGACACGTGGTGCCAAAAAGAGTGAAGCAAAGCCCTGCAGATCCCTTAGAAGATAAAATTAAGAGTATTGATTTATATCAGCTGTAGATATGACCGTATGTAAGCTGTCCTGTTGAACAAAATGAACCATTTTATAAGTACCCACTTGGCTGGATGCTGGGTCTGTAGGGTTTAGCCACTGGTGCCTGGCTGCTCCCCAGGGGTGCTGGGGTGGGCAGGTGGTCACCTGGTGGTGACACCAGCTGCAAGAGGGGCAAAGCACGGTGCCAAAGTTCATTTTTGTGCTACCAACTGAAAATCCTCAGCAGCCAAACAAGCACTGCAAAAGAACTTCTCTGCTGGATCCTCTGTTCAGCCCAGACACCACTCAGCAGGAGCCACAGCTGTTATCAGCCTGGGTACTTTTCATATTATTCAACTTCTTTCTCAGTTTCTAGGGAAACACTTTATAGCACTATATTCATCAGAATGTCTTTCCAAACACCTCCACCGACACTTAATGGAATTTTTAAGGTTGGCTTCAGCTTCTGCAAATTAATAGCCTGCTCCTTTATGGCAGCTGTGTGTGGAGCAAGTGAGAGACATCTGCCTTCTGAAATACCTCAGAGGGGGCAAGAGGCAGAGGGGCAGCTCCACTATTTGTCTGTGTGAGCTCCCCTCGGGGGGTAAAGCTGTTACACACTTCTGCGATGTTTCACTTGGCTTTTATTAGTGTGCCCTGAGGAATCTGCACAGATGAAAATGCCCTTGACAAAGAGCTGGGCTGTAAAAATTAACTTTTTGTTGTCTTTCAGCACAGCCTTTCTTTAGCTTCGGTGCCTCTGCACAGAGTGGCAGCTAGTGAGGGTCTGGAAGAGACTGTGGAAAGCTGTTAAAACAGGATGTCCTGGGGCAGTCCCAGCTCTAGGGCTTGGCAAAAATTGGGAAACTGCCCTAGAAGGCAGCAGATTGCCCAGAGCAGGAGATTGGGCTGGACCTTGTTGCCAGCTTGTACACATGCTGGCAGCTGGGTGCTGGGGGGCTTTCCAGGATGCCCTCCTTGACTTTTCAGGGCTGACCCTCATCAAAACACAATTTATCTCCTGTGTTTGGGATTATTTGAGCCAGCCATGCTCAGAGGTTGTGAGTGAAGAAGCTGGGAGAGGGCATTAGGGTGTCTTCAGAGACAGGACAGCTGCAAAACTGGAGCTGTGTAGTAGGCATGGGACCATGTTGGCCATGGAAGGGTTAATGGGACAGTGTGTGTCATATTGACAGACCTGTGCTTCCTAAATGAACAGACATATTGTGGTGTCTCAAAACCAAAGGCTGCAAGTGGGAATCTAAGGAATTTCGCTCACCTCTCAATGTGTTAACATTCCCTGAGTTGCTTTTGGGGAGGTTCAGAGGGAGAGTCCTGAGGTCCTGGGTAGACATCTCTGCTGGGAATGCTGTCTTGGGAACAGGGCTGCAATGCTGAGAGCTGTCACGAGCTGTTCCCTTCTCCAGCTCCTGCTGCAAAATGGTCTGCAGCTGCAGGAGCTGTTTGCTGGTTCTAATGTCTCAGACATGAAAGACGGCACAGCAAAAACCATTTTGTGCTATTTGTTTGGCTGTGTGTCTAGGACCTGCTACTGGAGAGTCTAAATGACTGTTGATGGACTCTTACCTCGGAGCAGAGTGCATCTACAATGCAGATAAGAAATGTACTCTTCTTTTTACCTAGTTTAGCCTTTCCACTACTTATTTTGCCCTCACTCTTCTCTGGCAATGAATCACCAATGATGTGACTCCCTGCTCCAACAGTCAGGGGTCTGGGATGAATTTACTGTCTTGTTCCATCAGTTAACCAAGGACTTGCCATCATCTGTCCCCTGAGCAGCAGCTTCTGCCTCCCCAGGATCAGAACATTAAGTAAAAGAGGCTGTTGTCTAAACACAGACTTTGCCAACTGATGGGCAGGAGCCCTGGGGAGCTGAAGCTCTCAGGGAGCCTTTGGCTGTGTGAGGGTGAATCCCTTATTACTCTGCCTTTAAGAACATAAACAGGAGGTGAAGGGCCTGCCTGGTACAGGTGACTTTTTGAGGTTGATAAAGTTTCTGCTCTCTGTTCAGTTGGTGAAAGTTTGCTCTGTCCTTAGGCAGCTCAAATCCTTTCCAGGATATGATGCCTGGACTGCAGGGAGGATTTGATCTCATGCTTGCCACATGCTCTCCTAGTGCCCACGTTTGAGGCACAGGAAATCTGGAGACTTTTGAATTTAGAAAAAAAAGAACCAACCAACCACCACCACCAAGCAAACAAATAAAAAACAAAAAAACCCACACCAAAACATCCTTGCATTAGAAACAGAATCTCAAAATTGGTGAGGTCTGCAGGGGCCAGGAGCTGATTTTCTGGCTCTGTGCTGGTTTACCTGCAATAAATGGACCAGCAGCTGACCTTTTGACTGCACGTTAGCATTGCTGTGAGCTCAGAGAGGAAGAGAGGAGAAAGGAAAGGGCTCTGCTTGCTGCTAGTGAGGGATAGGATGGGGTGAGCAGGGTGCTGTTAAATATCTGACTACACATCTGCTCTTGGGTCAGAGTGGAGGAGAGAGTGAATTGAGCAGGACCTTTACCTTCCCTGGGCAGATGAGCTCATGGCTGCATGAGAGCCAAGGAAATGTGACACGGCTGTTTTGGGATCAGTCTGTCCTTTGTCACCCCTCCCTACACAGGGCACTTACCTCATAGCTTGTCTCTCTCTCTGGGGCTGTGTGCATAGGCACAGAGTGTGTCTGCCAAACAGTAGGCACAGACATTTTCCTTGCTTTTCCAGTGCCCCCAAAGCTTTAATGCACCCAATGTCAGCTCGTTCATTCACTGGGTGACTTCCACAACCCAGGAGCTCTCTCTGTTGGAATTTTGGGTCGTGCTCCAGCATGGTAGTGCTGATGTAAGAACAAACTCCAGTGCTTATAGTGCTGGACAAGAGCATGTCCTGATGACTTCGAGTTCTTTTAAAAGAAGTGAGTTCCAGAAGTCAGATCTATGTAAATAGATTACTTCACTAAATCCCCAGTTCCTTAACCTAATCTGGAAAATAATCCAAGCTCTCAGTTGTCTCCTAGAGCTCAGATGATGTTTTTCCCATCTCCTTATCTTCAGAGTTATATCTATTGGCATTTGGGTTCTGTTCAACTTTGTCTTAAAGGCCAGGACCTGAAAACACAAAGTCTATTTGTTTTCTAAGCCTCCTTTGCACAATGAGACCAAAGGGCTTTGGTGATGGGCCAGCTTGTCACTTATTGCCAGTAGAGTAGTTTGAAAACTATTCTAGGGCTTGCTCTTCTCATGAACTTCTTGAGGGCTCTGAGGACTGATCTGAAAACAGGCTGTTGTCTACTCAACAGGGAGTGCAATAGGAGAATAAATAAATACAACAGAAGAAGATAGGCAGGAGGGACCTGCTTCATGTTGATTTGGTCAAGACTCAGGACTTGGGAGCTCTCAGGCCTGGGAGCTGAGTGGTGAGGCACCTTCCCAAGAGCTGTGTCGTGTTTCTGAGCAGACTCAAGGAGGGGCTTGGGTATTTGGAGCACTTGGGTATGTGGAATGCAGGAGTCCAGACAGATTTTGAGTTACTCTAGGGAAAGGAGATGCTTGGAAGCATGGGTCATTCCCCTTCAGCCTCTGCCAGGGAAGCTTCTTTGGGACTTGTGCATCAATATTTGAACCTCCTCTTTGCTGGTAGACATCCCTGGAAAATTAATAGGCTGCCCTATTTCCTTGGAAATTAAACTACTTTTGTGACAACTCTGGGCCATGCTGGCGTGCAAGAATGCAAGTTTTTCTCCATTCCCAAGCAGGTGGAATAGATCTGGTCCCATTACTGCTGTTGTTTGCAATTTCCATTTTTATGGGCCATAATGGGGGTGTGATTCTCAGGCAGAGCTGGCAGCTACGATGAAACATGGTGCTTTTATTTCTTGCAATTCTGCTGCTGTTCAGTATGCATTCCTGAGCCCAGCAGACCTGGGTCTAGTCCAACAGAGGCACCTAATGTTTTGTATTGCTTATACTGAGCCCTGTAAGCCACGTTCAGAGCCCTTGTTAATGCTGCCTCTTTGCAGCAACATTTAGATCTGTTTAGAATTACTGCTGGTGACACACTGTAAAACAGAAGAAGGATTCATTGGAGCTCGAAGCTGTAAACTGATTCAGCTAATAGTCTCTCTCACCTGAAATACCACCTAAAGTTAGTAGCAAAGTTTAAATGGAAATTAATCACAAGCCAAACTAACTTTGTGTGCTCATCCTCAGTTCAAACACACTGCACCAGCTTCTCAGGAATGTCTCTAACTGACTTTCTATTAAGTTTCCAACAGCTTTGCAGACCCCTAAGCAGAGAATTTAAGTCCATTGGGACCACACTCCCTTGGTTAGCCTCACATGAGCACAGCCAGGATGTGCTGATCCTGGTATGGGAACCAGTTTCCTCTCTCTGTTGTGGCTCAAATTACTCACAAATCTGTTAGAGTTGCTTGGGGTTTTTTGTGAGCTTTGTGCCTCTCTGCTTGGTTGGTTCCTCTTCTGACACTTAAAAAAAGCATTGTGTTTGCAGTGCCATTTCTTAGCTGTATCTTAGATGCTGGGTGCAGATACCTCTTTCTTCTTTGTCTGAAAACATTACAAACAGGCCCACATGATACAGCTGACATGCCCACTCTTTATTCCTCCCCAGGCTTTTAAACCCTCAAAGTGTTCTTGTGGTTCTGCTGTTTTGTGAAATTTCATCTCCCCAGGTCTTTGTTGGTTTCCAGGTATGTCTGGGCAGTTTGTTTTACTTTCCAGTGGTGTTCTTGGTGTCATCCATTTTGTTATGCAGCTTCATTTTCTAGTCTACAGCACTTAGCATCTGATGATGATAGCCCTTGAACAGGGACACCATAACAAGTGTCACTGAGGTGCTGCTGGCCTTATCTTTCTGTTTTGTCTTTGAGCTTTTAAAAATTTTATTATATTTTTATTTGATTATATTAATACAATATTTTCCCCCCTCACAGTTCTTGAAACAGTTTTCTCAGTGTCAGGGAAAATAACAGGCCTCTGGTATGCAGCATTTCAGGGTGTAATTTATTGGCAAGTGGCTGGTTATCACACTGAAACAGATTTTTAAAATCAGCCTGCAGTAAGATAACTATGAGAGGCAGCAGGTAGCTCCCAGTCACAGCTCAAACTTGAAGTTCATGGAAACTGTGAGTGAAAAGTCTGTACCTTGTGCCATGAAGTAACTTCTTGACCATTTCACTCCCTTGTGGGTGGAAGATGGTCTCCTCATTCACCAGTCACATTACTCTCGTCTTCAGGAATGGCTTTTTCTAGGAATATTTGTCAAGGGATTTTGAGACATTCCTCTTAGAAACTTCTTCCTTTTTAGCAAAAGGAAAACACAATGGAACATTGTGCTTCCAGAGAATTGGAACAGAGCTTCCAGAGCTTCCTAGCTGACTTCAGAGAAATGTGCTGATAGTGACTCTGGGGTGGGATCTGGGTTCCATCTGAGCTGAGTGTCTGCACTTACCATCTAAAAAGCAGTCCCAACTGTTTGTTCTTCCTCTGTCCTGCTGCTTTGCCCAGGGTGACATTCTCTTCTGTTTATCTGAAGTTAGAAATATGATAAGGCTTTTGTGGAGAGTATTCAGAAAATGTACTTAGCTGAGGACATAGGAGGAGGTTTAAATAAACCAAGAAATTTAAGTGCTTTGCTCGTGGTTGAAGGACTATCCACGTCCTTGTTTAGAAAGGACACCTGCCTGGGGCATGAATACAAGACCAAGAGTCATACAAAATGAGCTGAAGAACACATACTCTGGGGGTGAAGGTTTCTGGCTGCCATCTCTAGAATTAGCTTTACCAAACTCTGGTCTTCATTTGAGCTCAAAGTGAGGTAGCAGAGCTGGAAATGCATGTCATATAAAAGATTACTTTTATCAAACTTAACTGATGTGTTTTGTGTCAGGGTACGATGAACTGGTTGGGCCATTGAGAAATTGTGGCACTGGAGAGGGAGTAAAGAGACACATCATTCCCTGGGGACACAGGGCAATCCCTCAGTCAGATACATGGAGGGGCACAAACCCTAGGAGCTAAACAGATGAACTCCACAGGGCTGTGCCTTAAAAAAAAACTTATTTGGATGTACAGTCCTGTGATGCCTTCAAAAAAGAAGGAAAAGTACCTTCTGCCATTTTCTGGAAATGAATGTGCAGGGAGCTGGTTTTGCATGGCTTAGAGTCAGATGGGGTGCCTAGGGGGTGTCTCAAATAAAATGTATTCCAGAAATCAATTTATTATCTTGTCTGTGCCAACTCTTCCATTAGCAGGGGTAATAACAAGAAACTTTAATTCCTCTTAGATTATTGAAACTGGGAAACTATCCAAGAACCATTTGAAGTTAGACAGCCAATAGCTGTATTTGGCTTTTATTATCCAAGGTGTAAACAAGTAGTGGGGAAAGTACACAGCCTGGTGTCAACTCTTCCACTGGTCTTAACTATGAAGTTTGCCCTGACTGCAAATCCTGCTTGAAAGAGCAGAGCAGAATCTTCCTGACATTTGAACTGAACGTTTTGCAAGCTCTAGGCTTTTAGTGAAGATGGGGAAAAAAGGTTTGAAAATGAGAAGTCAGTACAAGAATACCAGAAAAGACTAAGAACTGCCATTATTGTGTTTTGATGAAGTTATCTTTGGGGATAGGGCAGAACTTAATTTTTTTGATTCGATGGGAAAAAGTTATAATAAGAGAGAAAAGCAAATGCTTTTAGCACAGGGGCAGCAGCTGACCCTAGAAGAGCAGCAGACTGTGCATGATCAGTCTCAGTGCATCCTAGTTTTGCACCTGGTTATTGCATGGGGCATCATACAGATTTCTGTGAGGAATGTGGGCACTCAAAGTAAGCTTAGAATTATGATTTTTCAAGATTTAGAATCTTGATTTTTCCAGCTTCCTTCCATGCTGGAGGAGGTTATGTCCCAGTTCTGCATCAAATTATTCCCTGTTTCTAACCTACTAAAATGATCTTGAGAGAGTTGTATGTGTAATGGTGATATTGCCTATATCTCTGTATAGTAAAATTATTTTGGACAGGAACTGAATTACAAACATTTTTGTTTGAAAGTGCATAATAGACTCTGTTTTCAATGTCTGTAGAACATGGAAGTGAAATGAAGGACAGTTAATGGGAACACTGCTGGGAAATAAGATGCTTTGTTAAATCAGATCTCCTGAGCATAACTGTGTTGTATTTGTGTTTTAAACAAACAGCATGGTCTGAGTATGCTCAGAGTAATTGCAGCAGCTGCCCTGCATCCTTGTGAATACCATGATCTTAATTTGATGCTAATATCAGAAGTGAATTTTAGTTTATATTTTAGGTGACAGTCTGATGGTTTTTAAGGATTGTACTTCCATGCCTGGCAACAATATCCTTTCATATGTGGGTGCAAATTATGCAACACTTGATCTGCTGCTTGGAAACAAGCAGAGCCATGTTTTCATCCTTCATTGCACAGACAGTAGAGACAGAGATGGATGTTGGACTCCTTTCTAACTTCCCTGACAGTGGAGGACTCCTAAGTTTAGGCAGTGCCCAGAGATTCCCTAGGTCTGGGTTCCTACCTCTGTAGCACATTGCCCATATCCCTATGCAAACTACAGTATCTCTCTTGAACCTTCAGAACTTCATTTGTGAGAAGATTTTAATAAATAAATGTATTGCTCAGGGTTAGTTTTCAGCCCCAGATCCAGTTTTCATCCAGAAAGGGCAAGAAATTGTGCTGTAAGCTAAGGAAATTGCATGGGCCAACAGAAAGCTCAATGTTTTTTCTGGGTTTGTTACTTGGAGCCTCTCATGCCTTCCCAGTCAGCCCAGATCTGGGCAGTTTCCAAGCCTGATGTGGATGTAGAGATGAAGCCAGTGCTGGAGCCCCAATGGCTTCTGAGGTCCTGCAGCTCCAGTGTGCACCCACTTCCCACCCTGAGAGTGCTCCTGGCACTGCTGACTGAGTGCAGCCCACATACTGTGATTTTAAAAACATTTCAATAGCCTGTCTTCTTTGCTTCATCTTGACAATTGATTTTAATCAGTATTATCAGCTGCTTAAAACACTTAAATCTCTGAAGTACCGTAGCATTCAGCCTCCAGGAGATGTGTGAAGCAGAGGTGTGGGATCAGTGATGTTAAGATTGGATGTTAGGCAAAATTTATTTACCGAAAGAGAGTGGTCAAGCATTGGAACAGGCTGCCCAGGGAAGCAGTGGAGTCACCATCCCTGGAGGTATTTAGAAAACACATAAATGTGGCACTTTGAGACATACTTTAGTGGGGATGGTGGTGTTTGGGTGACTGTTGGACTTGATGATCTTAGAGGTCTTTTTCCAACCGTAATGATTCTATGAATATTTTTGTCTGGGAGGAGGTGGCCTGAAAACCTTATTCCATGGTTTATGATCCTACTTGGGCTGCTGCTGTTTGCAGTAGCTTGGCATGTTCTCAGCTGTACACCAGCAAGGGAAGCAAGCTGGTTTGTAGAATGTTTCTAAGGTTCAAGCCAGCATAAAAGGAGAAAAACTCCTCCCTTCCCACACACCCCACCACTGCAATGTATTTGGTTAAAAAAAACCCAGAAAACACTCAAACAAATCATATGACTGAGTTATTTTGATACGTGGCATGCTGTTTATTTCTGACTTGCCAATACTTTAATTATTTTCAATCTGTTTCTAAAACAGAAGTGAAGTACATAACAAATTTGAATCTGTTAGAAGTTGTCCTGCCATCTGCACAGACTGAAGCGAATCAGCACAGGCAGCGTAGCATTTGAAGGCATTGGAATAAATTATATGCTTCTGGATTAATGCTGACTTCTGATTAATATTTTTAGGAGGCAGTAGAAAAGAATATGTAACAGCTGGAAAGCCATAGATCAAATAATATCTTCCCTATTGTCATGTTTCTATACTGAGACACGCGTTCTTAGGTTTACTCATAAAAGAACAGATCTTGATTTTTAAGTGTTTAACATTCAGCCTTTGATTTTATGCCTGGGAATAATTAGGGGAGTAGAAAGGAGGAGAGGCAAATGACAGCTTATTTGTAGTTAAAGACCTACCTGCAGTATCATGTCAGCTGGAGTCAGAGAAAAGCTATGGCTTGGCTGAAAACGAAGTGGACTGACTCTTCCATGTATTGAACATTTATTAAGACTGTTGTTAAATCCAGCCACTTTTCTTACACCTTTATATCACCACAGCACTAGCTGTTTGTTAGTGATTTTTTTCCACCACAGCAGCAGGGAGGTCAGGGAGTGATGTGTAACAAAAACCAGAGGGGTAATGTGCAAGGTCTTACCAACAGGACTGATCTATGCAGTTTAATTGCTCCATAAAATATGCAAAAGCCCTTGAGGTCATTTAGAAAAAATTGGGGTGTTTACAGGAAAGTAGAAATTGAGCTTGAAAAAATAATTACACTTTTTTCCTCCACATTAATGACGATACATAGGAGCTTTTAAAATGTATCCAAATGCTTTATGCACTTATTCCACATCAGTATTTCACCTTTTTTCCTAAGTGATTTCTATATTCCTATTAACCAACAATCATTTTGTCTGATTCTCATTTCCTCATAATAGCAAACCCATCAATCTCTACTTTATTAAACAGGGAGGCATGCTTGGAAGCCAGAGCACTCAGATTTGATCAAAGATGTTATGCAAACCATTGATTTTAATTTACAGCAATATCCACTTCTTCCATTATTAACAGCTTGGAATTACTGAGACTGAATAATTAACAAATATTTCTGCTTGATGATAGATTATTCAAATGGCAGCTGTACAGAAACAAACCATGTGGGAAACGTGAGCTTAAAATATTGCCTTGCTACCTGGATAAAGCTGAAGCACCTCTTAGTCTTGAGGCAGAGCAACATCTGATGAAGTATGGCTCAGTTTGTGCCTCCCTTGGCATTTCCAGAGATTGTTTTGAACTTAAAATCTCTGTGCACCAAAGACCAGAGATGGGTACCTCTTCTCAGGGTCTGCTCACTTGTACAGCTCTTTGCAGCTGGAAGGAGTGGAGGTCTCTGTGCCAGGCAATCAATAAGCTCCTTCACTGAGGAATATGTCTAGTTGCACAGGGCAGATTATGTCTTTAATTGCTGTTATGGTCCCTGTCTCTTTCACAAGCTCCAATGAAAACATCTGGGGTTCTTACAAAAGGGGATGGCCAATACCTGACTTGCAAGGAAAAATCTCCCCTCCACCCAAAACCTCATCCTTGCACTCTGGATGTCACTGCTTAGCAAAGCCTGCATGGGATTCCGTGTTAATCTTCCATCCCAAAGCACCAAACTTGGCAAATTATAACTTCAGAGTTAAACTTCCTTGCAGCTGTAGGAATCTTCTCTTCAACGCAGAAAATCCTGCTACTGAGGAAGAGCAGAGAAGTGTCTACAGCTATTTCTGTCCTAGCTGCACAGTGAAAATCATCATTTCTCTCCACCTCCAGAGCCTTTTTCTCTGGCATCCCTCAAGCTCCCTCCTCCCCTTGTCCTGCAGAACCACCCGTGCCCATCACAAGGGGATCAGCTGGCAGCACGTGGGTGCTGTCACCACTGGGCTGGGGGGGGAGGGAGAAGCATCAGAGGACATCCCCCCACAGAAGGGGAATGGGCACGATGTGAAGAGCCTGCCCTGGTGTCTGGGGCCACCCTTGCAATGGCAATAGCAGGTGGCAGCCATGACATGTGATGAGGTTTCCTGTACAGGTAGAGCTGCTTTCCTGCAGGGTGTGAGTGGGAAACTCAGTTTACCTGTGCATTTACTGCTTGTTTTATTGATTACTGTGAGATGTTTATGTTCCAGTGTAAACCCATTGCCTTTAAGATCAGAGCAGCTCATTCAAGGAACAGGGCAAATAATAAAAAAAAAATCTTCCCCTGAAAAAGAGCCAGCAGGCTTGATCACCACCCCCCTGCCTGAGGCACTGCATGTGACAAGTCTCTTCCATGGCAGATGTCCAGCTCACCCCCCTGGGCAGGGCTCAGAGATGGAGAAGGTGTCAGCAATGTGCAGACACAAGGTGCTCAAATAACAGTGATGAGAATTGTTTAGGAAACAGCAGAAGGACGAGCAAAGCTAGATAAGACAAAATATAAATCTCACCCAGCCTGGCTCTGTATACTAAACCCCTGTCATCCTCCTTTCCACTGTTCCAGCACGGATCTGCTGCTGTGCTCACTTGGGAGGAGAAGGAACATCTTTTGTATGGTGCTATTCAGGGTGGTTTGACATTTTGTCTCACAGATTCAGCCATGGAGCAGTGTTAGCCTGTCGTGAAGGCTTATTTAGACAGGTACAATTACAGCTTGGCAGTGAAGGTGCCTTTGATCCTGGCATCCCCATTGTTCCTGAGGGAACATTCCATACCCATTCCATCCCATACCCAGCCTGAGGGCCTGTGGCTGAGACCTGCCTTTGAGGTTGTTTCTTTTCCATCTCTAATATTCATGGTGTCTTCTTCTGCTGGTGAACATTGTTGGTGAAGGCTCTGGCTTTTTGTTGTGCTCCAATTAGTGATGTTTGGTAAGTGTCTGACCTTCCCCAGCTGTGCAGCAGCTGTTGGCAGGAGGGCAGGTGGTGGGGCTGGGGCCATCTCTGCACCTCCAGCAGAAGGAGAATCACCTTGTGCATCCCACTGTGCATGGTGCCCAAGGGGAAGGACCTGCTCCCAGCTTTTCACCCTTTTCCAAAGGACTTTGCTGCAGTGCAGGCTCATGTGTCAGCAGCTCCCAGCTTCCTGCCTCCCAGAATCTCCAATGCAGTACTTTGCTTCTGGGGCAAATGAAGTCTTTCCCTGCTGAATTAGTGTCAAGTCCTGCTCTTAATACCAGTTTGTTTCTGGCACGCTTGGTAGCAGGAACAAACACCCCTTCTCACCCATGTAATGGTAATAGGGAAAGTTACACAAGCAGGTGAAAAGTGTAGGATGAATTTTGTTCTGGATAAATTATTAGAAATAGCTTCAAAGAAAAAGTGGCTCAAAATTTTACAATACAAACAATTTTATGAGGAATTGAACACTATTTATTGCGTACTGTGTATTATCTTCCAGCTTTGCAGGTTCAGAAAAAAAAAAACCCAAAACCAATTTTTTTTAACATTTAACAAGTTATTTGTAGAAATACAGGCTTAGAATATGTACAACATTGTGTTTTCATGTTATGCTTTCTTTTTCTTTCCTTTCTCTTCATTAATTGGAAAAATTACTGATATCAAGGTAGAGGGAAATCCGGCAGGTACATTAAAAAATGTACCCTAAAAAAGTTATGAAATGAAAAAAAAATATACACTACTGCCTCTTGTTCTGTGACAGAGCATGAAGAGAAGATACAAGTTTTCAAAATTCAAGATGTAAAATGCTCCTCTTGAGGAAAACCTTGGGAGAAAATGGAAGAACAAAAGGAAAGAAAAACAAAGTACTTCTCCATAGAAAATAACATTATTTATTGTGATAAAAAGAGAATGAAAATACTTTTTTCCAGCAGCTCTGAACTGGAAGGGCCTTTCAGAACTCAGTGCAGCTGAGTCTCTGGACGTCTCTGAAACGGCTCCTCCACTCTCCTGGACCTGTTGGTTGATCCACAACTGTGAGATGCAGGCAGCCATGGGCTTGGTGGGTGCTCCCCCAACTTTTGGACCTTCTGCTGATGAACACAAACCTCACAGCTTTCCCTGTAGATACAAAATGCTCTTTCTCACTGGTCTGGGTGGAAAGGCTGCTGCCACCTGAGTCCTCCCCAGGCAATCCCCTTCCCTTGCCACTGTGGATTATTTTTGGATTTATTTTTTTTTTTTTTTTCCCTATCTGCTCTCCTAGTTCCAGTGAGGGCTTTGGAGCAGTGGAGAAGATCGTGCTGCTGACCTTCATCTCTGCAGTTATACTGATGGCCATCTTGGGGAACCTGCTGGTGATGGTGGCTGTGTGCCGGGACAGGCAGCTCAGGTGAGCCCACCCGCCCGGCCACTGGGACCCACAGGGGACAATCCCCACCCAAAAAGCCCCATGCTCCCAGCTAAGGGCACAGACAGCTGTGGTGCAGGGTGGCCGTGGCCACGGCAGGCTCTCACACCCACCCCAGGGCAGCCCCACTTGGGTTTATCCTCGCAGTACTACATTTTTAGCACTTTTATTTGAAAAAACAAACAAACAAAAAACCCCAAACACCCAGAAAACCAAACAGATTAATGAATAAAAGGTAGTGCTCAGCAGCAATTCCTTGGAGAAGCAAGTTGGCATCTACCCCTCAGAAACCCATGTGGGTCAAGGTTCTGGTCCCGTTGTTCTGCACTGCCCCAGCTTGGCAAATGCTGCCAGTCACTTGGGGGGGTCACAGGCAAAACTCCTGTCTCAAGGCTTGCTGCTACCCCAGGGAGCTGTCAGACCAGCTTTAGGAGCAGAGTGAGATATTCAACAGCCTCTATTCATATTCAGCGTGGGCTTTTTAATGGATTTAATTCTATTTTATTGTTATTATTTAAAAGGTACTCTTCAAGTTAAAATTACAGCTTTAGCCTAGATTTTTCTCAGTGCTTTCTGGAAGGGTTTTGCCAATTTACAAGTGAAAATAAAATTCCCTTCCTCCAGCCCAAAATCTCCATTTCAGGCTATGAGGCTGAGCTACAGGCAGAGGCCTGTGAGCATCGATTTGCTTGTTCTGTGTGAGCAGAAGAATGTATTTATGAAGTGGATATTTAGCTGTAAAAAAGAGGAATAGAATAGGAGTCATCATATAAAGTGAGGAGTACCTTAGAGAGAACCTTTGAGTGTGATAGGGAGCAAAGTAGTCCCGACCACAAACTGAAATCTCTGTCCAAATGTAGAAGATGCTGCGCTGAAACTATTCCACCCTAACTCTGTGATCTGTCTTGCAGGAAAATAAAGACCAATTATTTCATTGTTTCCCTTGCCTTTGCTGACCTGCTGGTGTCAGTGCTAGTGATGCCGTTTGGAGCCATTGAGTTGGTTCAGGACAACTGGATCTATGGTGAGATGTTCTGCCTGGTCCGAACGTCCCTTGATGTCCTGCTCACCACAGCATCCATCCTGCACCTCTGCTGCATCTCACTGGACAGGTATGAACAGAGGAGCTTGGAGAATAACTATAATTGCTTTAAGTTTCTTCAGTGTTGTTGCTTGCCAGCAGTAGCCAAAGGGCAGATATGGCCCTGCTGGGAACAGCGCAGCAATAAATCTCTCCTGGTAGCTGGTTTTAGAGGGTTCTCTGAATCCTCCTCAGTGAAGGAAGACTTTGAAAGGATTGAGATTTATATCAACAGAGCAAGCCAGGTCCTCAGCTGCTTTGCAGCACTGCTCTGTTTGCATCGCTGATCAGATGTGGCAGTTTCTGCCTCAAAGTAAAGAAAAGATGCCTTAAAAATATATCAAAAGAAAAAGCCCACAGCTGTCAGAGAAGGAAGTGGTTGGTGGCCAGGACGTCACTTTGGCAGGGATATTGCTCTCGGTTACAACATCGGGTGTTGCTCACTGCCAGGGCAGCAGCAGGGCCTTGGCTGGTGCTTCTTTTATTTCTGTGATTCATATGTTTCCTGACTTCTGTTTTATTTCAGTGCATACAACTGTGGGGTTTTTGTAGAGAAACAGGTTGGTTAATCTGATTCTCAGGACTCAGTTTGGAAAGTCATTCTGTTCACCAATCTCAGAAACTGGTGTTTGAAGAGACTTCTATCTGATAACATTTTGGATCTATTTCCATTACTGCCACTGGAAAAAAAAAAAAAAAAGACAAAAATAATCCACAGTGGCAAGGGAAGGGGATTTCCTGGGAAGGACTCAGGCTTTAAGGCTTTAATTCTCATGGGCATTTGAGAAAATCTGGAGAAATCACCACGGGATAAACTGATCTTACCAGTCAGACGTGGGGAGCAAAGTTCTATGGGCACTTAGAGACACTCAGTCTCATCTGAAAAAGTGTTTTTCCAAGGTACTGGAGGCATCTCAGAGCTCACTGAATTCAAATTTGCTGTCACTGGGTTATATTGTTTCTTAATCTCTTTGTTATTCTGATATAAGAGAAAGATTTAGCCTTGAATTATTTATTTATTGAATGTTTTATGCATATATATCCATTCTTTGTGCCTATGCAATAAAAAGAATTGCACTGCATATAAATAGACCAAGAAGTTATAATAGAGTCTCCAAAAACAGTTAACCTGTCAGGAAAGGCAATTTTCTTCTCCAGTGTTTGCAGTACAATTTGCAATGCAATGAATTCTCAAAGTCTTGGGGCAAAAAAAAAAAAAAAAAAAAAAAAATTTAAAAATCAACAGAGAAGCCGACAGGTGTTAAATGTCTGTATTCTTGGGCTTTTCATGTAACCAGAGCATCCTCCACCCTCTCCCTCCTTCCTCCATCTCTCCTGGCTGTGTCCCAGCCTGTGAAGCTCTCCTCCAAGTCTACATCTCAGCTGGGCATTAGGTACAGCGTTTGCCTGGCGTGTTCAAAACATTTGCAGATTTCCCATGTAACATGCAACAAAACAAAGCTAATTGTGTGTTTGTGTACTCCACCCTAATCTTACTGGAATTCAAACCTACCACATAATCACTGCTATATAAAGGCAAAGGCAAAGCAGATGTATCTGAGGAGTGTTGGGGCACCAGAGTGACAGATGCTCATTGCACCATTTACAAACATTAGTTAACATTATAACAAATTAGTTAACATTAACGTGCTGTTCAGGCATCAAATTAGCACAATCCCTTGAGAGAGATGATGCTTTAGAGACTCCTAAACACCCAAACCCCTGGTTCTTACACAGAAGAACCTTGCTGCCTCCTGTTTCCAGTGCTGCATCCCATCCCTCTCCATGCTCATCTCCTTTGGTCATCTCCCACAGCCCATGGAGCTGAGGCACAGGGAGATAACTGGTTTGCCAAAGGATACTTGGGCCACGGTGGGGCTTGGAGTTAGGAACATGATGTGTCTTTCTCAAGGATGGGGAGAAAGCAGATGTGCCCAGTTGTGATCTGCAAAGCATCTGCCAACTGGCCAGGGGCAGGAGGAAGTTATTAGTGGGGAGACTTATTAGGTTTTAAATAGCTATCAGTAAGTAATGATGAGGCAGTCACCAATCTGATTATATAACACAAATTCCAGCCATAGTTTGGAATTGGGCCATAAGTCCCCTGTGCCCTTTTCAGCTGGAAAGGCTGAAAGGTCTTGTACTGCTCCCATGAACACGGGTGGAGGAACAGAGAGCCAGGACAGAGGGGCTGAGCAAGGGCAAATGGAGACTGTCCATGAGGGCTGTGAGACAAAACGTCACTACAGAGTTATCCCTGCCAGCACTCAGCAAGGAAACTGACACAGGATTTGTAGAACTCAGGTCCGAGAGCGTTAAGAAAAATAGCAGAGCAGATGGCTGTGGCATAGCCTGAGGGATGCACTGTCCTTTAGTAATTTTTACAAACCCTCTAGAAATATGGTGCCAATAAACCCTGCACACACACTGACCCACAGAGGGACCATGAAGGAGTCCTCTATCTCTGTTTGGCAACATATGTTTGTTTGTATTACTAGCTAAATTTATCTAGTTCCAATTAACTGTTCTCTTTAGCATTTTTCTCAGTGTAATTATCTCAACACCAGCAGGCCATTGTTTTTCTAATAAGAATTTAATTTTGTTAGATATAATCATTTTAGAGCTTTCTTTTTTCAGGTCCAGCAGTGCATAACTTTATTTTATTTGGCACAGTCATAGACCGTAGATTATTTGCTCAGTGGGAAAAAAAAGTGAAAAAGCTGTTCTCTCTCTCTCTCTAAAAAAAAAAAAAAAAAAAAAAAAAAGTAGAAATCTGGTTATGGAGAGGCCAGAATCTGGTTTCAGTGAAAAATAAAGCCAGTATCTCTATTTCAATTTCATATAGGATCAAGTAAACTGAGATCCTGGCTCCTTAAACTTTGCTGTTTGGTGAGGTTTCAGCTGAAGACTCTGACCCAGCTGAAGGAGAGGAGGTGTGTGCCAAGCCATGTTCAGATTTGGGTTTTGTGGAGCATGCCAGAGTAGAACTCCAAAAAGACAGTGAAGGAGATTTTCCAAACTAACCAAATCCTTATATTTTAAATTCTGTCCTGTGACAGAAGCAGCTTCTGAAATAAATGTCCCTGTTACCTACAAGATTTTTCATCAGTCCCTGGGACCTGCTGCCCAGCTCAGCCTCCTTCTGGGCACTGGGTTCAGAACCAGGTCCCCTGGGGTGGCAGTTTGTAGTCTCTGGCTGTCTGCAACTCTGTTCTGTTGGCTTCTCTTTCTTCAGGAACTCACAAACAAATAATTTCCACTTTGTTGTTCAAGGCATGGTTCAGCAGACACACAGAGGCACAGAGCTTGTTGCATGCACGTGGCTGTTGCACCCTAACACTGGGAGAAGAGCTAACAGCACCCACAGTTTTCTCACTGTCTGACCTTCTTTTTTTTTCTAGTTCCTGGAAGATGGGTCAAAAAAATTAGTCCATGTTAGTGTTCAGTAAATTTTCCTCAGTTGATTTTGTCCCCAGTGATGATAATAGTATGTACATAATTTTATACGTGCACATGCCACCAAATGGTCTTAACTGTGGGCCACCCACAGAACCAGTCTGTTGTCTGTGGTACCTAAGGAGTTTCTTTTCTGCATACCCATAGCTCAAATAAAATTGTATTGCAAACCAGGTGGATATTCCAAGGGCAAAGAATTATCTAATACAGCTGAGTAATTCTATTTCTGTAATACCCAGAAGGCAAGGAAAGAGCAGCAGTGCAGTTAGAGCATCACTGTTCTGAGGCAGGAGTTGTAGGCTCCAGAGCTGCTCTGTGGAGCTCTGCACCACAGCAGCTTTTGGGCAGCTTTTGGGCAGCTTTTGCACCACCCTGGGCTTTGGGAGGCACTTGGATGTCCAGGCTGATGGGTAGCCAGATGTGCTGGCTGCTTCTCACTTCTCACTGCTTCTCTTCAGCTGCACAATCCTGGTGTATGGTAGTTACTGGTCCAGCTAAATTATGTTGCCATCATATCTAGGTTACCAGCGTGTTGAAATACCATGCAACTTCTTTATTTTTTCCTTTTCTCTACTCTTTCCTTTCTCGTCTACAAGAACTAGAAGCTATAAACTTGTAATAGCTATGGGTGTCCTCATTTAAGAGTTGATGTGCTCTTAAAGAATTAAGTTGTTTTTTTTTTTTTTTTTTCCTGGAGGAAAAGCAGGCTGTGATACATGAAGTGTGCCTATGTGTGTGCATTTATGTGTAGGATTTTTCACACAACCAAAATGGTAACAGCAAACAGCCATGGTTTACAACACTTAAATTTCCACAGAAGCCTTGGACCAGCACAGCAGGTTCAGCATTCAGTCATGCAAGTCAAGAACACAGCTGTGGTTCATTTTCTGCCTATTTTCTCTTTGGCTTCACAACTTCCCTCTTATCTGCCATCTCCTGTGTTCACATATACCCAGTTTAACATTAGGCAGGCTGTCCATGATCCTGCTCCTGAGGAATGTGATATTCTGTCTTCTCTATCCAAAGTGCTGAAGGCTGTTAAGTATAAATGTGTTGGTGATGTCCAGTTCACCAGGCATTTATATCTACTTTCTGCTTTTACTTACTGGAAGGAGAAGCTCACCAGAAGGCAAGGCACAAGTGCTGTCAGGGAAGCATAAAACATTTTGCTCTTGCAGCTCATGGACCCTCCGTATGTGAGGTTACTGTGTGTGATTGTGGGAGTTCCTGCTGGGGTTGCATGAAGGAATTTGGAGCAAAATTACCCCACAGACTGGGGCACTGAAACACTGAACCTTGAGCAGTTTTTAGGGGTTTTGTGAACATGATAGAGCTGTACCCGCATCCCCTTGGAGTGTTCGTAACACAAAGTCCACTTTTGGGATTTGATCCCCTTGGGTCTAATCAGTCCATGCCCACCCTCCATCCGTACCACTGGAACTTCCACTGCCAGACCAGGGAGCACCTCATTCATTTTCCTCAAGATGGAGCCTGGGCACTTGCACTCTGCCAAGGAGCCACCAAGGGAAGCTGGGCAGGTCACAAGTCCTTGGTAGCCAGCCATGTCTGCAGTGGCATAAGAGCCATAATTAAGGCCGTAAGAGCTCTGGATTTCTTTTGAGCCTTATGTAAAATGTTAACACATGATTAATTCATGTGCCAAATGGCTGATATGGGAAAGGAAAAGGATTATAATAACCTGTGCTTTATGGAGCTGTTTGAAAGATCTACAGCTCCAGGAAAGGATCCTTGTATTTCCCCTTCAGCAAAGGATGTCACAGCAGAAGCTGAGGAGAGGATGTTTCTCATCATCTGCTCTGTGGTAGGTAACAGGGAAGTTAGCTTTTTCAGGAAAATGCAGAAACATGGCTTTTAGCTGATAATAGTAAGAATTAATTTTTAAGTACACTTGGACACCGTATTAATCAAGTGTATATACTCTTGATGAGTGCAGGAAAACAGCTGTAGCTTGACAGGTAGCAGAAATGTAGAATAAGAAAATGTCTTTATATCAACTTTTGACTAAAACTATTGATAATCTTAGAGATGTAATTACTTTTCTCTCAGTGAATAAATAGCTGCTTAAATGCCCCAACCACCACATCCATCAAATCAGCAGCTACTGTAAATGTTGGTGTGACTTCAATGATTTATATTAACATACACAGATTTCTATTATCTGATTCTCTGGGCCATTGAATGGAAAACTTATTGAGCTTTGGAAAAGTGGATGATGTGCTTCTCTGCCTCCCTTGCCATCAGCAAAGTTGTCACCCACACTGATTCCAGAACCTTGTTACCCATAACAGTGTAGGGCAGGAGGAACCCAGCTCAACTTTTGGAATACAAGGGAAGTTGTAGTAGCAGTAGTTACCAAAATATAGATATAACTGTACTCTTTTGACATGTAAGTGGTGGAAAATTGCTGCTGAATCACTAGGAGGGAAGATATGACAGCTTTAGATGTCATTTTTACAGGCATAATTTTACTCTAATGGCCTTTAATAGCATATACAAGTCAGTGTAATGCTGTCAGCTGCAGCAGAGATAGAAGTACAGAAATGTAATATCTCAAACTGCTTGGAAGAATTGTTTTCGTGATGTAGTTAATTAGCAATGTATTGTGGTTTTCCTTTTTTGATTGCTTATTCAACTTGTGAAATGGTAGTTGGTGTCTTAGCTGTTCTTTCCCATTTATTGATTAAAATCTTCTTTGCCCTTTCTGCAAATGAATGTGGTCTCTTGCAGTAACTTGCCACCAGGCATGTCTCAGGAATCCTTTGATGTCCAGCACTGGGTAGCATTTTCCAGTAGGTTTCTCTCAGATAGTAAAGAGTTAAATATGCCAAGTTCTATCTCCCTTGTGTTTAGCATCAGAAGAGGAGTTGCACATGATGACAAGAGAAGCACCATCTGTCCTAATAAGCAGTCAAAACATTGCTGAAAATACCTGTTTGAATTCAAAGGTCAGTTTATTTCCCGAGGGAAGGAAATCTGGAGAGCAAGGAGGAATTCTGACTCTGGAAGTTCTAGCAACCCAAGACAAAGCTGTGCAAGCACATTGTGGCTGTCATGAGGAGGGAATATTTATTGTATCCTCTGAAATTAGGACCAGGATGGTCCTCATTGTCTGATAGGCTCAGAAAAATTTAGGTTGGAAATGCTCCCTGGAGGTCTCTGATCCAGCCTTCCTCTTGAAGCAGGGCCAAGCTCAAGGCTTCATTCTGTCTTCATTTCATTAGATCACTCGGGGTATCACCCACTTGGGCTTTGCATATCTTTGAGGCTGGATACCCTCGTTTGTTCAACTTGTGAGCCAGTGAAGGCAAGCTCCAAAACCAAGTGAATCCTGCTCCTATCAATTATCCTTGGCCTCTGTGGGAGGCCTGTGAGGGCTGTGGTAGTGGGGAAAGGAATCAGAGCCACGGGATGCTGTGACTCTTATCATGAGCTCCATGAGAGGGACATTTCACCCAGTGCTCTAAAAGAGAGTTACTGTCAAATGTGCAATCTCTATCAAAGTGAAACTTCAGAGGACAGGCTGATTTTCATACAGAAAATTAAAAGAGAATATAGAAATGATCAAATTGAAATAGTTGAATGCTTGTTTTCAACGTTTTCCCCCCCGTGACATTTTGAATCTTTTTTTCAAAGAGACTTTTAAAAAATGTTTTCTTTTGACACTTAGGTATTACTTCAACACTCTAGTCTGAATTTATCATCTGATTTTGTCAAAGTAAAGCAACGCAGTCAAGTCCTCATTACTTTTAAAAAATGTCTTAAGAAAATTTTGGAATCTTTAGATTTTTGTGCCTTTTTAGCACAAAGCTTGGTTCCCACTCAAATCTTAATAAAATACATTGTGCAAACTGTGTATGTATGCATTCACACGTCTTATTTTAATGTGTGGCTGACTTCTCTGTTTAATGATCCACCTTTAGTGTGTGTTTGCTCATTTAATGTCTCTAATTCATGATTCTACTGTCCTCATAAAACTGATTTTTACAGGCATTCAATGAGGCTCTCTCTACCTGCACATTATGCCTTGATGTGAGGCTTGACTCAAAAAAATATTTGTCAGAGAACATTTATTCCCTTTATAAATAGTTTTTGAAACTATAGCCACTTCTTCAATGCAGTGCTCATATCCTGTATTGCAGAATGTCTGTGCTCACCAAACCTGGAAGCTACATTCACCAGGTGATCATTGTTAATTTGCTAAGAAAATGCATCCATCAGGCCCATGGCTGATTACACATTTTGTTTTAGAAGAGCTGAGATTTTATGGGCACTTCCAGTGCCTTTGGATCCCAGTTCCCTGTTGCAGCAGTGGGGACTGCAGTATTGACCTGTCTACAACATGAAATCCAAACTCTAAAGATTGGAAATATTTCATTGGGCACCTGAGGCAGACTCTCAGCTTATTACCACCAAAGATCTGCACTAGGATGAAAGGCTTGATGATCTGCTACACTTATGGGCATATCTTAATTTCAGAGCTTTAATCTGTGCCTCATTTTCCCTATCTGGAAAAGAGAAAATACTGACTTTCCCTTGCAAGGCATTACGAAACCTTATTTACTCATGCTGTGAAAATATCCTGAGCTCCTTCTGTGAGAAGCAGTCAGTGGAATAGGTTATAGACTCTTTTCGTTTTCTCTATTTTGAAAAAAGCAGGAGGCACAAACTGGAGAAAATTATTTCCTGTTTTATTTTTAGAAGCCCTGGAAGTCTCCTTTGGTGATGGTTGTTCTCTCACTTTCCTCCTTGCAGGTACTATGCTATTTGCTGCCAGCCTCTCGTTTACAGGAACAAGATGACTCCGTTGCGCATCGCTCTGATGCTTGGAGGGTGCTGGGTAATCCCAACATTTATTTCTTTCCTCCCTATCATGCAAGGCTGGAATAGCATTGGCATCAATGATCTGGTGAGTAGCTAAGGAGGTACACCAACCTTGTATCAAATATCTTTGGTGTTGCAGATTCTTCTTTAAAAACCGATATGCAAAGAAACAAAGGCAAGAGAGGCTGAAGGAGAAGCTTCTTGTTGTCAGTGCAGAGAGGCTGCTGAATTTTTGGAAGGTGTCTTTAGGGGAGTTTAAAACTACTGTATCCTGGTCAGAAAGACAGCAGTGGGAGAGGATTTTACCCGTGTCTGCTAACCAGTTTAGTGAGTAGTCCTTTGAAAACACACCAAGCACCAGCCAGTTCCCAACAGGCACCTGGGGAGTCCTCAGTTTCCCTTGGCCTCAGGGCATGGTGGCCACTGGCTGGCTCAGCCTGAGGTTCCCTCCTTGGCCTGCTAGCAATGTTTGGAGAACCAGGAAACCCAGACTTCCTCATGAGGGGGGGTGCTTTGGGCCAGCCCCATCAATATCCCGTCTTGGCATGAGCCTTAGAGGGGGGAACAAGTGTGAAATTCTCTCTGTTAGTTTCAGCATAAATCACTTTTGCCCACTGCAGACTGGCTTCAATTGCAAGATCCCCTCTACAGAACAAGGAGTTAAGAGCTGCAAATCTGCTCTCCTTCCAAGCTGGAGATGCAGGAATTAAAAAATGGCAAACTGTGAAAACACCTTATTTAGAAGAGCTTGTTTAAAGAGATGTGGCATCTTCTATGCCAAGTCTCAGTCAAGGAGCTATGAATAATTTTTGGCTCATGGAGAATAGCAGGTGCAAACTGCCAGTCCTCTAGACAAGGCGAGAAAGCCAAAATTACTTCCAGATAAGCACCTTTAGGACATGCAGCTGGTAGAAAATGAAGGTGCATTTTGTTTATTTAAAAAATTGTGTCAGGTATCTGATCTCTTCCACTGATTTCCTGCCCCCAGCTTTTCAGAGAGGGCTCAGCACCCAGCTGGCTGGGCCAGCCTTTCTTAATAGCAGTGCAAGTCCTGTCCCTCCTTGTGACCTGCTGCCATTTACTGGGCAGTTTTCAGTAGCTGCAGGCTGAGGTAGTGCAGGGTTCAGACACCACCCAAAAAGCCTGTCTATCCCAGTTATGCCTTCTGCTTCTGAATTCGTATGCAAGACCCTTTTCTTCAGTTGCTATTTCTGTTTCCATCAAAAGTTATTGACCAGATCTCAGCTTATGGACTCAGCCTCCAGACTTCTCCTGCCTCTGGGTTTGGGAAGCTCAGTGTCACCCCCAGCTGCTGCAGGTCCTTTCCCTGGCCACCTGGTCTTTCCCTAAGTCCCTGTGGGACTTCTGCAGTGAGCACTGCAAAAAAAGCTTGGCACAGAGTGATGTTATTCCCCTTTGCTGTGTCTGCACTGGGGGGTTAAGCTGATTTTCAGTAGCCAGGTTGAGCTATGCCCTAGGATGCTGGAGCTGCATCACGGGTTGGTCCATCAGTCCTGGGGATCAAGCAGACCTGAGAAGCCCAGGGTGTGAGCAGAGGCAGGAGAGGCAGTGGTGGGTAAGGCAGGTGCTGTGGAGAGAGGAGAGAGGAAGGAGGGAGAATAAGCAAGCTGTGTGGGACTGTCCCTGTCCTGCCAAACAGTCTTCTTGGTGTTGGAGCGAAAGTGCTGAAATTCTCTTTGTTCTTTGTTCTTGTCCTTCCTCTCCCTGCCCCAGATTCAGCAAAGGCAGTTCAACAAGGCTTCCAACTCCACTTACTGCATATTCATGGTCAACAAGCCATACGCCATTACCTGCTCCGTGGTGGCCTTCTACATCCCCTTCCTCCTGATGGTGCTGGCTTACTACCGCATCTACGTGACTGCCAGGGAGCACGCCAGACAGATTCGGGTGCTGCAGCGTGCGGGGACCCCCGCTGATGGCCGCCAGCACCCCCCAGACCAGCACAGCACCCACCGCATGAAGGCTGAGACCAAAGCTGCCAAGACCCTGTGCATCATCATGGGATGCTTCTGCCTCTGCTGGGCCCCCTTCTTTATCACAAACATAGTGGACCCTTTCATAAACTACACGGTGCCGGGGAAGCTGTGGACGGCTTTCCTGTGGCTGGGCTACATCAATTCAGGGTTGAACCCTTTCCTCTACGCCTTCCTGAACAAGTCTTTCAGGCGTGCCTTCCTCATCATCCTCTGCTGTGGGGATGAGAGGTACCGAAGGCCTTCCATCCTGGGGCAGACAGTCCCCTGCTCCACCACCACCATAAACGGATCCACTCATGTACTAAGGTGAGTGTCTCTCAGATGCTGCGAAAGGCCTGGAGTCACCAGAAAGGGTACTTCCCACGTGTTTTTGTAAAGGGTTGGTCTCAATTCATGTTTGAAATAGCTGATGGGTTAAGTGTTGAAAAATGGAGAGAGCAAAAGAAGCACCTTAGGGTGTTCAGACAGCCTGGGCTTGTGAGTAACAGATAACTGTTGGCACGTGTGGTTTCTCCTGGGGTGGGTTCAGGAAGGAGTAGGGAGAATACCCAAGTTGTGTGTGGATTTTGGCTAGTCCTGCTTTTTTGTCTGAGAGGAACAACTTGACTCCACAGGGAGCACCCTTGTCTTTTCCAGCAAAGGGACTGTGACACCCCCTCCCTGTCCCTTTCCAGATTCTATCTTTGTAGCTTCACCAGCTTCATTAGTTCACCATCTTTTGAACTAATGAAAGGCTTCTCCAGACACCTTGACACTGCTAGGGCACTCCGGTGGCTCTCTGGGAGGAGGAGTGCTTGTCATTTTGTTTTAGCAGCTTGGATAGTGCTGGCTTGTCTGCCTCTTACTGTCACTCGGTCAAAGCATGTCCCTCTGCAGGCAGTGGCACCCAGCACTCAGCTTGGCAGGAGCATCAGGGCTCATTTGCCTCATGTGGGCTACAGGATGTAGTGCTGTTGGTTGACAGTTTGGGATCTCAATGCATTTGAACCCCACACCTAATCCCCCCCTCCCTTGTTTTGTACCACAATGTTCATTGCAGGAGGAGACAACGTGGGCTGTGTGCTGCTGGGGCTTGATTTCCCTGTTTTCCAAGTTTGCTTTCTTCAAGTGTAGGAATTGCCAGAACCTTTTTTTTTTTTACCCCTGAATATGCACCTATTTAAAATCTGATTTGTACCATCAACTGGAAAATTGAGGCAGGATTACAATCAAAAATTCATGCCTTATTCATTTTTTGATGGTTGAGATTGCAACTCGTATGTCATACATAAAGGATTGTTTCTCTGGTTGCAGCACAAATTGGGTAATTAATTTTAAATATTTGCAGTTCCTAATTCTAATAACTTGTGGATTTGGAATATCATTCATTGAAAGGACTTGGGAATCATTTTGAATAATGACTGAACAGGAGAATTTCCAATGAGCACCCAACTAACCTATGGCAAACATTAGTATAATCATTAACTGCAATAGCTACTGGTTTCTGGATGGCTGTAGGATGTGTTCAGGAGTTCTGTGCACCATGAGACTGAAAGCAGAATGCCATAATAATCTGAAAAGTACTGTTTTCCCCTTTAAACATACTGCTTGCATTTCTTTTATCAGGCATAGATAATTATTCAACACAAAAACCCCAAACTCATGCCTTTGTGAGTCATTAAACTGTCATACTGCATAAGTGGATGAGAACCTAAATCAGCATTGCCTGAACTCTTGGATAAAGCAAGTTCTGAAATTCAAAGAAGTTGACTTTGAGTAAAACATAATTGAGCAATGATCAGAGTAGACAGACTCTGGAATGTTTGAATCAAGGAGATCACTTTGGTGTATTCCTCCTTTCCTCTCAGAAGGGCACTCTTCAGCTCTGTACAGTATTAGTCCCATCAGGAAAAGCTGTAGTAAGTGGTTTATCTACTCATTTCCCATCAGAGAGAGATCTTCTCTAACAGGGCTGCTGCCAGTTTTGTTCCTCCAAATTATAAAACAGATCCCAATTTTCCTTTTAGAAAAGCCAAGTAAAACAAAGTGAAAAAAAAAAAAAAGCATGCTGCTCAGGGGGGCTGGAAGTTAATCATCTTCATAAATACAAAATTAAGTAAAAAACCCAGTCAGCCCACCCTCATGCCAACACTCTGGAGGTGCACAATGCTCTGGGAGAAGGGTACAGTAAATCATTGCATGCAGCCAGCACTCAATGCCAGAGCACTGCAGTGGAGTGTTATTGGTCCCTGTAGGGAACATGAGTAATTGTGTCAGTAAATCTCCCAAACTGCAGTGAGCCCTGGTGCTTCCTGTGCTGCTGTTGGAAAAGGCAACGTAGAAACTCAGGTCTACAGGTTTCAGAAGTTTAGCAGCTCTATGGCTTTCCTTTGGATCCGTTGGAATAAAAACAAGTAGGGAAGAGAAGGTCAGAGCTGCTGTGGAGGGAGGGAAGAAGTGATGTGTGCCTCTTGGTGATGCTTCCCCTGCAGGAGTGCAAAGGGGTGGTCCTGCCCCATGGCTCAGTCCTCTATGCAGGTCCCTTGGATCTGCCCCAGCTTTGAGCTGGGCAGGTGCAGACTGTGAAATGTCTGATGGAATTTGAGGGCAGTCCTGTAGGAGGACTGGTAGTGTCTGCACGGTGAGGGGAGCTCCATGGGTGCCCAGTGCTCCCACCGCCCCTGCTCCATGAAGGCTGACCCTCCTGCCCGAGGGGTTTGACGTGGGATTGGCAGGGCTTGAGGTGGGGAATTTGCACCTGGATTTAGCTTTGTGTTGCCACTTCAGCCTGCAAAGGTAGGAGCTCTTCCTTTTGCCTTGCCTTTCCCTGGCTAGGAGCAGAGGAGACTTTGAGCTGGCGACAGGTGGGCTGATGGCATTGCTTTAAAAGAGTGAAGAAGTTAAGGAGACTTCTGTGTACAAGGTAGAGGGGTCACCTTTAGGATAAGGGGAACATTTGCTGGCTGTGGTGTTACAAATTCTCCATTTCCCATCTCTTGAACTAAGAAATGGCTTCAGAGGGTGGGTTGAGGAATGCTGTGGTTTCCCTGTGCCATCACCAGTGAGGATGGGTTGAATCACGTAGCAGGTTCTGTTCCCAGGGTGGGTCATTTCATAGAATCATAGAATTGTCTGGGTTGGAAGGGACCTCAGAGATCATCAAGTCCAACCCTTGACCCACTACTGCTGCGGTTCCCAGCCCATGGCACTGAGTGCCACATCCAGTCTCTTTTTAAATATCTCCAGGGACGGAGAACCCACCACTTCCCAGGGCAGCCCATTCCAATGTCTGATCACCCTCTCGGTGAAGAAATTCTTTCTAATATCCAACCTAAACCTCCCCTGGCACAACTTGAGACCATGCCCTCTTGTCTTGCTGATAGTTGCCTGGAAAAGAGACCATCCCCCACCTGGCTCCAACCTCCTTTCAGGGAGTTGTAGAGAGTGATGAGGTCTCCCCTGAGCCTCCTCTTCTCCAGGCTGAACAGCCTGGTCTTTAGGTGATACTGTTCAGATTGTTTTAAAAAAAAGTCTGAAAAGACATGGTAATGTCTGTCGCATTGGTAAACATGAGATTAGGAAAAGTAGATCTCAATTCTACAAACTAGTTTTATTTTAAGAGGTTGAGATTTGTGAGATGTGACTCATTTGACTTGCTGCCTATCTCAGCATGGCATGTATCACCTAAATCATCCCCATAGTTTGTAAATCATAAGAAAATTACTATCTTCTGGCAGGTGTATTTGTAGTCAGGATTCTTAAGGAACAGGTCTTTGCCATAAGCTGTTTACTTTTAATCTCTTCTCTGGTGAGAAAAGAAATTGCTGATAATATTCATAGATAACACAAGATTAGAGGAGTATAAGGTAAGAGCAAGCAGCACAGGGCTGCTCTGTGTTCTGAGTTACTTGGTTAACTGAGCTCAAGGAAGATGTTTCCACAGTTACAGGAACATGGTCTTTATGGCATGCTTGGCATGCTGAGCACAGGCTCAGCCCCCAGGCTAATCTAATCAACAGCCAGTGTGAAGCAGGCTTTATTGCTGGACATCAGCTCCCAGTTGATCCTGAGCCTGAAGGGTGATGGAGGATGTTCTTGCAGCCCCAGGGACAGAGTGCCTGGTGACCAGAACGGGATGTCCTCAGCCCTTCTGTGTTCAATCCTTTGATTTGTGGTATTAGCACCGAGCATAACCAGCCAGGAGTAATATTGCCATTTTTGTTGGGTGCTGCACAGTTCCAGAAGGGGAAGGACAGCCCCAAGGTCTGGCAGCCGTGCCTAGGACAGGCAAGGGACAGGTGGTGGCAGCTGGAGGACACGGCATGGCACTGAGCTGGCAGGCAGGACCATGGCCTAAGCTGATCAGCTTTCAGCAGCATGGAGCTTTGTGAGTAGCCAGAGTATTTTGTTACAGCCTGGTGCAGGGTGATGGGTGCCAGAAAGGGCAAACCAACATCCACCTCTGTCCCTGAAGTATTAGCAGAAGCAGCAAAATTGTATTGGTTTGCATTCAGTTCAGCACAAGGACTCTCAGTGTCCTTGAATTAACCTCTGATACTTCTCTAAATACATTCCCTTTGTGCCTTTGCTCTTATTTCCCAGTTTGTGATGGCATGTACAGTACCTAGAGACATCTCAGCTTGTTCTGCCATTTAAAACTAGACTGGACAAAGTAGTTAAAAATAATACAGAAGGAAGGATGATCTTGTACCAGGGAAAAGGCTCAGACTGAGGCATTAGGGAGTAGCATTTATAAGGTCTTTCCTTTTGCTGATGTTGTTAATCTTAGTCAAGAGATAATTTGGTTTTCCCTGAAATTTCATTAGGTGCAAGCCTGAAAAGATATTCTGTAAAAATATGGGAGATCATTAGCCTCAATAACAACTTAAAAAAGAGTTTTCTAATTTCTTGGAGGAGCTTTCTTGTAATTTTTTATGAAGCTTTGCCAATATTTACAACCAAACTTATGTTCCAACTTCCCTGGCATGATTTTACAACTTGGCATCAGTCTGCTCCACCGTAACAGCCTTCTAGTGTAACATTCACAAATACTGCAACTGGGAGTTGGGAAGGATCATGAGCAGGACACAGAGAGCTATAAATATCAGGAGGTGAATGATCTCAAACAGGGGATGGGGCTGAGCTGCCCAGAGGTTCTGAGAGCTGCTGGGCTCCTACTGCACACCCAGGACTATGATCATGGGCACCAGCCACTTATCAAAAAAAAAAAAAGAAAAAAATCCCAAAGATGAGGAGCTCCAAAAGAGGAGACTCCAGCACAGTCTGGAAAATAAAGAGAAGGAATTGCACCATGAATTGAAGCCAGAAAAGCTGTCAGGAGATTGGGAGCTTCTGGCAAGACATGGGAGGCTTTCCAAAGCAGTGCTCACTGTCTGAGATCCAGCCCTGGTTCTGCCCCAGTCGTGGTTTTGGGAAGGCAAAGCATGTCTGTGCTCACTGAAGCAGCCCCCAGCATTACCAGATACAGTCTACCTCCAGCTTGTGTGGGGGTGGACTTGTTTTTTTATTGTGGGTGTTTTTGTGAAGTTATTGCTGAAGCCTTCCTTTGTATTTGTAAATGCAATAGGCTTTTTATTGAGGCTGGGTTATCCCCAGGGTAGGAAGTCGAGACACTAATTTCTTTTCTCTCAGCTGTCATCTGTGAAGTCTGGGGTAAGGTTCTTCCTCCCACCCCTTCCCCGCTTTTTTTTTCCTAGGGATTTGTGCTAAATTCTTTTTTTTTTTTTTTTTTTTTTTTCCTTTAGACACTACAAAATTCTTCTGTAAAAAAGGTGAACTCTAGGGAAAGAGTGTGGGATGTCCTTGGCTCCCCTCCTCTGCACAGCATCACACCAGCTCCCAGGGGTGATGAAGAGCTGCCAGCATCACATTGGGCAGTGTGTGCACGTTGTCCCTTCCCTGGTCCTTCTGCCTGCACACCCATCCCACCTGCCAGCCCCAAACCAGCTCCCATGGAGACTCCTGCCCTTGGGTTAAGCTGCTGCACCCTATGTCAGAGGAGGCTGGTGCCTTCCTCCACCCCAGTCCCACTTGGCCTGCCAACAATCAGGACACCATTGAAGCTCAAAAAATGCCACACCAGAGGAAGCTGAGAACTTCTGATAAGAGAAAAGCTTCTTGTAATTCTACCAGGTGAAGTCAAGATACTTTTCTTACTTCCTACAGAGGAAAGAGGGGATTAGACTTTTAAAATACCACATTTTCCTTCAATTTTTGTAAGGTAATCTCTTGCAATATGTCTGTCTATTGGAAAAAGAGATTAGAGCTAAATAAATCCCTTTTTGTTATTTAGCCTAATATAAGATTCGACATCAGAACTCTTCTGCATCAGTTTGTTTCTGGTAGGGAAGCTGAGGCACTGAAGGGCACCTTGAGCTTGGAAGCAACAGAAATATCAACTGATTTTTGTCTATTTTTCATTTCATGACTTGCTCTTTGAGTAACAAAGACAAACGATGTATTCTGGAAGGGCAGGATCCCAGTTAAGGCTTTCCTTCTCTTCTGAGATTTGCTGCTCGTTGTCCTGGTTTATTTCTCACCAGGGAATGACTTAACTCCTGGTTCAGTACCTCCCCCCTTGTGGTATGACCATATAATTTGGGGTTTTGGGAGAGCCCCTTCTGCAGGACACAGGGGGGATTTTGTACTCCATGGGGCATCCAGGGAAGTTGGGCTCAGCCCAGTACCTCCAGGCTCAGCCCAGTACCTCCAGTCTCAGCCCAGTACCTGTCTCCTGCTCCATCTTTCTCTATATCACCTCCTCACTGTAAAGCCTCAGCACCCATCTTCTTCCCTCCTGGCTGGCATCTGCAGCTTCCCTCAAAGCTTCCTCTCTTCTCTCCTGCAAAAGATAGTGCAAAAAAAAGATTTTTAGACAGTGCAAAAGTTCCTCCTGTCTGGTGGAACTCACTCAGTATAGATGGGCTTGATTTCCACACATTTACTTTTTCATCCTTCTAGGTCTCCTGACAGTAAAAGAAAGCAGCTCCAGTTCTGCACAAAGTGATTTGGATGGTAATTTTAATTGGTTTGGAGGTCTTGATGAAAAAGCAGGACATAAGATGTTGGGAAAAGCTCTAATCTGATTTCACTTGAGTCCTTGTCAATACAGAACAGCATTATCAGGCTGCCTAATTTAATCCCAGCTCTGGTTCCTGAATCAATGATACGATGCTAGTTATGTATTCAGGTTTATACACCTTAAGTGGAAAGCTTCTGCTAGAAAATGAATTCTTGCTCACATAATGATATTTAGCTGAGCTTCTCAACAGCAACATGTCCTGTGTTGGGAATACAGGGCAGGCTGAATAGCTGGTGCTGGGAATGGGATGATAAGGTGGAAAAGATGTGGACAGGTTATCAGCCTTCCAACTGTAATTAGGAGTCCACTGTCCCATGAGATGGCATCCAAATTCCAGACAGCCAAAAGAGGTTTGAAATTAATTTTGCTGCTTGAATAAATTCTATTCTGGACAGCTATTTCCCATCCACCTATTTTCTTTCTGTTTCAACTGCACAGCTCCCAACCCAGACCTTGGCACAGTTCTGCTGAATGAATTGGGCTGTCCCCCCCATCCCCTCTCCAGAGATCAGTATGTTTTATCAAAGTATTTTTAGACAATGCAGATCAGCATTTTCCATGATCTCCACATGCCTTAGGACTAGAATTGCTGTATAAATCTAATAATTTATTGTTATAATCTATTATTCACTTTAGCAGCAGACATCTCTCAAGCTCAGGGATAATTGTTTAAGTGCATTTTGATTTTTTTTAACTTCATTTTGCTTTTGAATTTTTAAATAACTCCTCCATTCTGATTGCTGTAGGATAATTTATTTAAGCATTATATGCACTGCCTCACTGTGGAAAAGCTTCCCTGTTGCTGTAGTTAAAGCTGCTTCTAAAGCCTTTGGTGTACCTGTGGAAGAGAAGAGCCATGTTATTCATAAGACATTTTGGGCAGTTCTTTGATATCTCCAGGAAGATGTCAAGGCCTTTCCCTACATCTGCTGTGATTTGATTGCCTTTTAACCACTTTGCTGTTTTTTTTGCTCTTTAACCATTGCCTGTATGATTGCTGGGTGTCAGCTGGTGCCAGCCTGCTGGGTTCATGTACTTCCAACAGAGCCAGGTAGCTGCTTAGCCTGCTGTGAGTCTGTCTGCAGTCCTTCTCCTCATCTGATCTCAGTTCTTAGTCAGCTGTAGGTGTATCTCCCTCCTAAAGTGCACATTTCAAAACAGTACATTGGCCATTCTGAGGCATTTTCTTTCATTAATTTGGCATAGCAAGGTCTGTATTTGATGCTAACATCTACTGCTGAGCATGCATTTGCACCTTGAACAGATGACCTGACCTGTGAATTGATACAGATGTGGTGGTGTTCTGGTTTTGTCACCAGTAAAGATGCAATACTTCTTTATCTGTGCCTTTGGGAGTATGTAATGTCTTGCAAATACTACGTACATGTAAGACAATTCCTGCACTAGGTGATGATTCCCAGCCCTTACTTCTGCATTACATTCTGGTTTTGGCTATCAAAGGCTACTCCAGCATTACATACATCACAGAAGACAGCATTTTAAAAAATTCAGGTACCTCCCTTTAGAAGGCAGTTTTGGAGCTCACCTTTGTTGCTGTTGCTAGGCTTTGCTTTATGGTTTATCAGTGAGATTTCCACCTGGCAGATGATGCTTTCATCGATCACAGCCCTATCAATGGGGGATTTTTCTGGATTCTCCCTTTGTCCCTATATCTTAATTTAATTCCTCTGTCTTGAGACCCATATCCTTGGCACCTTAAACCCTAAGTCTAGGTAAGTAGTTAGTACAAAGCAAGTTAACCACCCTCTATTTTACAAATTCATATTGAAATTTAAGCTATAAAAGCACTACTTCAAATTCATGAGCTGTTACCTTCCCAAGAGGTCACCGAAGCACAGAAAGTATTACTAGCAGACTTCACACCAAGTGTGATTAATTGTTTTTTGAGATGCCAAAAGAAGATCAGCTGTAATCTCTCTGCAGGTTGAGGGAACATTTCTAGTAACGTCTGCTACTTTGCATGAATTTAATTTAGTACAGACCAGAGGCAAGAGGTGAGCAGGAACAGCATAGCAGATCCAAGTGTGAGGGGTATTTGAAAGATATTACAAGGTGCTGATCTACAAAAAAAAAAAAACCAAAAAAAACAAAAAAAACCTCTAAAAAAACCACAAACAAACAAACAAAAAAACAAACAAAACAAACCAAAAAAACAAAAAACCTCAGAGTTTTCCTAAGCTTCAGGCCACTAGAAAGGAAGTTCGAAGGTGAAGTGTTTTGTTTGGATTAGAAGAAATTATAACTTCTGGAAGCTTAAGAGATCTCTGCTGGTGTCCCTGATGTCAATGGTGACTGATAAAGCCCGTGGGACTCAGCCACCACTCTGTGAAGAAATGTGCGTTTTTTTTTTCCCTGAAAGTTTATTCTGAGGGAGTGATAACATCTAAACATCTGTCACAAAGAGGCAGGGGACTTCCTCCACAGACATCATATACTTGATTCAAAGGGAGCTTTAGCATTTCTTATTGAAAATGTTTATAGAGTAACTCCCAAGGACAGAAGCATTCCGACCCTGGAGCAGAAATGGCACAGGCACTGTTAGATGCAGAGCTGGCTGAAATTGCCTTAAGTCTCACCTTTTCACTGCAGAAAGTGTGAGGATTTTTCAGAGGACAGCTCCAACACTTTTCCCTTCTTCCCATAGAGTGGAAGTGTAACCTATTAATAGAGTGAGGATTTAACTATCCAGGTAGACTCACTGATATTTTTCTTCCTTCTTTTACCAGGAGAGGAAGACATATTAGCTCTAGCTTTGTGTGCTTCCATGTATAGCACACCAGGGTTCTCACCATGGAGTCTTCAGCTAGACTTTCTTTAATTCCAGAAAACACAGACACATTACAAGCAGAGGATCTGAATGAGTTTCACACAACAGAGCAATCCTTAGGACAGAGCTGAGCTGCGTGTTGCTTTTCCTTGCTTGAACAGTACAGTGCTGGAGAGGAGCAACATTGCTGTGGAACATCCTGCATTCTTCCTTTACTCTCATGTGTCTTTCCCTCTCAGAAGTCAAAATAACCATGCTGCTTTGTTAAACCTTTCTTAGCAGTGACTGAACCACTAGTTCCAAAGTCAATCATGTCCCTCAAGGAGACACGTTGATTCTGTCTGACACTTGTTAAGTGTCACTGTCATGAACAGTCTTTGAAGAGATGTTCTTGCAGACTTAACAGAAGGGATGTTAATGAGGCTCTTGATTCATGTTATTCCACAGGCCTATCAAACCCAGTGCAGCACTTCAGTAACTAAAGAGCATTTAGCTTTATAGATAAAGTGCTTTTTATTACCTGGGTAGAATGTCAGGTATTTGATAGATGATGTTATTTCAGCCTCCTTAAACATCACTGAATGCAGCTGCAGAGTGGGAGTGCCCTCCAAGACACATGCAGGTTGTTGAACCACCTGCAAATGCTGCTATCCCTACTGGGAGCTAAGCACAGCTAGATGTATTTACTTTCAAGATTATTAGTTGTTCTTGTTCAGAAAGATGCTCTTCCAGGTCAGTGGCTGAGCCTTTTGAAGATAATAAGAGGGTTTGTGGTGTGTGTTTGTTATTGTTCATTCAGTCCCAGGAGGATTCTGTGGTTCAAAGCACCACTGACCCATCGGTCACTAACCAAGCATCAGCTTATCCCTGAAAACCAGGAGCTGCCATAGCATCAGCCAAGCATTGGCATGGCATTTGCAAAAGCATCAGCCTGCATTTTGCACTGTACTGAAAGAAAGAAGGTTAAAAAAAGCTATGGAAAAAGCACTGTGGTCAACAACTGCCCTTTCTGGATGGCTTTCCAAACATCCCCCACAAATATGTGAATGTTAGACTGGATTTAGTTTATCTTCATCTGTGCCTCTTGTATACAGGAAAAAAAAAAGAAACAGTAGTTCACATCCTCTTACATCCTATCATTTTTTTCCCATTTTTGTGCTTTGCCCTGATATTATCACATATCATATACTGTGACATCCTCATAGGAGCATTATACAACTCTGAAATCCTTACCTCTCTCAACACAAAACATGAAAATTCCTTTAGCCTCAACGTTGCCAAAGGTCTGAGTCCTGGCAGTGCTTTTTCCATGACTGAAGTGAAGCTGCCTCTAGAAAGACACATAACAGCTGTTTAAATGCAAACCACAGTAACAGGTTTTCCTGTATTTTGTTTTAGGAAGTAAGAGAAATGCAGTATGAATTTGTCACTTTGGAAGGAAGGATGTGGTGTTGCAACATGAGACAGAGCATAGTCAAACAGATAAACTCAAGTACTAATACCAAAGAAAAGAAGATACAGACGGATACTTGATTTTTATTATATGAATATTTTTACCATTTTATCTGTAATCTGTCTGGTATTGCACAGAAACACAGTTTACATTAATGTACTACCACAAGATTTTTTCAGTGACATTCATGTCCTATGTGCTTCTTTTGTCAATTTATTTATAGCCCTGTAGTTAGCATTTATTAGCAGAGAAAGCACTTTATAACACTTTGCTACAATATTTGAGACAAGAACTGCACAAAGCAACTAATTCATAGGCAAGAAAGAAATTACAAATGGCACTTCAAGAAGTGTTACCAGGAACTCTTCATAGAGCTCAGTTCCCCACCATTGGCAGCACAGCACCTGGCAAGGCTCTCAGCACAGAATATGGAAACATTTGCTCAGCTCCACCCCAGCAGGAGTGTCACATCCATCTCTGAGCAGGGACATGCACCTTCTGCAGCCCCTTGGCAGCCCTGGAGCTCCCTCCTTAGACACAGACCCATTCAGTTTCTGTGATCATATGGGAGTGAAGAGGGAAGAGAAGAGCCCATAAGAAATTATCTTCAAGATCTTAGGGAAACAACTCACCTCAGTTCCACACCATTTATTGATTAAAAAAAAGAAAAAAAAAACTTTATTCTTAATAAATTTTAAAACAAGCTAATAAAAATCCTTTAAAAACAAGTCACAGGGTAAATTAATTTCCTTAAAAATATCTTTTCCCCATGCATGGGTTCAGAGAGTTTGCCTTTGAAGATTTGACTGTAAAATTGTGTAATGCTTAACTTGGGCTTTTTCTTGTCAGCATAATTAATGGTTGAGCAGCAGAGGCTGCCATGCTCCTCTGGAGCTGTCCTACCTCACCCGCACACCTTGTTTGAAGTCAGCAGACACACAGAGATTTTTTTTAATAAGCAAATATTTCAGAGTACTCCACACTAAACAAAAAGGCTTTGATTTTTCAGCTGTGCTCACTTTGGCTTCCAGTACAGAGCTGGGTGCAAAAGGCAATTAGAACCTCAGTGCTCTGCAAAAGCTATAAATACCTTTAAGTAAAAATATGTATCTTGGGAAGCATCAGAGAGGTAATTGGACAGGGCCTGCTCTTCAGAATCTCTCTCAAGCATCAGACATATATTAAGGAACAACTCCAAGTTATGTTCCCATTGCATAAGGAAAGTTGTCTAATTCAGGTGAATTTTCAGATGTCTGAAATTTGTTTTCTTCACCAATCCAAATTCTCAGTTGCTGGAACAACATTTTTTTAGCAACTATGACACAGATAATGCAAGTTCAGAGACAGAAATGCCTTGTGGTTACATTAGCCTTACAAAGCTTTCATGCCCAAGCAGAATGATTTTCAATGGTTAATAATTTCAGCACTGCCACTGGTGCTACTTAACACCACTGCTACAGCCTCTTAAACCAATTCAGTGGGTTCTAGGGAAGGAAAAAGGCATGTTGAGCAAATCCAAGTGTTTGGATATCAGAAACAGGTCTGTTCTGCAGAAGCAGGAATAGGTCTGAGATAGCCATGAGCCTGCAGTTACCTGGGTGGGCAGCCCCAGCATGGTGCCTAAGCTGGGACATCCCTCTTGTCCCTGAGAAATCAGGGAAGGCAAGCTCCTCCAGAATTCCACGGTTCTGCCCAAAGCTGGGCTCTCTGGGTACTGCACCTCTGCAATCCAGTGTATCTGACAGGTGTACAACAAAGCCTTCTCTCCAGCCCCCCCTTTAAGCCAGCAGAAGGAGAATAAAATACCAAGATTTTGTTTTAAGATTGTGCAGCTCCCAGTATGACACACTTAAAATACTTGATATATGCAGGAGCAGTATAAGGGTATGTTGGACTGAAAGGAAAAAGGCTGTTATTAAACTACAGATGGAAGCAAATGTAGAAAATAAGCCAGGTCTGTTAACTGTGCCACTCTTTCCCTTCTTCTCAGTCTCCTAATTACACACTCGTGTAATTCTTTACCTTTCAGTGGAGCCCCCAAGTCATGTGTTTTTCAGTAACCTCCATGTCTTTTACAGCTTGTGAAACATCCTTCAAACCTGCAAAACACCTCATTTTCCTCACTTATTCTGTCCTTTTTTGCTTGGCAAAGTTTTGAGTGCAAACTCCTGTTCTCAAATATATGCTTTTTTTACCACTGAGTTTTATTTTTATGATTGTTGCAGAATAAGGTCTAGAGCTGCTACACCTCAGATGTACAGCTGATGCTTACATTCTTTTTAAAAAAGTGTGAGATAAAAACCCCACCTGCTCATCTCATGACTTTCTGGTCAGATTCTAGAAAGTATGAATATTTGGATGAATATGTGGATGGAGATCCATATCCTCCAAGGCTGAAAAGGTGAACACAGGCAGTCTTCATTCTAATACAGGTAGATTTCAACTACCTGCTTCTCTGAAATCCCCCAAACTCCTTTTTTTTGGCACGTGTTAGGGGATCGGAGTCTCCTCTTTTTGATCCCCATGAATTGTTTGAAGTGGGGATCCACTGGGGCAGGGACCAGGTCTGCAGAGGATGAGGCTTGTGTGTAATCAGTGGCAGGCAGCTGAAAGAAAATCTGGCAGCTCAGCATACCCATGGCTTAGGAGGAGAGAATATTAAGTAGAAATAAAGAAATGACCCCTTTGTTTGACGTGATGTGCTCACAGGCTGTGCTGCAGCCTGTTTGGAGGTGCCCAGATCAGGAACTTGAGAAAAAAAAAAAATCACCAGAAACGAATCACGAAGTAACAAATAACAAAGCCTACCTTACAGCCAGACATTCAGAGATGAGCTCTTATTTGGTGCTTAAAGGAGAAGCAGGTCTGTAATCAAAGCTTGCAGAAGACAATCAAAGACAATCTTTAGTATAAAAGGCAGTGAAAAGAGGATGCTGTGACTGAAAGCTGAAACTGGAACATTTGTGATGAAAATAAGGCACGGATTTCTAACACTGAGGGTAGTTATTCCATAAAGGAAATTATCAACTGTAGCATGGATTTTCTTTTTTTTTTTTTGTCTTAAGAAATTAAAAGATTTCCCAGAAGGAGTCAATTGGTTGAAACATGTAGCAAGGTCCTGTTCTATACACAGGCAGCAAAGAGAACCATGACATCAAAATCTACAACAGGGACCAAGGTCTGCCTGTAAATCTCCAGGCACCTTGCCAGCGGGGAAAAAAACAAACTAATCCATCAAATCCAAGGAAATCCCCATTTATGAAAAGAGTCTAGAAAGCTCTCAGCTTTTTTTTTTTTTTTTTTTTTGCAGCAGAACTGCTGCTTTTTATAGAGGAAATTTTTCTTCTCCATTTGCACTTTATCAGGCTCTTGTTGGCTGATGGGGAGAAAAAATACAAGACTAGGAAGGGGAGTCACAGCTGTAAGTGCATTGAGACACTGGTAATACTCTGTTACACTTCAGAGGACTGGGGAGAGAGCAGCAATACCCCTTGTTCACTGCCAACAGCAGTATATTTTTAAAGTTAGTACTGGGTGCTGGCTAACAGCCAGTTACAGTTATAATTTTACTAAAAATTAAAGAGTTTCTGTCATATTCTTGCATTGCAGTCTGACAGAATCAAGAAACTCAACTATTACTCCCCCATCTGTACTTCAGAAAGCAGCCCAATGTTTCCAGCATCCTGGAGCTGTCAAAAGGCTCAAGGATCACCAGCCAGGGATCGATTCCAGCTCCACATTGCCTCCATAAATCAAACTCCTTAGCTTCAAACACACCAGTTATCCTGGGTAGAAGTTAAGTGACCTAGTTACTACCCCCTAGACTTTTATTTAAGAGATACAAGTGGCTTCTTGAATCAGACCAAACAGCCTGGTGATGCCTGTGAAGTTAGCAGGAGGAAAACCATATATAGCTACCAAATGCCCTCCTAGAGCAATACTGAAGAGATTTGGGAAAATGGGCCAAGGGGAGCATTTCCTGCCTTGTAGTGTGCTGGGCAGGGAGAGCAGTCCCCCAGCAATGACTGCCACTGCCACCCCACACCATTTCATCCTTAGGAGACCCAGTTCCTGCACCTCAGAGATTACAACAAGCAGCTCTGGTTTTCAGAAACAATCAGATACCTTCCCCAGCCCAGAAGCCACTACAGCCATTTGCAGGCAGAAAGGGGAGGGAGCACTGTGCCTCCTCGGGAGACAAGAGACACAGAAAGGAAGCACTGGGAAGAGCCCCGGTACAAACCCCATAGCTCCAAACCCACAAACATTTATTTAGCTAAAACAGCTGTCAGTGAGCACAGCAATCACTCCCATAACCATCCTTTGTAATATCTTTCCCTCACCTTTCCAGTGTTCCTCAGGATAACCAAGCACTAACAGAGATCCTTCAACCACCACACCTGGTCCAGCACCTGGAAGTGCTGCTCTCCCACCCTTCCCCTTTTATTTCCTAAAGCACTGGGTGCTAATGAGGCTCGTTAGGTTTCCTACTGCTTTCCCCAGCTCCCTGCTCTGAAGGGCACCAGGACCAGGCTCTGGTAACCCTCTCCTTGCCAGGCTCTGTACACAAGCACCCTGCAAGCCACATTACATCTATGAATAAAACACTATTCTACAGCACTGAAGGACTCTGTAAACAGGCAACAGCTCAGTTCAGGTAGAGCTCCATCACTGAGGATTATAATTTTACACCTTTACCTAAGCCACTGTCACCTGTGTCTTCAACTGTGGGGTTGTCCAGTCGATCCCTTGGCTGATGTAGAAGATGCTTCAGAGCTGTGCTGAAGCTGTCTGTCCATCCCAGTTGGCCTGAAAGCCAAAGTCAGTCTACAGAGTCCCAGCCAGCAAGTGTCTTTTCTGCTCCTGGCCATGGTGCAGGCAGCTCTGCCAGAGGATGGCAGTAGACTTCTGACCACTGTCATCGCCTCAGGCTGTATCAGCTCTGGCCATATTTAACAGGTCCTAGAGAGAGAATTGGGATGATGAAACTGATTCTTGTACTTCTGCTTCTCTTTTTGAGCTTGTTTGTGTGCCCCAGTTGATTTTTCCACAGTTGTTATTGATGAGATACTCAGTGAAGCTGCAGAAGAGATATTTGGGATCCTGCTGGGGTGGTTTTTTGAGGTTTAAAGGGACTGAGAGGAAAGTTGTTACTGCCTGTCATAGGCACACAGCTGATTCAGACATCAGACAAAGAATTTTCAGCTTGTAACACAAACCATTTCCCACAATCATCCTTGGAGACTGCAGTCAGGATGCCACTGTCAAGGAGAAAGAGAGTCTCCTTTTCATCTTTCTATTTTAACCATGCATTAGTGTGATAAGGATAATCTCTGGTGGGAGTTACGGCTGTAGTCATGCAACAGTTGTCTTGGAAAGATGCTTCAGCAACATAAATGAGGGGCATAAATTCTTTCAATTTTGAAGACTGCTTTCAAAGAGCAACTGAAAATATCCAGCCTAGAACTGGCTTTCAGCTGGAAAGGGCATAAATAATGCTTCATTGTGAGCAGCACACTGGGATTAATTGGAAGTGGTTATCTGACATTTGCTCAGTCGGTGCAGGATGCACATCAATGCTCCGTGACTGCCACGTGCTTGTTCTCCAGGAGAAATTAACATTCAGTGTTGTGCAGCATTTACTAAGTAGTCCAGAAGGGGAGTGCAGAATGCTGCCTGTACAACATCTTGAGTCAACAGGGAAGGAAAAGAAATGTGCTACTTTATGGGGGGGAAGCTGGAAAGAGAGGAAGGCTTTCCCTTTTATTCCTGTTAAACTGCAGAGTAAAAGAGGGAACTGGAGTGTGTGTGTATGCATGCACGTGTGCTTGTGTTGCCCTATTCCACTTGCACCAGCCACAGCTTCCTTAGCACTGGCAGAGAATAGCATGCAGGGGACAGTGCCTCCAGCTGCCATCAGTTGTGTCAACAGCAGAAGATCATGCACCTCCTTGTCCTTTTCTCCAGACAGCCACACCGGGAATTTCAAAGCTGCTTTTCCATAAGATGGCAGGGATTTCTCAACCAAAATCATGCCTCTTCTCTCATTTATTTCAACTAACAACCCAGGAAGTTGTGATGTGTTTTAGCAGGATGCTTGAGCACCTAGAAGAGAAGGGCAGGGACGGGTCCCGCCGCAGAGCCACGTCCTGGGGAGGAGAGATGCTCCAGCATGGTGCAGATGGCAGCGCCATTTTCAGAGCTATAAACAGTATCATTGTCATAGCTCTTTGAATGGTACTGCCATATGTACTGGAAAACCAGCATTTAAGCTTGTATGGGGGTTTTTTGGCATCTGGATTTTTCTCTCCATTTGGATGAAGCCAGTTTCTGAAGTATGAATGGAAGCTGCATGTTGCTTGGGATTAGCTCCCTCTCAGAAGTTATGTTTGACTCTCTGAGGATCATCATATTCCTTTTGGTCTCCTAACCCGCAAAAACCAAGTGTCCTGCACGTGGTGAGATTGCTGATGCATCCAAACTTCTCTGCTCAGTTTGAGAAGAAGCAGAAAGTACATGGAAATTTTCATAGCAAGCCGGCCAGGCTCTGAATGGTTTTCTTTAGCAAGTATTGTACTTTTACAGTAAAGTAAATTTGATCAAGTGCATATATCTGGATGAGTGGGTGAAGAGAAAGTGCCTGTCTTAAACCATCAGTCTCCAGGAGCTGCATACCTCACCTGGTTGCCAGAGCAGCTCAGATGGTGCTGCCCTCCATCCCTGTGGCTGCAGGAATAGCAGCTGTGAGCAGCAAAGGGGTGAGCAGCGTGACACAAAGGGTGCCACAAGGCAAATTGAGGAGCAGAGCAGAGCCCAGTGGTGCAGCAGGGTCAGGTCCACACTGCCCTGGAATCTCAGGGGCTGTGGTCTGCTCAGGGCAGTCTCCTGCCTTTGCTCAGCACTGTCCATTCTGCAAGAGTTTTGCTGTAACGTTCAATTTTTTGCCGACCCGGCTTCTTTTTTGGGGGGGAAAGAAAAGAGGGAAGGCAGCAGCACTGGGTGTTGTTGAGAAAAGAAACCAAAGAAACCAGTGTGGCCCTATAAAGCTACACAGGCAAGTGGGAGGGCAGGAAATGTCCTGTTGGCTGTGGAGCTGTAGCAAACACTGAGAAGCATTTCCAGCAGCGCTGGTCCTGGTGTACCTACAGTCAGTTCCTTCTGAGGTGGCTCAGCCCATGCACCATGTGATGCAGAGAGTTCACAGGGAATAAACATTTATGAACCAAGAGCAAAACTGTAAAGCCTCCTGAACTTCGGCCAAGCTTTTCAGCTGAAAAATGCCAAATATTTCCGTTTAACATTAGGCTGATTCCTACTTCAGAAGAGCCTGCAGAGGTCTGAGAGCCAAGGCACCAGGCAATGGGCTTCTGATTCTGTGTATGTAACAGCAGCATCAGTTTGTGGTGACTAAGATGATCCAGGCACTGGTGACAAACATGCAATTTGCTTGGCCACCCGTTTAGAGACATTTTCTAAGAGCTAATTAATTCTTTCAGTTTCTGGATCGAACTATTGTGCAAAACATCCCGTCACACTGAGAACATCATATGGCATGTTGCTGTAATTAAATAAAGAGGTAAAGGAGCTCAAGAGATACACTTAATTAAGATTAAAGAAGTGATATGATTTACAGCTGGAGAAGATGAAACTGAGCAATTCAAAACTGGCTAGACAAATAGCTATGACATGCTGAATTCTTGCAAGCACATACCTGGAATATGTGATTCAGTAGCACTTCTATGGCAGCTTCACCAACTAAGTTTATTTAATGATGTTGTTTAACCCCTGGAACATCCCCCTTTTTTTGTTTTTTTGTTTGTCAAACACAGACATGCCTCTTAAACAGCTCAAAGGTAAGACCTTGGCAGCTGGAGTCTTGATTGTAGAGATAGAGCACTGCCAAAATATACACAAGTTTTCCTTTACAAGCCCTCCTAGAAACAGCAGCTAGATTGCTGTATTTTTTATTTCTCCAATCTTTTTACTGTGATAGAACATAGTTTACCTGTTTAATAGAATTATCCCACCCCAGACACACCAGCTGTATGTTATGCTTGGAAGAAATCAGCATTTTTTGGCCCGTTCATGATGAAAGGATAATTCCAGTAAGCAGTGATCAGTGTCACCAGTTCTTACTCCAGGAGAGAGTATTTTAAACTTTTTGTACCTCACCTATGATGTTCTTTTGCTATATATCTGCTCAGGGCATACCTGTGAGTCCCATGCAGAAATCTGCAGCTATTCTCTGACCTCCCAGTACATTTTTTTCTCACCTTCTGGCTTTACAAAACTAATGCCTGCACAATACATGATCTTAAAAATAGCCTCTCTCCATCTTTTATTTCTCAGCCATGGCAGCCCCCCCCCCTCCTTTTCTTCCCCCCCTAATTGCTGTTTTCTTAAGCTGTGCATCTTCCTAACTTGTCTGATGTCTCAGTACCACAATGTCCTGATTTTGTGTCCTCATGGCATGTTTACAGCCAGTTTGGGAATTCCCACTGAGGTTAAGTGGCTGTATATTACCAAGTTTTGAAGCTGAAAAACATGGGTTTTGGACTGCTGTTAATCACCGTGAGATCTTAGTGCTTTTCAATCACTCAAAAGCTGTAAAGCTCAGCAAGAAAAACACTCTTTGCACCAATATAGTCAGCTGAAATTACTTCCATGACAGTAAATGAATTGCTTTAGGGATGGTATATGAGGTGTCAAGTCTATGTGGAGTCACTAGATCTTGTGGTCCAGTTTGAAGGCAATTTCCTAACTGCATTAGGAACACAAGGACAGTATAATTGCCATCTCTTCCCCCCCCCTCACACTACATTAACTTGTAATATCGTGCCTCACTTTCACAATCCAGCTGAAAATATTTTATTCTATTCCATATCCTACCCTATCCCTATCCTAGACTTCCACGTGAGCAGCAGGAGCAGAAATTCTGAGCTCTCAGGGTCACTTCTATCTTCAAAACAGAAACACTTAACCAGGAGCTCAGTGTTGATATTCTAAAAATCACAGAGGATGTTTGGAAACTTTTCATTTCATTGCTATGCAAGGTTGAAATCACACTTCTGATACGTATTCATTAGCCCAGGGTGTGACAACATCCTCCCCAGATAATACTCTTCTCAGGTTCTAAGATAGCCCAGTTCTGGGTGGAAACCAGTGCCACAACTTAGACACCCAGAGGTAAATATTTGGGTTTGCTCACTTATAAATTGGTGGTTACAAGCACAAGCAAAATATTTAGAGGCACAGTGTGTGAAAACCACATGCTTTGGCCAAATCAGAGATCTCTGCTCTAGAGTAAAAAAAATCATAAAATAATTTGTACTTGTCAGATGGTTCTAAGAGGCAACAGAAGTGCAAGCAAAGGACTTAGGATGAGCACTGGTAAAATAATAAATAACAAATATCTGCAAAGTCCAGCACACCTCTTATTATTTCTTTTCTAAGGACTAATACACCTTCGTGTTTCTATAGAAACAAAGGTGAATTTACATTAAAAGGGAGCAAAACTTGGCTGTATTTTTAAAGTGTTATGCTAATGATGCAGATCTGTGATCTTCTGCTACATTACTGGTCAAAGTGCATCTTCGATTGCCTCAATGTAACACAAAGAATTGTGAGTAGAAAATTGGGTTTATTTCGTGAGAGGAGGTACCAGTGATTGTTGCAGTTGAGACAAAACTTAAATCAATTGCATCTGAAACCCTCTGGCTACAATGTAATTTCCTGAGCCATTTGCTACATGTATCATTGCTTTGCTTTTCCTCAAGAATGGAAACAAACATAAATCTGAGCAACATTTATTTACCAAAGCAGAGGCTAAGGCAGAGATTTATAGATTCTGTCATCTCCTTCGAAGCAGAAAATACCGAGGACGACAAGCAACCAGGAAAGGAGATACCATAACCTTCAGAAGTTTGAACTTATTTACTTGCTCCTGCAATTTAAATTTGGAGGCGATATATAAAGCAAAGGACAGGTAGGGGCTGCTGGTTTTGCGAGCCCTGAAGCAATACTCACATCTGCAGAAAGAGTAAAAGAAATCAAATAGCCCGGTGCTAACAGCAGGTGTGTGCAAATGAGGTGCTTGGGCAACACATAGATATCTGAAGAGGCACAGACAGAAGGGGATGGATATTCCATCAGCTTGTGCCATGGCTCAGAGAAGTGGCAGTGTGCTGGGCCCAGTGATACATCTGAATTGGGAGCTGGGCTTGATGATCCTTATGGGTTCCTTCCAACTGGAGATATTCTATCACTGGCTCAGGCAGAGGGACCTAAATAAAAAAAACAGCTGGGGCTTTGCTTACTTCAAGTCTGTCTTCAGTTTTACATTTTAAAGGCTCATTGCTTCAGTATGAAACTGATGTTTCTTGTGCTGGATGGGCTATGAAGAGATTCCTTAAGTAAGCTAATAGGAATTCTTATGTAGCCAGAACTCTCATTTGTGGACTGTTACACCTGAGGCTTGCTGAAACATTCACTCATTTTCCTCCCAGGCACCTATGCTTGGGTTCGTGCTTTCTGAACTATTTCTGCTGGGGAGAATGGCTGTACCTGTTCTAAGAAGTTCTGAGGCACTGAAAAAGCTGATCTTGCAGAACAGAATTTGCCATGACAAGATTTGGTGATTTCAGGCTTATTCATACCATCTGAAGCAAATGAGTCTCTTGATTCTGAATCTGCATGGCATTTAAAACTCACAATGATTATTGCTACAGCATCAATGACAAGCATATTTGTACTATGTCTTGACAGGTGGCATCCAGATTTAGGTACCACATGCTCTCGTGGTTTTTCTCTGCCACTTGCAGGTGTAAATATGTTATTGACATATATTCCACAGACCCCTTCCAGAAACTCCAGAGCTTCACATATGCTTAAAAGATTCAAACTTGTCTGAGTCAATCCAAAGATTCAATATTCATAAAATATTTTTGGATTGTTTTTTGCCAGCTTTTCACTTTACACCAAGAAGAATAAATGACTAGTTTCACCTGAGGCTTAATTTGCCCATCTCGTATTTCTTCAAGAGAACTGAAAATTTAATTGTGTCAGCAGGGGAGGAAATATGACTTTATTTGCAATTATTGTATGTGTTTCTCCCAGCTGATTGCCAGGTATTTTGGTTGCACTAGTTACCTTCTGCTGTGATCAAAATCAATACATTGATCAATACAGCTCTGAAGTGTCATGCTCCAACCTTCAAGGCATTTATGTAACAGAGGATCTCAAAAGGGATTACCTAGGGCTGTTTTGACTTTATGAAACCCACCAAAGGATAAATATGTCTCTATAAAGCTCAGATGAGAACATGTTTTCCTCAGGTTCCTTCTTGCACACAAGAGGTTGGAGTGCCCCTGAGCCTGGAGGGGAGCATCACTCCCTCACTAGCAGATGTCCAGGAACGCTCCTGTTGGGACTGGAAAGGCTGAAGTCAGAGAACAGGCTATCATCACAGGATGTTTGGGGATATAGCTAACAGAAAATTGGGACTTAGCAGCCTCTGAATCATATTGAAATGAAGAAGCCATCGAAGGCACCTCCTGTCCTCCCCAGCACACTCCTGAAGACGATCTAACCTAGCTGAGAAATAGCTCTTGGCGAGGAAGGAGGATGAGCAAACAAAGCATCATCCTTCCTGCAGAACAACAGGGGAGTGAAAACAGCCACTGAGCAAGATGCATTTCTTGGCTTATTTTGGTGTCAGTTTTAACCAAGATAAAAAATGGAAGTCATACAGGGAATAAATGTTTGTTAGTGGGGTGTATGTGGGAGGGACAGGATAGGATGGGGAGCATGGAGTGTCCACTGCTGCCCTGAGTGCTCAGAGGGAAAACACTGTGTGTGTTTATCAAACCAAGGCTGGACAGAGGAGAATATGGAGATTTTACTCAAATTAAGCACCCACTTCCAATGTCACCATGACATTTAATCCTAATAAAATACTTACAAAATAAGACTAGTTATGAGCACAGCTCAAAAGTTTGCCATGCTGATATTTCTAATAATATGATGTATAAAATTTTATGAATTCATAGCCAGTGGGCTGTAAGACAGAAGTGGTCCAAAGCCAGGAAAATGCTAGTTAATGCATATCATAGAAATATTCATTTTAAAGCATTGAAGAAGAAGGAGAAGGAAAGAGAACTCCTATTCAAGATGCAGTGAAATAAGGTGTTTGCTGTCTGACCTGTCCTTCCCCGAGAGAAGGAGCTGAGGAAAGGCAGCAGACACTGTAGCCAAAGAAACTTTACATTCAGCTGGTAAGACTTACTACAACCTAACTTAAAACAGAGTAGATACTAGTTGAGATGTTAAAAGCACCAAAAAAAGGTATTTATTATTAATTTTTCTTAGTGCTGTTATTTAATTTTTGTGTTATTTTTCAATTACCAGAAAATACAGTTTTTCAGATCTTACCATTAGGTGCCCTAAGACATGGCCATCTTCACACCACCATGCTCAGGACATCCAGAAGCTACCAGGATACAAACTTACAGACATTGCATGGGCACAAAAGGTAGAAAGGATGAGATCTACCCTGGTGACCAGAAAACTTTCCAGTAGGCTATGGCGTAGGAGGCAACATGCATGAACCCCAGATGCTGTGAGGGAGTTTGTGATAGTTTGCTATTTAGAAGGGAACTTAAGCTAGAGACTGACATTAACAATATGCATCTGTTAGACTTTTGTTATAAAAGCCATAATTCTTGATAGAAAGTCTTGTTTTGGCATAAAAATGTTCTGCTATTGCACACACAAAGTAGACTCATGAAATGAGGAGGGGTTTTGCCAGAAGATTTCAACAAACCACAGCTGTAATTTCTCACTGGGTGTTTTGCTGCAGAAAAGCCACCCACTTCCCAGGTACCTGCAATTCCAACACTGTTGGCACAAGCCTGACAAACAGAAGTCAATCTTGAGCATCCTGGCTGCTGGTCTGCAATCCATTTGGAAATTGTGATGTCTCCATAGCACAGGGAAACAGCCTCAAGTGTTTAAACCACTATTTCATTCCACAGCTTTGATGAATGGATGTGTGGGGGTTTTTTTCCTATCAGATTAAAGGTCTAATTATGCCAGTTGTGAGATCTCCACTTATTAAAAAAGTGCCAGGCATTATCTCCCATTTGAAAATTCTTAATTGATCCTTCTTGTGCTTCAGTAATTGAAACACCTTCACTTAAAAAAACAGAAGCCTATTATGAGCCATCCCATCTGTGGGTAGTTGTAAGCCACTCTTAACATAAGTGAGCACTTCCAAGTACTCTCCTAATTACAAGTTTTGGGCCTCTTATGAATGTTGCATTAATTATAGTGTAAAAATGAACTGCAGGCCAAAATCTGCAGCTAATTAGATCATAGAATATAGTGCCAAACTTAACATTAATGATAAATGGAAACACAGAGTTAATGTGAGAATAAGGGGAGAGTTTCCATCTTTTGCAGCATGGCATTGAATTGCCTTACTCATTTGCTTTTACCCTGGTGTTTATAACTAGCAAATGGATTTAGATCACTGAAAACAAATAGTTCCTTCACTGATTTCAAAGTTAACTTAGTTTCTGTGCTCAAGTTTCTGTTTCTCTTGTGCAAACAACTATTATTACATTAACAGCTTGCAAATGTGTGAAGGAAGATGTCAACATCTCTGAACTGACTCCATCATCTTGGTTGTTGTGTGAATCCCATGTTTTTCATCACCAATAATTATCACATTTAAGTTCTTAGTATCCAAAGTCCAAGGCCTTTTGCTAAAGTTGAGCAGAATGTCCTTCAGTGGAAAACAGGGAAACTGATAAACATCATTCAGGTCAAGCAGATGAAAGCTGAAAGCATAAGGAAGTTGGGAGAAAAGAAAACTCCAAGCTGGGAGATAGGACAAACATAATTAAGAGAGCTGTCAGCAAAGACAGTCAATGATGACATCTATTAGCACATGAAGTAGTCTCTTGTGGCAGTCACTGTAGAAACACCATTTGGATGACCAAAGTCAGGATGGATAAATTAACAGCAAGTGGTGCAGCCCTGTATCAGCAGAGAAGTGGCATGCTGGTAATTTCTGTCATACCTCTAATGCCTGAGCTGGACTTCCTAGAATGAAGAAAAAGTACCTTTCAGCCCAGGTGCCTTGGGACCTTCTTGGCGATGCCTTCTTCATCCTCTCCAAACATTGTCTCAGCAGCTCTACACAAAGAGCAAAGCAGGCTCATTTTTAAATTATTGCACCAATATTTTGCAATAGTCACGTTCAGCAATCAAAGTGAGGGGAGTCTTCAACCCCTCCCACAGGGTCAGGGGGCTCATTAGCTGTCATCAAATTTCTGTTGAAAATCTTCAAATTCCTGTTGAAGATCCTCAGTGCTGCTCAGTATCCAGAACTGTAGGTGGAGAGCTGGAATGTGGCAGAACCCCAGCAGGTCTCCATGAACAGGCTGGAGCAGAGAAGAGAGGCAGTGCTCCCAAGCACATCCTGAGTCTGGTGTTTTCCCATGAAAACCAGGATGCCCATGATTCTCCTCCTTACACCCAGGGAGAGGTGATGGACAAGCTGCTAATCTTTTAGCGAGGGAATGGAGAAATGCATTTGGGATGTGCCAGGGAAACTTGGCAGCTATTGTTCTGACAGGATCAAAACTGCTAATGGTATAATGAGGCTGATTATTTTTAAAGTCAGTTTTGGTGTTTGAAAGCTGCCACTTTTGACAGCCCTGAAAGACACAGGCACCTGCTTTTCTTTCATGCTTAAGCATGAAAGAAAAAAATGCAATCAGCTCACAGGAGCAACAGCAACGAGTGTCTATCAGCTCCCTGGGAAACAGAAAATTCACAGCTGAGTGTTGTTTCTTGAGTCAGGCTGACAGCAGAGAGGAGCTTTCAGAGTGTGTTTTGGGTATGTGGTTTATTTAAGGTCCAGCTGAGTCCTGTTGGCTCACATCTGGAAAGCCACCGAGCCACCAGTAGCTGAGTGACTCTGACTCACAGAGGTCTGGTAGCCATCTCCTAAAGTATTAACTTATTAATTTTTGCTAAAAATTTTCACTTGTTCAACTGCTTGCTCCTGAGGGTTTGGTTTCATGAGACAGGGGCTAGGAAATAGACAGGTGGGAAGATATGCAAGCCATAGAAATACAATCACAAGTGTAAATCCTGTGTTTTTCTCTTCTTCCAGGCTCCACTCACAGTTTATTCGCTGTTCTCACTTTAAAAGTTATTAAAATCTAGGGCATGTTTTAGCAACATCCATGTTGCAGTTAAAAAGGCAAACATCAGATGGATGTTCAGAGCAGTGTCTACTGGAGGCAATGGAAAAGAAACCTCTTTGGTGTGGGTCAGGCAGCAGGCACAGTGCACCTTTCCTACTGCTTTAGGTTGTTCTGGAAGGCTCAGAGCAGTGGCATGCTTTGCCCACAGCCAAAAAAAAAAAAAAAAAGGGAATTGCTGAAAAAGCCACCTCTGAAGTCTTGAGGTGTCCTGGGACCCTGGTAGTCTTTTGGAAACAATTTATTACAATACATCACTGGAGATCTCAGCTGATATTTGTTGTTATTAGCACATGTTTAACATCTTTCTGTTGACATCTTTCTGTAGTCATGTTACTATTTCTTAACTTTTGATGTCTATCAAGAACTTAATTATCATCTTAAGAGGTTATTATTGAGTACAGCGATGAGAGTTCCTAACATCATGGAAAAGGTTTTAGCCACTACCCAAACATAAGGACATATAAAAATGTTTTCCTTCAGCCCTATCTTTTATTGAATTTGACTCTTTGCTGATCTATGTGGAATGCCTTGACTCAGGCCAAGCTCCTAAGTAGTTATTTTCATTAATAAACTTCTACCCAGTCTACTTTCCTTGCCAAGTGAGGGGTTCTGTTCAGCACTCTACAACAGAGACCAATGTGATTTCCCTGCATTCATGGAACAAGAATCTTCTGAGCAAAGGGGGCAGTGTGCTGGGATTAGCTGTTGAAGTTAAAGTAGCTTACATGGATTCCTGTAATTTTTCAGATTCATTAATATAGCCTGGCAGTAAAAAGAACAATAAAAAAGAAGAAGATGTAATGAGCACTTTCAGTTCCAGGGAAATAAACTGACTGGGTCAAGCTCAGCAAATGTTTTCAGCAGGAGAAAATGAAAAGGAAGCAAGATGCTGAAATGTTTTGACATTTCATTTCAAAATCATATTTCAGTTTATTATTTGCCTGCACTTTTAAGAGGAGTTAAACATCCCCCTTAATAAAGGTATGCTTCTATTGTAAACACAAAAAAAAAAAAAAAAAAAGAAACATTTCTTGTCAGTGCCTCAACTATCCACCAAGCATTATCTGCACACCTCTGCTTTTGGAGATAAGAACATCCCTCACGTAGCTTCAGTGATTTTCCTGGTACTACATGGGAGTGCATCAATCTGTGTCTGGCTGAGATGGTCTGGGAACGTGTCCTGGGGCTGGAGCTCATTAGAGGCAGTGGCAGCCAGAGCTGACTTGTAAGAGTGGGAGAACAGGTGAGCTTCAACTAAGGAAAGAATCCTTCATCAAGGATGGAACAAAGGAAAAAGAAAAGAGAGAAACAAACGTATTGATAGCAGTTTGCTTTGTTTTCTGTGACTTGCCAGATTAAAAAAATATATATTTTTTTTTCCCAGCAGTATGTTTCTCTCACTTGAAGGCTTTGCTTACTTGGAGAACTGTCTGCTAATTTTAAATCTGAGGAGGCAAGTAGAAGTCTTACAAAATGTACCGGAGGCTGTGTTATGTGGGCTGGAGACAGCTGTTTTTAAAACCTCTAACTGAAATCTAGTGAAGAATGAAGAGTGCTTAACTCCAGCTCACAAGGTCTGAACAGCATTATTTGATTTAAAGATAATTAAGATATTCAGTGTAACTGCTCAAGAGGGGAAAAAAACAGTTATCATGAGATAGAGACAAATTTGTATTTACATTTGACTACAAAGGACTTAAAAACCAACGTTGCTGTCATAGCTGTATAAATAATTTATGAACCACAAGTTTTCCTGAGATCCAGGTTTTCAGTATTCATCTCTAATGGGAAAATTAAACTTTTGATTTTACCCATGTTTTCCCAAAGGACTGCATCATCTCTGAGGGGAAATGGTCTACTGAGAATTGCTCCTCTTTATTTAAAAAACCAAAACACCATGAAATAGTAAGACTATGACAGACTTCAAACTTGGCTCGGCCATTCTAAGAATTGAAGAATATTTTCTCATTGGGGGTAGACTGATGTTGCCTGAGATATCAAATCCACTGACTTGGTGGCTTTTACATACAGATAGATGATCCCTCCCCAAAATTGGAATAGGAGACACTGAAGGCAAAGGGGGGTCCCTGTTGTGAGGCTTGTTGCAGAAGATTAATTTGTTTTTCTTGGCCACATTACTGTGCTTTCCTGGGCCTGGCTGCAAAAGGTCTGGTTGGTACCAGAGATTCATTAGGTGATTTAGCAGATCATAGAATCATAGAATTAACCGGGTTGGAAGGGACCTCAGAGATCATCAAGTCCAACCCTTGACCCACTGGTGCGGTTGCTAGACCATGGCACTGAGTGCCACATCCAGTCTCTTTTTAAATATCTCCAGGGACGGAGAATCCACCACCTCACCGGGCAGCTCATTCCAATGTCTGATCACCCTCTCCATAAAGAAATTCTTTCTAATATCCAACCTAAACCTCCCCTGGCACAACTTAAGACCATGTCCTCTTGTCTTGCTGGTAGTTGCCTGGGAAAGAGACCAACCCCCCGCTGGCTCCAACCTCCTTTCAGGGAGTTGTAGAGAGTGATGAGGTCTCCCCTGAGCCTCCTCTTCTCCAGGCTGAACAGCCCCAGCTCCTTCAGCCTCTCCTCATACGACTTGTCCTCGAGTCCCTTCACCAGCCTGGTTGCCCTCCTTTGGACCTGCTCCAGCACCTCAATCTCCTTCCTGACCTGAGGGGCCCAGAACTGGACACAGTACTCGAGGTGTGGCCTCACCAGTGCTGAGTACAGGGGCAGAATCACCTCCTTGGACCAGCTGGCCACGCTGTTCCTGATCCAGGCCAGGATGCCATTGGCCTTCTTGGCCACCTGGGCACACTGCTGGCTCATGTTCAGCTTCTTGTCAATCCAATGATCTGCCCCAGCCATTTCACTCCCAGAGCCCTGTGCTTGACAGCAAACAAGAGATGAACGTGAAGGGTATCTCTTTAGAGAGTTCAAGGAATAGGTCTGATATCTGAGGGACTTCCCTTGGAGCATTCTCATTGTGTTTTCTCGGTTCACACACTCTTTGTATTAATTGGTTTCTCAGACATTTAGAAGATAAATTCTCTTTGAATTGGCTACTGCTGGACAAAGCAGATTCTGGGGTGCAGTGGAAGACCTGCCTTTAGTAAACCCACCTCTGATTATTTCCTGGTCTCCTCTGGGTTGCTGGTCAAGCAGATGCAGCAGAAGGGTGATATACAATAAGTTTAAACTTTGTTGCTAGGAAATCTTGTAAGTATCTTGCTCATCTCAGAAACAGGAATAAATAAGAAACCTACAGAGAAACAACAGGATGTATTAATCCTGGAAGTATTGGACACATTGGTAGTTTAGCAGCATTGCATATGAATTCCACTTACCTTGTTCTGCACTGTTAGTACATATAAACAAAATGACAGAATGAGCTCGTAATTTCTGGCTCCCTTTTGCTCTGGGAATCATGTTGAGTAGGGGTGGTATTGTTCTTATTCTGTTGATTTGGGTTTATTTTCTACTGATGGCCGAATGTGGAAGTTCACTTCCCTGGCTGGAAGCAGGAGTTATTCAGCCCAGAAATTACAGATTTTTTAGGAGGTTTTCATTTAATGGAGTCTCTGAACCTGATGATTGTGAGAGAGGGACAATTCTGCACTGACCTTTTGCAAATTAAATATGCAGCTGTATTAAAATCAAGCGTTTCATGAAAATACATTTAATTTCTATTAAATGATTATCTTTATTCATTTTTCTTCCAACAGAAAATAGGAATGAAACAACATTTTTCTTCACATTTCATTTTGACCTTTTGTGTATTTTCTTTTTGCCTCCCTCAAAATGAAAAATGTCACACATTAAAATAGCATATTCAAAGATTTCTTGGTTTTTATGTTGACACTCTTCTCTACTTTCTGAGTGTCTCCCAAGATTTCCCATTTTTTCAAAATGCCAAAAGCATCTTTTCAGGGAGCAAACAGGGTTGTCATCTTTACCCTTAACCCCGTGGCCCTGGAGGAGACTCCAATGCCACAGATTCTTTCCTGCTCTTCTGAAAAAAACCACCCATGTTCAAAGTTTATTCCTGACCCACTGGGATTTATGATGATCTTTTTGATCTCTCTTGGGCACTTCCATCATAGACATGGCTAAATAATGAGCCAACCAGAAATGATACTGCACTTAATGATACTCTATAATCTACAGGCAATCATTAACTGTGGGTTAGTGACTTGCCATAAAATACAGAATGAAAAGATTGTTTTCTACCTGCTCCTGAAATGGGAATAAAGTGAGCAGATGCATTTCCGTCTGGAATAACTAACAATTCAGTCGTCACTCATCTTGAATGGTTCTCTCTTTTATAGTACATTTATGAACTATATTGTTTGCATTTATAATTATGGGACTGAACAGATGGTGGAAGGCTTATTTCAGTATGATGCGTTCATTAAAATAACCTACTCTGGTCTGCCAAGTCATTATTAGCTGTGATCCCCATTTGATATTGAAGAGATATTTATTCTTTCCATTTAAGTCCATCTGAAAGAAATGGAGCTTTGAGATATGGACACTATATTGAGTGTGAAGTTAGAATAATGATGCTGCATGTATTCCAGATGGGAAAGCTCTGAACATTTGTGCAGCAGTGACAATGAAAAATGGTTGCAGACCTGCACCAGATTAGAAATGGGGAAAATACTTGCAACAGTGAAAACTTTTGGAGAATTTTCTCTCTCTCTCTGGTTTTACCTTGAAACTCATTGTTTTTGACCTAGTAATTAAGTCTTTATAATTGCATGTTTCTCAGATCCTCTGACCTTCTTTAATCATCCACTCCAACCTGTTAAATCTCCTAGATGTAAATTAAATTAGCCTGTACATTTTTTCAGGATATGCATTGCCTTCAGGAGGAGCTAGCCAGAGCTCAGCACAAGAGGTTTCTTCTGTAACTTGGACTACAGTGTTCTACTCTCAGAAAAACACAAACAGATGTAGAGTTTCTAGAGTTTGGGTTTTGCTGAAACTTAATCTTTAATTTGGAAGGCAACAGCTGGCAAAAAAAAGAAGTTAATATAAAACACTAATAAAGGATAGCTCAAAACCAACTACAAATTGCAATGCCTTTGAATGAAAAGTATCACTTGTAATTTCAAAGAAATTTGGTACAATATTATTCTCTTCCGTTCTTGCATTACCAGGAGGTATCTGGAATGTGTGTGAATGTGGAAAATCTCTTCTCTACCTGGTGATGATGTGTCCATCATTTTGGGGGCAGAGGGGGAATGGATTTAAATGGCAGGAGTGCCTGAGAGCAGAGATTTCACAGGTACCTGTCTCCACACAAAAGCAAACCCTTCCCAACCCAGCCCAGGGACAGCTGCAAAACCTCACCTCAGCCTCCAGTGAACGTCAGGACAACAAGAACCATCTCCTGTCAGTTCAAAAATAGGAGCAATTAGTGATGTAAACAGGTGTACAGGGAAAGGATTACTAAAAAGAGAGCAAAGACAGCCGTGCACCTACAGTGAGTTTGTCATGGCAGTGGTTTCCTCCATTGATTAATTTGCCTTCAGCCCAGCTGAAAGCTTTGCCACCCTTGGACGGTCGTGAGCATTCATTTTATTATTTTTCTTTTTTTTTTCTTTTTCTCTGCTATTATTAGGACACATCTAGGTAAAACTGTTTCTCTTGCCAAGGTTAAAGGGGCTGAGGATGCCGAGGGAACATCATGCCCAGGGTTTGTTCTGAGGCTTTGGGCAGTGCAGGAGGTGCTGTCACATAGGACTGTTACCATTAGTGATTCAGCTGTAGCTGGGGAAGGCTGGCTGGGCTCTCTTTCTTGGCTTGTTATCAATGAGCAGTATCTACTGATGTGATTCAAGCCCTCACAGAGTTTCTGGACCTGCACAGGGTCCCTTGCCCTTCACAGCAGCCACCAGTATCAACTGCCTGCAGGATGGTGAACTTGAGTCTGCAGGGAGCTAAGGGAAGAAGGATGGAGATGAGTGTTCAGAAAAAGGACTACAGTTAAAAAAAGGGATTAATTTGGGGTAAAACAGCTGCAGATCTGCAATCTGTGCTTCCCAGGCTGGTGCAGAGGGGCTATGGGTGTGTGTAACCAGTGCAGGCAGCTTTATACAGACACTGCAAGTATTTTTGGGAAAAAGCAGTTACCTTCCAATTCCTGTCTGTTCCCCTCCATCCAAAGGACCCCTCTCACTGTCTCCAGACTGTTAGAAGCTCTCTTCTGGAAACTGCACTTGTGGCTGGGAGCTCCAATAAAGCACACCGTCAGGGCACTGCTTCCTCTCCTCCTGGGACATGCTCTGCCAAGGAAAAGGATGCAGTTATCTTGTGTTCAGAGCCAGGAGCCCTGCCCCCAAATTACTGCTTTCTGCTTTCCAGAGACAGATGTGATCTTGGGGGACAGAGCTGGACACTGGGGGTTTGCTCGACAGGAGGAGAGGACTAAGTAGGGATCTCAGGCTCCATGGAAATGATGCTTGTTTTTCATTGCAGTTGGGGGAAGCCAAAACCCAGTAGGAATTCTTTGGTTTTGCTTCCTGAACACATTGTACAAGTTGGTGGGGGAGATATCTCTGCAGGGAATAAAAGTGGGAAGGTTACAGACAGCCACTCTGTCCTTTTGGTGTTTTCTCCCCAGCCCTTGCCGAGTTCCTAGAATAGTGCTGGACCTTCTTGTTCTTCTTGTGGGCCTACAGAAGGTAAAACCATACAGCTCCCCTCCACTGTGCTGAGGGCTGATCCAACCAGTTAATTAAAGAGTCCATTGGACTGTCAGAAACAGTAGGAGATGCAGAAGCAATTATCTCTAAATTGGTCGTCATCACAATTAAAGTACCATTTGGCAAGTGTGTGAATAGCCCACAGCAGGGTCCCTTTATGGCTGGTAATGCCTTTCTCATTTTGGGGCTTTATTGCTGGGTGATGGTGTTTATGATCTTAGTAAAGCTGCCTGGTGAAATGACAGTAACACTCACCCCAGTTCTGAGAGGAGTTGGATGGAGAGGGCAGAGGCAGCCTGGGATGCTCTCTCGAATTGATCCGGGTAGTTTAACATCCCAGCATATACAAATGCCACCAAAGGAGCTCACTGTAGGCAGAAAAGCTGAGCAACTAATTTGCTGCTGATAATTTATTTAATCCATTTAAACATTTTAATTTTTTTCCCTGCTCATCTATTATGGCTTCCTCAGATGTATTTATTACTCAAACCTACCTGATAAATTTCTCTTGAAATGTTCAGCCCACACATGCAGGGTCCAAGTGTTGCTTTCTACTTGTGGTCAGGAAAATAGACCCCACAGTGCCTGGGTTGTCAGGTGGGGGAGTGCCGGGGCACATTAGGTGTGTGCTCCTGGAAGTGGCAAAATGAGTTTCAAAACCTCAAAAATGAGTTTCAGGTGCAGCTGTGCACTGAAATTTGCTTCCCATAGATACTGATGCCTGAAAATTTAACTGCCTTTTCAGGGAGCTCATCAGTTTAGACATGATGGTGTGAAAAAAACCAGGGCTGTTATAATCCTGTCTTTTATCTGATGCTAAATTGGTGCCCAGTAACTGGCAGGTAGCTTTGAACTTTAATTTGAAAGAAAACTAGTGTGTGAAAACAACTGTGGTAACACAAAAGCCTGCCAGTGCAGGACTCCTTCCTTTAACAGTTATCTGGAGATGCTGGTAAGAGTTTTAGGAATGAGATGCCAGTACCAGAGCAAGCCATCACCCCTGCAGTGCAGCTTTCAAAACCCTGGGTACCGATGTTCTCTCCTCCTCTCCCACACGTCCTCTTTCCCCACAGGGTTAACAGCTGGAAGTGTTGAGCAAACTGCCAGAGGCTTCAGACAGACACTTTGTGCCACAAGAGATCCTGGGACACCTTAATGACTTCTCTTTAGCTTAAAGCATCTTTGTAACAAACTGCATCACCTGCTAAATTGCTGATCTTGCACAACTGTTTTCTGACTACTGCAGAAGAAGAAGAAAGGTTTGACTCTTTGGATATCCTGTTTGAAGTCAGCTTGCAGTCCCTGTCTGTTGTGCTTCTGAGCAAGTCCCAAGTTGCTCTGAACTTTGTCTGCTTTGTTTAGAGAGAGCTCTCTGGGCTCTCATCCTCTGTATTACCATCTGTAGCAGACTTTGTCATGCTAGAGGTCTCTGGTGGATTGCCTCACTCAATGTGCTATGTCTGACTTAGTACTTAAAATTAAAATGACGACTTGTATGCTTCATGATCATCTAAGTGGAGTGTTTGTTCAATGTTAGATGCAAAATGTCTTTTCTTGTTTCTTACATCAAGTCTCTATCTTGTTGGTAGAACTAGCATGGTTTTTGAAATTTATGTCATTCTTTAAAGGGATGGATTACTAAGGGAATAAGTTCAATAAAAATATCTGCACATACAGTGACCTGTATTAAGGCACCCAAGCCTGATCATGTTGAAAAAGAACATCGAGTGCTTTAGAGGGGAAATTCATCCGGGGCAAATTCAGACAGGCAGAACAGGCTATCCTGGCTTTCACTTTGAGCTTTCATTTACTGTTGATCTATTGGACCAAACAAATACATCAAATGTAGGATATTTGGGTCATCTACTTCAGACACTTCAGTGTCATTGTAGACATCTTAATTATTGTTTCTTGGTTCTTTGGTCTGTTTTCCTCTATTACCAGCTGCACTTTAGCTACACGAAAACCAACAGGCTCTTGGTTTTCTGGGATTGCCTTGACTGAACCAAACTGGAGATTTGGTTTCCTGTCATGGAGCACAGTAGAGACTGACATTTGCTTTATGTGGGATCAGGATATCTGGAAAATGTATTGTCTTAAGATGTACTTCTGGGTTTTCAAGAACTCATTTTACACAAGTCTCTCCTTTTAACTAACACTAATTGCTCTTTTTTAATATTTTTTCCCACTCCCAGATACACTGTTTTACGTAACGGGCATCATCAGGAGCACGAGAAGCTTCCCATCCACAATGACCCTGAATCCCAAGAGTCCTGTTTTTAGCCACAGTCCTAGGAGAGGAATGGCCCAGCTAACAGAACAGATTCCTTTTAGGAATCCCAAAGGATTCATGGACAACAGGACTTTATGAAAACTCCTTCATCTGCACTGTCACGGTGTCTCCTGCACTGACGTCCTATGAAGATCCAGCTGCACGTGTGTGTAGCTCGATGGGGGCACAGGAAGGAACATGAGCAGAAGGGCTGAGGACCCTGTGTCTCCAAGGATGGTTGGACCATAAGGCTGTGTCAGAGCCTTCCTCCAGGACAGAGCTGATTACTGTCAATGTAAGGGAACAACACAGATACAAACCACCCAGTGCAGGGACTCCAGTTATTCCTTTCCAGCTGCCATCTGTGTAAAAGCCACCTGTCTGTCCTATGACACCATGATTTTAAAGATTGCAAGCTCTGGTTAGAGCCTCTCATGGTGTGAGACTAAACATCTGCTTTATCTCTGCAAGATCCCACCCGCCAGTGACCCGGTGCTGTCAGAAGAGAAACAGCACTGCATTTTCTTCAGCCAAATAAGCAATGATTTGCCTTTTGGTTATAGCTACTGATGAAAGGTCAGCATGAGCTGCTGATCCACTCTGCCCTGCAGAGCTTTTATTGTGTTTCCCGGCCAAGTTCATTGGTACAAGACCCACAGGGTGCATGTAGTGCCTGACAGGCTGGAGCACAACCTACAGAGACATTTCACTGGAGTCATCAGGCCCTGCAAGGGCTGCCTCAGTCCAGCCCAGTTGCTAAAATACAGTGGCCATCCTCTGCCATTTGGAGGCCAAGGGATGGGATGTGGCCCTCAAGGCCTCAAGCTGCCAGTGCGGTCCTCATCTGACCAAACTTTGGCCCTTCTTACCATGAAGAAAGGTTGGTCAAGAGCCAGAGTCAGTCTGTAATCAATCACTAAGTGCCATCTTGAAAAATATACCATCTAAAAAAAAACTTTCCAGCTTCATTAGGAAGACAGACTTCTACTCACGTTTTCCATCTTTATTTTTCTATTGTTTCTCTTCTCTTCCAGTTGAGGCATGAAGTTTCAAGACTTTTAAATATCACCATATGCACATCTCTGTTTGAAAAGATCTCAGTCCTTAGCTGCTTCCTGCACGTAGATGTTGCTATGTTCCTTGTGAGCTGCTTCCACCTTTGCATGGAAAGGGCAGACAAGGCTGTAGACTTCATAACTTTAGGAAAATTATTTTCATGCAGTAGGAAATATGCAGGATCAAGACTACAAGCCCCTACCCTTTCAGGTGAAGACCTAACCCAGACATGCCACTCTGAGCCTAGACAATAAAATTGTACTTTGTTATATGGTGTAATCATGTACAGATCTTTTTAAAGTAAAATGGTGACATTATTTATTATTTTTTATCAGGAACATGTGTTATTTTCCATTAAAGGCTTCTATACCCAGGAGCTTTACATTGTATGTATTATTATTTAGTAATGTTTCTGTTGCTATGTGACAGGTATTTACTGTAAAAAACCCAAACAAATCCTGCTTTGAACAAACAAAAATGTTGCTCAGTAGGAAAAAAAATTGTGCATGATAAAAAAAACTGGCTTCCTTGCCATGGTGTCTGACTTATTTAAATACTTCTTCTATGTAAAACAGTCACTGATAAAGCTTCACATCTTTTTACTTTAGGATTCAAAAGGACACAGGGCAGAAATAGCCAGACTCTCACCAGTACAGAAAACTGCCAGCAGTTAGAAAGAGACAAACTATTGGTGTTTGTGGTGATAGGTGCTGATGGGAAGATCATGAGTTTTTGAGCGGAGATAGTGGGATAGTTTGAGCCAATTCCTGGTTCATCATTAGGAAGAGTTTGACAGTGATCTGTTCTTACGGGGTTCCCAAAAGAACTATTTATCTGTTCAACTCTATTGCTAACATCAAATCAGAACAGTGGGTGAAAAAAATAGGCCACTATTGAAAGTTTTGGAAAAAAAAATCCACCCAAGGCTGCGTTAGTACACGTCTGTGGGACTGCTCACATGGCTTTTTGTCTGGATTTGGGTATGCAAAATTGCAGAACAAGTTGTCTCTGTTTCACTTCAAGTGCCAAAGAAATCCTAGAAAATGTTCCCATTAAAAGGCATCAACATATTGGTGAGAAATTTCTCAGATTGATATAGAGCCAGCAGCAAGGGGATGCAATAGTGATGATGTTCTTTGTTTCCACTGTTATCCTTGTGTTTTCTCCTATTTTTTGATGTGCTTTAGTATTATATATCTTCATTTAAAATGAACTTCTCAACACTGAATTTTACTCACGGACAATGTTCAGAAGACTCTATCAGTGGGACCAGTAGCACAGTAGCCAAAATGGTCAATAGTTCTGATTGGAAAGAAGGTTCCCAATTCTAAACACTGTATTTGGATGGAATACTGACCATGAAACGCCCCTGTTCTGCATAATCTCTGGTTAATGACTCACTGGACCCAGTAAACCTGTCATGAACCACCTGTCAGCTCCTGCTTAACAACTCAATAATCTCAGCGAGGCTTCTGTGAGCCCAGCAAATGAGAGTGTCCATCAACAGCCTTAGCATTTCCATGGAAAAGAAGCTGTCTCATGGAAGGACCTGTCCCTGATTTCCTTTGCTAAAGGCAGCTGCTCCCGTGGCCTTTGAGTTCATCTGCACATTGACCATTTTGGCTAGCAGTGCCAGTCTTTGTCTGTGCTGAGCAATGTGCAACACATGGCTGTTTCTAAAAATAAAACATTTTCTATGTACGTTGCAGTAAACTCCAGTTCACGTTAATTTCTTTTACTGCTTTCACTCAAAATGCAAAATACTACCAAATAATACTTTCCACCTGCCTTGCAATATACTCAAGCAGCTATAAAAGGAGAATTGGGCCCCACTGTTTTGAAAACACTGATGAGTTCTTGGCTAATAATACAAGTTCCTAATGTTTATCTACCAGAACAATCCTGCCTCCCACCACAGGTGCTTGTGCACTGTCTGTCTTTCTCCCCAGTTTTGTCTGGATTATTACTAAGCTCTCCTTCCTCCTTCCCTGTGCTGTGTCCACCTCACCTCTCACTAGGTACCCTGAGAGATGTCACCCCTATGGCCACCACTCTCAAGGCAGCTTTTTGCAAATCATAGAATTGTCTGGGTTGGAAGGGACCTCAGAGATCATCAAGTCCAACCCTTGATCCACTACCGCTGCGGTTCCCAGCCCATGGCACTGAGTGCCACATTCAGTCTCTTTTTAAATATCTCCAGGGATGGAGAATCCACCACTTCCCTGGGCAGCCCATTCCAATGCCTGATCACCCTCTCCATAAAGAACTTCTTTCTAATATCCAACCTAAACCTCCCCTGGCACAACTTGAGACCATGCCCTTTTGTCTTGTTGATAGTTGCCTGGGAAAAGAGACCAACCCCCCCCTGGCTCCAACCTCCTTTCAGGGAGTTGTAGAGAGTGATGAGGTCTCCCCTGAGCCTCCTCTTCTCCAGGCTGAACAGCCCCAGCTCCCTCAGCCTCTCCTCATAGGATCTGTGCTCAAGTCCCTTCACCAGCCTGGTTGCCCTCCTTTGGACCTGCTCCAGCACCTCAATCTCCTTCCTGAACTGAGGGGCCCAGAACTGGACACAGTACTCGAGGTGTGGCCTCACCAGCGCTGAGTACAGGGGAAAAATGCAGAGTCAGCTACAATTTTGTGGCTCTGCTTTTCTGAATCTTGAGTGAATTTGACTGGAAAATGGTGCCCCTTTCTTCCCTTCTTTCCATCTTTCCCATCACCTCTCACAGATCCTCTTCAATAACCACACGTTTATTTCTTCACATAAGAAATGTCTCCAGGTGCACAACATCATGAGGTGAGCATCATGAGCCTTTCTACTGAGCAGCTTCCTCTGCCTCTGATACTCAAGTTTACTGAGAGAAATTTAAGTCCCTGTCACGCCACGAAGTAAAATTCAGACGTAATAAACACGTCACTGATGAGAAGCTGTGTTCACCGAACAGAAGCACCAAAGAAGAGGGCAGAAGAGGCCATACACTTTAATTAGCTGATGATCAAGGCTGTCTGGAGGGATGTGAAGCAATAACCGGATGAAACACACTCTGTAAATGTCAGTGCTCGAGGCAGTCAGCAGCTGTGTTGCTTAGTGAGATGTTTGGAGATATGGCTGCAGACCAAGTGTACTAGCAGGTCATGCTCATAAAAACAATGCAGACAGATGAGCTCTTATGGAGAAATTTTTTCTATTTCTTCACATTTATCCTTCTGGGTTCTTTCAACCTGTAATGTATTTTCAGGTTTTAGGCTTGGACAGGACAATTAAAAAAGAAGAAAAACAGTATCTCAGCAGAACAATTAGTAAAATGCTTTCAGTAAACTCTCAAACCCCACTTCATCTAGTTCACGAATCTAATACATGATCTGCTCCTATTTGGAGGATCCAACACCTAAGTACAAGTAGAAATGAATGCATTTACCACTGCAATTTAAAAATTAAGACAATAGCTGCCATTTGCACTGTAGCTCAATATGTTGCCTTTGTGCCTACCCTCCAGCTGAGGTTAGCAGAGCTGAGAAGGGGCCCACAGTGGGACTGACAGTGCTGCAGCTGTGGGCTATCTGTAGAGATGCATGGGAAACCCCCTTCCTCCTCACTTCTCACCCACAGAACGCTCAGCTCCAGGTGAATTTTGCACATTCAGCTTCTTCAAAAGGCTGAACCAGCCCCTCAGTCTCTCCATAAAAGCATGTGCTTCAGAGAGAGGCTGTGTCTATAGTGTGCACATGCTGAGGACTTGAGCAGGGAAAAAAAGAAAAGAAACCAAAATTAGGCACACTGAAAACTTCTTTTTTAATGGCTCTGCTCTCTCCACATTCTGGTCACGTGCAGGGAGTGAGACATACACAATCACTGTTTGCTTCCAGAGAGACTGTCATATGAGTAAGATTAATTCATTACTGGATATGATTTACTTGGAATCAGAGGAGCCCACACCTTGGCCTAACACATCTACCTGGAGATGCTTCAGGTTCCAGGGTGACTGTCATGCTGGCCCAGCTTGGAGAATGAGTGCAATCAAAATGGATACATGTGAGCAGTGAAAACTATTATTAGGGTCACCTTGATTTTGAGCAGTATGAATCCCAGGCTCCAGAGCATCTCTTTCTTTTTGCCAACTCTGGTCCTCCATGAGTCTCTGTTAGAGCAAGGGAGACTTCAGGGAGAATGACCATTGGAAATGCATCAGGGAGTCACTGAAAACTTGAACGAGTCAGAGCTGAGAAGGTTAAAATGGTGTCACCTTGCCTTTGATTTTAGCACACTTCCAAATGGCTTTTGCTTTACCCTTTCCTATTGTCACCAATTTAAATGTTTTTGTGCATCTCAAAACACTTTTCAATTGAAGTATTTTTAGCAAATATCTTGAACCTAAAGATCATCTGATCAAAGGATTGTTGCTTTTAGAATGGAATACACTAAAAAATGGCTCTGCTGAGCAAAGATCAGGAAGAATCAAAAGCCATTTAAGGTATTTATTAGCATCAACCTGATTTAACAGTGTGCAACAGAATTAATCAGTTGGGTCCCATTTGACTCCTAGCACAGATGAAAAATACATAACAATGCCAGTAAAACTGGTTTCTTGGACCAGGCAGCCCACATATGGCAGACTGAGTCACTCTAAAGAGTTTTTCTTTTCCATCTTTGTAAATGCTAAAGCCAATGAGAGCATTTTCATTCTGTAACTGTGAACTGTAAATCCTTCAGTAGTTTAAGATCCAGTCTTTTTCTCTGCATGAGATTTCCTGAGGCATCTCTGAGTACTATTACACCAGAAGGCAATAAATCAGATTTTTTTTCTACTAATACAAACTCAATGAAAACACACAAAAGCTTTGAGTTCTTTTGATGGTTGTATAGCTTCAGTCTTTCTGAATCCAAAATAATCACATATTCACTCCGCATCTTATCAAGACTTACCTTATATCACAGGAATTTTCTCACCATATTAAAAAACCAGATTGAATTTAACTAGAATTTACCCAATTAAAATTTTAATGATTGTGAGTTCCACTGTTTCCTGTTAAGCTGAGCTCAAATTGCCAATGCTGTTACAATCCTGAACTTTTTTTTGCAAATGACTCTTCTGAAAGCACCTTCCTTACCAGAAATACTTACTTTTTCAGGTAGCTCTTCTTCCGAATGGCCTGTCCCAGAAAACTGGGCATTGCTGCAGATCTTCATAAATGAAGTACTTCAAAGCAATGACTCTTTGCACTGAAGGAGTTTTCTTCCTGGATGAAGTCAAGTTTTGGGGTGACAGAGCAGGTTCCCTGTCCAGATCCCAGATACAATCTCCATCACCCAGAACTATCATGAAGATGGTCACAATTTAGTCACTATGTGTAAAATGGTGCAATGTTTAAGTGGTTAAAACTACTACAAGGTCCAGTTGCTTATAGAAAGAAATATTGAATATAAATAAGCATGTTATTTGTATAAATACTTATTCAAAAGGCTAAAGTTAGAGATGCCAGATGGAGATCTGGTGCAATACTTTAGGAAGGCAGTATGTGCCATATTAAAATGGTAAACATGACTGAATTGATGACTCAGATTGGAACACTTCTAGAAGGGTCACAATTATGTCTCGTCTGAATATCACTGAATATATTATCTCTGGTTAGATACATTTGTTACAAATAAACCATTAACTTTGATCCCCCATTAAAGCAAATTCAACAGCACTCCCATGATTTAGCACCTCGCCTCCAGTTAGAGCACATGGGAGAAAATGTTACTGTAGCAAACCTCTTGCTGCTTCTGTTAGGCACCATCCTTGTCCTCTTGCCTGATCCATCTCTAGTTCCACGTAACCTCAGAAATTTCCACAGAAGGACAGGTACTAACAGCACACAAGCCAGATAGTTTAATACCAACTTGTGCTTTTTTAGACACAGACAATGGACTTGCAACAAATTCTGGACATGTACATAATCCATCTGTGGATACCACAGGAACCAGAGGCACTTTCTGTATGTACAAGAAAAACAAATATCAAGGAGCAATGAGGAGCAGTAATTACTGACTTTATGAAAAATCTGCATTGATGAGTGAGCATCTATCTGCCTGAAAGCTCACTGCTTGAGTCAGATGGATTCTGTACTGACAGAGATACAACTAAGCAATTAGGCATCTCTTTCCCTGCCTGTCTTAAAAGCAAATTCAGCTTCAGTCAGTTTGTTATTTGCAGATTTATATTAGAATGGAACAAACAATCAGCAAGGTATTTTTCATATCACAGAGTCAAATACACGAGTAAAATGAAATCTAGTGGCACAAAATGCTTTAGAATATATTTTCTGTTTCCAAGGTGCTAAATACGGGTTTTTTAGTTTCCCCCAAAATATTTCTAATTAACTCTAGAAACGACCACAGATCACTAACTTGGTTACTTTTTTTCTGCTTCTGTTCCTCTCTGCAACAGCTGTAGAATAATTCTCTCCCACTGAAAAACGCACACAACACACAGATTGTGCTCAACAGGTTTACTCAGACTGAACTCTTAAATGCTCAAGAAAAAGGCACAGATTAAAAGAGACTCGGATGACTCTTTTGAACACAGCAAATGAGATTTTGTTTATAAGAAAAAAAAAAATACTGCTATGAATTGTATGGGCTGAAAAATTCAAACATTCTTCCCTGTTCCTAATTATTTGCCTTCATTAAAATGAAATTTAAATTAAATTGTATAAACATATGAAATAAAGTCTCAGTATTAGGAAGTTTCTCTTGTTTCTTCTATGTACAAATCTTAGTATACAATTTTTACTTTTCATTATACATTTACTACATATACTCTTTTCCAAACTGTGTGAGAGCAACTGCAAAATATGCGTTTCAAGAAAATGCTTTGCATTCAGAAAGAATCCACCTGGTTTTTTTGGCCAGCAGTGCCAGTCAGAATTTAGGAAGAGATGACATGTTAGGGAGAGTATCCACTCAAATGTAATCATCCTCCACGGGTTCACCATTGACATCACAGTAATGGATGAAGATGGCCACCACACGTTGGAATACACCTTTTTTCATCTGGCGTAGTTCAGAGATTTCTTCTCCTATGGTTTCCATACAGATGTCTGCAGACAATTGTCCTTTCCTTCGGGGTGCATAAATAGTAGCTGTGGAAGGCAGAGAAGAATAAAAACTAGAATCCTTCCCCTAAAGAAATTCACAGGTTCAAGTTCTTTGAACAGATTAAAAAAAGATTACTCACTTCTCTCATCATCCTCAAAGTCATATCTAGCATAGCTGTTTGGCTCTGCTGTCCTCAGTGATCTCAACCAGGGGAAGTCAGTAATCATGGAGTAAGGGGCACCATCCACAATGCCTAGATGACAGACAAGATGAGGATATGAAGTGGACAATAACTCTCCTGCAGCATAAGTACTCTTCACATAAACTTCACTAATACAGACCGGTGACTTTAATGCAGGAAAAGCACATCTCACTGCAATTCTCCCACTCTGTGCCAAAGGTTCCCCCCTTTCCTCAACAGAATTATTATTCACATCTCTTGTAACTTGTTGCAAAGTTACTTATCTTGGCAAGAGACTGATCATCAACTTTCAGCTCTCTATTAATACTCACCTTCTAGAGTGTAAATATCTCGTCCCCAGGGGTACTTAGTGTATTTCTTCAGGTCTTCATCAGTTCGTGTAGCTTCAGGGAAGAACTCATATTTAATAAGCTCTCTAGAGAGAAGGAAGATATTACAGCCAGTAGTGATAGGAAATGTAAAGGCAGGAGGGAATAAAACTAAATGAGAAATCCTATTATATAACCTTTCCTTTAATGAGTCTGAATCCATAGAAACAGTCCTCCAAGACCCTCACACAAACTCAGTATGCAGTCCTTTCACAGATAATATGTGTGGTTTAGACAAGAAACCAATTAAGTTACCATTTAAGTATATCTTTTTGTCTGTAATGACACATAGCTGCAACTAAGCAAAACTTCAAAAGTAAAGCTGTTCTCTTTGTCATTTTCGTGAAAAACCAGGACAACAAAAATAGTGCTTTAAAGCAGCTGGATGAGAGCTACTGTACAGTTCCCAGGGGAATTTCTGCTCCTTGGTAAGGAGTTTATAGAGAGTGCACATCCATCTTCCCCACAAAGTAAGATTATTTTTTGGGAGTACATCAGCCTCTTTTTATAGAAAAGATACTTGTCTTCAGACTTGAAGATATTCCTCAGCCACCTAGGCTGCTTCAATGTTTAATTCCATTACTGCTGGATGGAAGAGAACTGGAGAATTCTACAGTTTTCTTCATAGGGTTACGTTTATTTAATCCATGTTTTGTATTAGATACATCTTGACACTGAAGTTCTGCTCTGCACCATCTAGAGTTCAGCATTCACCAGTCAAACCTTTTTAATCTGGCTAACAGGATACAAAAGTCTAGAGCTTGACTGAAGGGCTTGCTGAATCAGGATTGAATCCCTTTTTTTTCTGTAAAGTTATTGAAGGGCAAGTACTCACTGGTTGATATTTGCTATGGTGTCCATCCAGCTCCGGATGCGCACTTTATTGCGGACGTTAGGCGGGTTACTGAACTCATGAATTATGCAAATGTGGTATGGATAAGGGCCACTAAATATCTTTTGTTCAAGAGTCAACGTATCAACCTGTGAAAAGCAGCAAAGATTTGTAACCAAGAGAAAGAGAGATGTGATTTTTAGAGTCAAATCCCCCAGATTCTGGGGGAACTCGTCAAGCGAAAGGAAATTTTAACTGCACACAATCAAACAGGTGGTTAAGCCAAGTAAGTTTCCTAGTGTAGTTCTGTAAATTAATCTTCTTGAGTAGGGGAATTTGACAGGAAATGTCTGTTTTCTGATGTGTTTCACAACTTCAGTTTGTAAATAAAATTTATTAAACACAGTGGTCTAAGCTGCATTAACTTTCTCAGAATTTGTCTCGAGCTTAAGGGTAGTGGTGGGCTTTTTGGTTGTTTTTAGGGGTTTTTTCCTTCCTAATAGTCTTACCACTCTTCTCTAAGAGCTAAAGCAAGACATCTGTTTCAAAGAAAAGCTGGCTTCTCTATGAAATCCACCTTCCCTCATTGGTCAGGCAAACCAGGCCAGAAAAAGCACTACTTTGCATGAGAGAAGCAGCATCACAGCGTAAGACAGAATACTCCAGTTAGCATGATAAAGCAGAAAAAAACCCCATGCCAGATCTTACATCAAGCCCCCTTAATTACTCATAAAATGACCTCAACAGCTAACTAAATGTCAGTGCTCACATCTCTTACATGTAATCTGCAGCAAGAAAAGGTGGCTCCACTGTTTTGCATCAAGAGGATGCAACTTTCACTGAAGTATTCAAAACACTGACTGCTGTTACTAAACCCAATAGGACATGAGCTAAAGATTAAAGATATGTACATCATGCTTTTTGCTTATACATTACTGCAAGCTGACTTAGTAGCACCCAGGTTCTGGCAGTTAATTTCAGTTATTTAGTTTGCAATTAATTCAATACATCATGATTTTTACAGGATCTCCGAAAGCAATGAATCAGTATTGTCCAAGTTCCCCACTCTGCACTAAAAGCCTTTAAAGGGGTGAAGTTTTAATGAACAGCTACCCCAAAAGTTGTGTTATTGCAGCATTTATATTTCTTGCATTAATTCGAAAACACGTGAAGCCAAAAGTGCTGCAAAAACACAGAAAGAGTTTCAGAACTGTTCACAATGGTATCAATGTTGGCTGTGTACCTGCTGCATCGGACGAAGATAAATGATTCGGTTTCTTTCTGGTGGCATCCTGAGAATCTGATCCAGAACTTGATCCATGTTTAACTTCTTGCACTGGGCATAGTCAAACCGGTTGACAACTGGTGCATTGTCTACTTTTAAGTGTTTCAATACCCGGCACCTTGTAGCTATGAATCAGCAAACAAACTTATTAGAAGATAACATAATACTGAAAATACCTTTGGAGCTTTCTGTCAGAGATTTTCAAAGCCAGTGGCTTCAAAAGTTGACAAACAAGTAATGGAAGGAATAGACATTTACTGAAGTAATTTGGATAGCTGGCAGCTTAAGTATCCCGAGGACACAGACTGCCTGTTCATTTCTTCCACATTATGATCAAACTTTCTATTTGTGAACCTGTAAGAAGTGTCTTTCTAAAAGGCCACATCAAATTTAATCTAACAATAACATTTTTCCCCCTTCATTTCCTTTCACAAAGCCCCCTGAAGTGATCTGTAGACTGTCACAATTAAAAACCACGGACTTCAAAATCAGATCAAATATTGAATATTGTGAAATCACACAATGAAAAATAAAGCTATTTCCTTTCTAGTAATCAAAATTTAGTTCAAGATTAATTTATGTTCTCAGAGGTATTGTGGAATAAAGGAAGAATTTTTTTATTCTCTGGTAAGTAGAGATACCTCATTTCAGAAGAAAAAGTGGTTTTGGTGTAGATGTTGCACAAAACAGTAAATGACATGCTTCAATTCAGTAGTCACACACTCTGGAATGTGCATCTAACACAGCTTAAGAACCATAATTTGAAACAGATTTTTATCATGTCAAGGAGGGAAGTATCATCACATCAGCTAATCAATCTATGGAAGCAGGAAGAAATGAGAGCAAAAACAAGGTACTCATTTGTACTCAAATGAAACTCTTTTCATCAGCTTCCAATTATTGTATTATCTCAGCCTCCTAACTGTCACATAATTTCATCTGTTGATTTTCAGATATTAAACCTTATGAAACCTCTTACAATTTTACAAGGAAAGGGGCATTCAAACAGAGAGGCAGTAATATTTGGGGTCCTAAGCATCAGTCTGACATACAGCAGAATAGTTGATGACTCTAATGAAAGCTGTGGACCATCTTCAGTTCTTTCAGAAACTTCTAGTAATGCCAGATGGAAGAGGTACACATGACATTAACTACATACCATGAATGAACATCATTTTGGGGCAGTCTTTCAGTACCAAATCTGTTATTCCACAATTGGTCAGGGTAATTCCAACTAGGTTTTTGGATTTCAAAGTCAGAACCTGTTGAAAATTTAAAAAAACAGAAATAATCTATAACAATCTATGACAGCAAAAAAAAAAAAAAAAAGATACTGAATTTTAAAAGATAGTGCCAGGTAGAAAAGGATGTTAACTGTATACTAATCAGTATCATACAGCTTCTGTTCACAACAGGTATTTGAGGATACTAGGCTACTATATATATCTCATGTTTCTGTAACCAGAAGTATCTTATACTTTGTTTTCAAAAATAAATGCCAGAGAATTTTTTTTTATCTCTGCACATACTGCCTGGGGTAAGAAAGGACTTCATGCAGCACTACAGCCATGAGCATCTGACAAACTTCAGGTTTAGCTTCAGCTTATACTTGGCTCTTCCCAGGCCAGTGAGAGTATCAGTGCACCAAACAGAGCAATTTCCTGCATGTGGTTAAGACCACAGAGAGCAAAACTGTCAGTTATAACTCATCTGGCTCTACAGAGGAGACAAGCTTGAATAATTACATCATTGTTCATTAGCATCCCCAGCTGATAAACTTGTGGCAAGTGAAGAAAAAGACCTTACTTGAACATGATCATCTTCAATAACCGGGTCACTTGTACTTGTGGACTTGTCAGCTGTCCTTTTCCTCTTTGTGGTTTGCCGGGGCTTTGGCTTAGCCACCTCTGAAAATAGGAAAAGAGAATTTTTTTTCCTCTGTTTGCATTTCAGGATAGCAATAGAGGCATACCCTAGCTGAAGACGTTCAATAAGAACCACCATTTCTTATATAATCAGATCAAAATACCTGTCTGGCTTGAAAACAACTCTTTCCTCACACAGAAAAACCCCAAACACTTTCATGTTTGTTGCTCAGAATCATTTACAGTAAGTTACTTGGTGCAGGAAGTTGGGCTTTTTTAAAGGTGAAGGGAGGAATTCTGAACCTACAAGTTCAACACCACAGAATGATGCAGAGCCAAGAGAAGAACAGAAAATTAATTGTGACACTTGGTTCTCTGCAGCAAACAACATTCTTAACAAATACGAGAAGCAAAATGGCTTTCACATTTTATATAGCAGAAATAATATCAATCTACTTGAAAGTCTGCTTCTCATAATTGTCACTAGGTTTTTCCTAATACTGCAAAGGATGCCCACATATAAAATACTTAGAAAAAAGTATATAATACAAGCTGCTTTTTCCTCCACTTCATGCACCAGTGCCATAAAATTCCTGTTTAATTTAAAAGACGAGGCTTTGAAAAGAAATTATGATAGAAGACCACCCTTATGTTCTACTGTAAGAGAAAAAATACCCTCAAATTTTCTGTACCAGATCAAAACAAGGGATCTTTAGTAAATTAAGCTTCCCTTGACTTTTTTTTTTCATTTAAAAATATGTTCACCAAGATTCTCAATCACGACAGAAGTGTAAATATTAGAGACTAGATATGAACTACTCCACTCTATACTACCATTAACATTTAAAAAAAATTATTTTCCTACTTAGCATCATCAAATTCCAACAATATATGCAAACTATTAATTAACATGTGACATTCAGTGGGCCCATGAGCTCCAGGGTTACTTCAGGGGATCCACAGGTTGCAAGATGTTGTTTTAAGTACCAAACTTGTGGCATCCATGACTCATCATCCCCAGGGAACTTTTTTGACAGTTCCCAGAGTATCTACACAGTGAAACACTTCATCACTACATTGTAGGAAAAGCTTTCCAATTTTGTTTAGAATTTTTCAAGGTGCAGCTCAAGGCCAAGAAAACTTTACAGAAGGTCTGATACAACATGCAATTTAAACTGTGGAAAGACTGTTTCACTACAAATGAAAACTAAAAGTAGTTAAAAAGGTTAAATGATGTTAAGGAACCTCATTTATCATAAGAAAAATGGTGGCTTATATTTTTACTGGAAAAAAAAAACAAACTACAACAAAATCTACACACTCAAATCATCCTCTAGCCAGCTAGCCTGTAGTAATATTGCTTTAAAATTACACCATCTTTAATATTGGGCTTGTTCCCCTGTTTAATGTGCATAAATAATTTGAGAGAAAAACCCCCAAAATTCAACTATTAATCTCAGATTTGTTACAGAGGCCAAAAACCACAATGTCACTTATGCTAGAATAACAGAAACCAGACATATTCAAGGTATAATTTGAGACTATTTATGGAAAAACATTTCCAACTCTGTAATAGAGCACTTCTAGGCTTATGTTAATGAGTGGTATAACCCATCCTAGAGAATAAAAGCACTGTAACAGGCAGGAAGAAGAAGCCTCACTGTTCTATGTATTAAACACAGATTTAAAAGGCAAAAATGACACATTGAGTCTCACATTCTGTCTCAAGAATCAGCTAGTATCTGATGCTACAAAGGGGAAAATAAATTCATAAAGACCTATGCATAATTGTATGGAGGTGGGAAAACAGTTCTGACTTGTGCAGGCTAAATATAGGAAATACTGAAACATTATCACAAGCAGAAGGTATCTTTTTCCTGACTAACAACAGAAACATGAAACCAGAGATACTTTCAGAAAGATACCCTAGTTTTAATACTTAGATCTGACTGACTTTGTGTTTTGGTAATGGATAAGGACAGAGGAAGTATTTTCTTTCAATTTTTTGTAGACAAGCTACTCGTCATAATGGAGCAAAGTAGAAAAGGTATTTTAAATTTTATAGCAGGATCATTTTTTCAGTCTGAGATACATCTAGGTACAGAATGATATCCTAAATGATTCAGGTTTCACTAACACTTGGGAACATTAAGATACACTGGAAAGACACTAGGACATAATGTGTTGGAATCATTCCATATTAACTAAGATAAGAATTTGCTACCAATCTCTTCTGCCTCCAACACATACAATTCTGTAACTAGCATGTTTATTCTCCAGTTTAATTCTGCTTGCCAGTTATTTTCAGCAAAGAATCCCAGATATATGATAATTATAAAAGTGTGCTATGCCACATTAAGATTATTATTTTAGAAAGCAAGTGCATTTGGAAGAAACTGCAAGTTCCCCTCTCACATCTCATTTTTTCCCTCTCCCAACATTTCTGGCTTCATTCCAGCCTTTTAGGACTTTATTGTTTCGTTTGTTACATGATTTGAAGCATGAACCTATTTAATAATTTTTCAACAAATTTGATCACCACACCTTATAACCTTGGAAGCAGAATCCAATAAGCAGGTGCACAAGCTTGGCTCAGTTCTAATTATGGCTTGGTTTAAGGGTTGATAAAGTCAGTTATTAACTTTCGCCTTCTTGCTAGGGTCTGAGCGTACCTGCTGTCTTCTTCCTTTTAAAGGGAGAATTTTAATGGGAGAGACAGTCTTATTTTTCAATGAATAACAGCCTTCACAGGAAGAGAGAAGCTGCCAAAAGAAGTTGCATTTGGTTTTCAAATGAGTAAATCAAACACTGTTTAGTATGTACGGGTAACACATACAGAAATACTTGCATGGAAAAAAAAAAGCCACTGGCACTCTTTCAGAGAGATCTCTTATTTTACCTGGCTGTGGCAGCAAAGTGAGCCACTGCTGCTCCATCAACGTTCTGACCCAATTGGTTTTAAATTATTAACCAATAAACTTCACTTTTCACTTCAGCATTACCTGTGGATGTTCTGGTTGTTCAATACGGTTTCATGCCAGCAAAGTAGTTTAATCAGAAGTAAATACATGCATGTAAGCCATACCTGACTCTGACACCAGTGGGACATGGGACAGCTTGCTTCTAGCTCTTGTTAGTGGTCGGCGAGGATACTCTTCTTTATACTCCATCTCACCGCTTCGTCGCTGGGAGCCCCTGCTCTCCTCCTCAATGACAGACCCACAGGCACTCCCACTAGTCCTCTCATCACTTGCCCCTCCTGGAGGCCCACAGTTTGGCAGAGTCCTAAGTGCAAAATCTGAGCCAGTGCTGTTTGGTCCGTTCCTGCAGGCTCCACTTGTGGATGGGCATTCCCCATCACAACACTCACTAGTCCTCTGTTGCGCGTCCTGTGGCTTGTAGCAGCGACACCTGGAGCAAACAGAGCTCTCCTCAGTCTCCCTCTCGCTGGAACCTTCACTTTTACAAGGTGAGCAGACACACTGCCTGGATTCATCTCCAGTCGCTGGGCTAGTGCCAGCAGAGTGGCTATTAGCTGTCTGTGAACAGTCAGGACTAGGAGAAACAGCACTGCAGGAACTGGATGTTGTCGTTGATCCTGTAGCATTACTGCAGCCTGGGTAAGAATCTTTGCTTTTGTTCCTTTCAGGCATGTCACTTGCTGCTTTCATGTCTGCTTTAATTTGCTCACTTGTAACTTGACAACCTTTCTCACAGCTGCTTTCCTCAGTATGGAACTGCTTTGTCTGGCCCACTTGGCTGGCACTACATCTCTTCCGCAGGGGTGTCTTGCCTTTACCGCTCACTGGAGGAGTGAAGTGAGAGAGAACTATGAGACAACCTAAAACCAAACACTGAGTGCTATTCTTGAGAGGCTACTTGAAACACAAGGCAGCCTAGAGGCCAATGAGGGATCTTGTGAGGACCAAGCTGCTACTTCAATCTTAAGGGAGTTAATAAAATTTCTAGCAGTTACTGAATCTCTCTGATGTCTTGCAGCTATTTTTGCAGTGATGTGCTGGGGCGTTTGTCAGTAAATGAGATACACGTTTGCCAGAGAGTCTAATATTTCCACAAAGCAGCTGATTAAAAAAGGCTAAAGCACAAAGATATGAAAACCACATTGATAATAGGGCTCTAATTTTCTTAAATATGAAGAATAAGTTTTAGAAATTAAACAGTAATGTAGGCAGAACTAAAGTTTATGCTTTCAATGCAACCCTTAGCTCCCCCTCCTGGGTACAGCAAATGGTGTCAGTAACATCAGTTAGTTTACAGATGAATAAAAAAAGCAGAGAATAGTGTACAAATCACAACTGGAATGTAAAAGTTACTGTCTTAAGCCTCTCCGCTAGTTACACTAAACAAAGTCCGAAAAAACCATTACTGGCACTACAAAAGATTGTGCAAATTCTCTTCAAACACAGGCTATTTTAACTCTCAAACCAGAACTGACATTATGCTCTAAGCACAGCACTCTGCATGCAGGTTTCCAAGCTGAAACTAGCAGTCCTATTGAAAGATCCTAAAATGACAGGGGACTGATGTGTAGGGAGCATGCTAGTTATAACAGGAAGATAACTTGATCCACTGCAGCTTTAATATGTCTTAGGCTTGGCTGAAATCAAACCCAGTTCATTTCTCAGTCCTTCACAACCCAGGGTTTTTATGTTAGCTGCTTAGCTAAATATTCTTTAAGGCTTAATACTGCATGAACTTCATCTGTTGATTACACAGAGATTATAATTTGACTTTCTTGCATACATATGAAACTGCCACACTTAGAATACAAACTACAGGAAAAAACATGTCATCTCTGCTGCTGGAAAGGCTGTACAACAGATGGCATCAAACCCAAGATATGGAGCCACAGATGTGTAGCTTATAGCTGTAAACTCAAACATCAGGGAATGTCCTTTCCATGTTTCTGTAATTGTCATACTACCATAAGTTCTAGGCCTCTGACTCTGAATGAGTCATAATAATAGAGTAGCACAACTTCATATACATGTACACACGTAGTAAGCATCATTCAGAAGTGAAGATGGCAGTACTGAGCACCATCCTGAGAATTCTAACCAACCTCCAAAGCTCCCATCAAAGTAAAGGGTGATGCCACAAGGCCCTTGAGGACCAAAAGGTGGCTACAGATCTCACCCTTTTGACCCCAAAGTCACATTTTGTTTCAGCAGAAATGCTTTGACAGATGAATCATATTGACAACATAGCTGCAAATTTGGCTTCACAGAAATGATAAATCCTGTGCACTTGGCAGGTTTCTGCATGCAATGCACACTGTTACCTTTGTGTTTCTGTCCAGCACCTACATGACTGTAGCTGATATGCAGCCTTACACCTCCATTCTAGATTTGTAAGAGCAGAGGCAAACAAACAAGCATGCTTGTCACAAAGCTAGAAATAAAACTGAACAAGATGGAAAGACTAAAGGCTTAAGGAATAAATTTTGCTTAACAGTGCCCAGGAACCCATCTGTTCCACACCTGAAGGTTCTCTAGTTTCCACTGGATCTCTGCTTTTCTCTTCTCCATCTGAGAAATTCTGTGCAATACTGTTAGAGATGCAGGCTCTTGAAGTCCCCATGCTTTCTTCCTCATCCTCACTGTCTGAATCATGGACAGTAATAGGTGCTGCTTTTACAACAGGCTGAATGCCACTTGGTCCTGAAAACAGTAGAAGAATGCCAGCAGTTCTTTAAAAATAAGCCAAGCATGGATTAAAGGGCTGAAGACCTTTTAGAACTGCTTGAAAAAAATGACAATTAATTTGGTTCAATTTAGCTACCCATTCTGTGACTCCCTAAGATAAAATCCAAATAAGAGAAGAGCAAAACACTGCATTTCAGCATTAAAGCACTCTACTTTACTTTGGAAGGGGAAGAGAATCCCAGTGTAAGACAAAACACAGGTTTTCTGTAACATCTCTCAGCTTCAGAACAGCTTAAACATTCTTCCACAACAGTACAAGTAACTGCACAACCAAGTATTAAAATCTCCACCACAAGGACAGTTATGTCAGTCAACATCTGCAATTATCCTTCTAAATCCCAACAACAGAAGTGGGAGGGAGAAGCATGAATTACCAAGCTTCAGTATAAATGTGCTTTGTTAATTACCTCTGTTATTAACCAAAGGGATTTAGCCAAATCACAATAACATCTGCCTAACAACAAGAAACAAACTAAGAGTTATTTAACTGTATTTCAGAAGTTACCTTGAAAAAAATGAACAGATCCAGCATAGTTGTATATTATTGCATGTTGTTAGCATATTTAGTAGAAAATCATGCTGTCCAGCAAACAGCAGTTATAAAAGAAAACAAGACTGCCTTATGTCACTATGTGTGTCACTAATTATGTCACTAATACAAATTAGCACTGGAACAAGTTGTTCTGGCTTGAAAAAAAAAGTGAGAAGAATTCACATGCTGCAGGGAAAGAAGGCCATTGATATCATCAGAATATGACAATCTCATTCAGATCTTCCAAGTCTTTTGTCATACTCTGCACAAAAATAATGTTTTGAGATCAAGATACTTTGCTTCACAATCAAAAGAAAAGTCTGTTTTACAGTCCCCAGTTGAAAACAAAATCAGTTTGTTCACAGAAGTAAGCTGTGAAGCATCACTATTCTAAACACACTGGACAATCCAGTTGAAGAAAACCATCCAAAACCAGACTTACACTGAAAAATTTAAGCCCTCAAGAAATGGATATCAAAAGGTAATTTATTTCTAAAACCAAAGTTACCTGCTTGCTCTTCATCAACCTCCATAGGAACAACAGCCTGGCTGTGAGCTGGGACCTCATTCTGGCCTTGCCCAGTAGCTTCTTCCTGTGCCACATCCTCCATCTCATTCAGTGCTGAAAAGATTAATATAAGGCCATGAAGAAGAAACAGAGAGTCCATTAGCACAGGAAAAATTCAACTATCACCTACAAAGAATCATCAAGAAATAAGTAACAGTTGTCTTGATTACTTCAGTCAGTTTCAAGGTTGCACAAAGTCTGACTTTTTTCCTACATCTCTTTAGCCAAGGCCCCAGCCTAAATTCTGGGGTTTAATTCTCTCAAATTTTCCATTCCTCCTCAGAAGTCTTTTCCTACAGCAGTGAACAATATAATAGGGATTTACAAAGTGTTTCCCTCCAATTACCTTTGCTGGAAAAGTTTAAAAATATATCTGACACTGTGATGTACTCCCAGCTCTGACCTAAGGAGCCCAGAAAATACTTCACACTTCCACAGAGAGTACTGCACAGAAGCTCTACACTGACTACATCTATACAAACACCACAAAATTCAATTATTTATGTCAATAACAGTTATTAGCTAAAATACAAAGAACTTTTACCACGCAGGTATGAAGAGGTGTGCAGACAGCCCTCAAAAAGGATTAAAGAAGTTTTAGAATCGGTAACAGAGTGATAAGCTTTCCATGTGTATTCATATTGTCTCTAGGACTGGCAATGCAAATAAAATCTAGTTCACAAAGGTTCTACAAAGGTTCTAAAATCTACAAAGGTTCATAAAGATCAGAAATCACCCTCAGCTGCAATCTGCTGCTCTTCAGCTTGACCATCTTGCCGCAGCTCATTCTCCTCGTTCTGGTCATTTGGGTGTTGGTGATTGTTGTGGTGGATGTTTGGATTATTGTTATTCTGGTGGTTATTGTTGTTGTCATTGTCATTGTTAGAGTTCTGATTGCTGACTAGGGCAGATGAAACACCAATTCCTGTGCCTGCACTTAGGCCCACACGAGCACAACCCTGAAAGCAGAGAGCAGCTACTGAGATTGTGTGACAGGGTTTTCAGATTTTAACAAGCATGCCAAAAGAAAAAGAACTCTGTCAGTACCATCCAGAACAGCAGAAAAACATGCACATGAAGAATAGGAATATTGTCTCAAATACTTCCTTAAGCCACACGTTGCTGAGCTCCATCTTAAGATTGGTTACCCAGAAAACTTATACTTGTTAAAATCCTAATGAAAGAGACCTCCACAAAGTATATAATCTTACTCCATTAAACTGTATTTCATTTGCTAAGAGATCTGACTACATCAACACAAACAGCAGGTTATAGAGTCTTCCCAGAACACAGTAGCCTGAAGACAGAATTAATGATCAAAGAAAGCAGATTTTCACATAGGAAGTTTTTGTTACTTTACAATAGCTGTTACAAAGATTTCTGCCAGTGGGGGAGAGGGGGCAACACAAAGAAATAAAATTCCTAAGCTTTAAAAGCACTCCAGCAGGGGAACAGCGCCCCCATTTCACTACAAAGAATAAAAGCCCCTTAGTATTGTAAACAGATCCCTAAGCATGAAAAAAAAATATACAAAAACCAGTAGCAAAATGAAATAGCAGAAGGGACCTCAATAGAAACACTGATTCAATGAGGGTCTTATGTCCTGGTCACATATTCATACAAGATCATACCTTGCCACTGCTCCTTATCTGCAGAAGAAGCATCATTCTCCTTAACATATGACAATAGCAACTGCAAACCAAAGTAATTTATTTACCAATTTATTTATGTAATTACAACTTTTGAAAGAACACATAACAGTAGGAGCTCACAGTATTTCAAATCAGCTGACAACAGCAAAAAGCAAAACCATACCCTGAAAGACCCACCTTTGGAGGTTCACGAAACATCTGGTCCAGAGAAATAAATTCTAAGCTTGGCAATAACTCAATGAACTGACTAAAAGAATCCAGCTTAATGGCATGGCATCGCACCAGGGTGAGGTCAACAAGTCGGGTCCACCTGGAATGATCTGTGGAAGAGATACATTTCCTGAAAGATTCCTATCTCACTTATTTTTCATCATGAACTTTCCAGATCTGAGAGTGGGAATCTTCTGTGTCTCCATTCTTACTGTTACCAGCATCATTATGGTTCCTAACCAACCATCATCTACTGTACTTATTATGAAATAGAACTTAGAACAGTACTATGAGCAGATAATTGTTTCACTATCACAGCTCTTCATATACTATCTCTAAAATTTCAAAAGGGTGCAATACCTGTGATCCAATTATTTGGGTTATGTAGATGTGGGCAGTTATAAATGACGAGATACTTGATGCAAGAGAAAACTTCATTTACAGCTTTCATACCAATATCTGTAATTATTCCTGGATTTTCAACCACATCAGCCAAGCCATATTTTACCAAGTCTCCATTTGTCATTTTACCTAAGAAAAAAACAGCAGTGAACACAGCAGTAAATTTCAGAAACTTGCCTTTTATAGCACAATTTTCTAAATCCTTACTTCAGTCCAATTTAGCAAAATGAATGAGATGATTCTATGATTCTATGATTATGATTCTATGATTCTATGAATGAGATTAATTACTTCAGTTCAATGAAGCTGAGACTCAGTAAGAGTTTTGGGAAGCAAAGAGAAACATATTTTGCTGTATGAGCTCAGCAGTCTCAACATGGGCACATTAATATGTTTTTTAATCACTCTTAGAAAATGATTGAAAACATGTCAACTTATTTAATCCTTGTACTTGTCAAATAATTCATGCATATAGAAAATGCCATACACTGTAGTAAAAACTCATCAACATATCCTAGATGAAGAGTTTCAAACTGTGGAAATTCCAGTTCAGCCATCTTCAAAGCAGAAAAAACACCATCTTTGGTCAAGGAAGGCTGGATCCGCACTTCATGCAACCTGCATGAAAGAATTGTGCTTATTACAAGGCAAGCCAAAACACAATTGCTATAGAAACCACCCAAGAAGATACCCTCTGGTAGTAAAATGAAAGTCTTATTTCAACAACAGCAAGATTAAGGGGATATTTATTGTGTCTTTATGGCAGTATTTGACAGTTACATAGCAATATGGGAGTTGCCAGACTAACAGCAAAGCACTTTTTAGGTACAGGTCTAAGGCAGTGGGTTATGTCACAAAGTGATACAGAAGCAGACATAACTTCTTATTTTAATCAGAGAATAGTCCTGTCATATAAAGTTTAAATATTTACTCCTTAAACTGTTGAAGATTGCTGTTTTTCTTCACATTTTTGGACTTCATTACTAAGATACTATATTTGAAAAAGGAGAAGGGGGAGAGAAAGACCTAAAGACCCATACCTTCGTGCAGCAGTTATGATGAGGTAGCCAAGATCCACTTCAAGTGCATTCTTGCAAGCTCCAAGAACTATAGTGTGCAAATTCCTAAAACCACCTGACAAACAAACAAAAAACCCAAAACATTCCTTCATTTCCATCACGGAATAAAACTTTAGCCTTACACATTTCCACTGATGTTGTCTTGACAAGTAAATTAACAGAATACACCTTTTTTTAGCAAATGAATAAAACTCTTAGCTCCTCTCCAATCCTGCTAATCTTGCTTACAAACAAATGCAACTGGAAGGTTAGCTTATCAGTCAAGAGTTCATTGCAGTTAAAATATCAAAATCATACTCAATACAGAGCCATATTTGGTAACATAGCTACAGTTCTAAGCTTGATACCATTAAAATCTTAATCAAACAAGGACTTGCTACGGACAAAAATGCTAAGCTTTGCATGCCTCCAGATGCATGAGATGTTATTGTATTTGTTTGTTTCAAGCATTAGGAATAAGAAGTTTCATACCTGATCTCCAGCTATCTTCTACCACATGCTGGATAAGTCCTCCAAGAAATGGAACACGAACCAGTTCTAAATGTTCCAAATTTCGAGCAGAAGCCAGGCCTGTCACTAGGGGAACATACTTCAAAGAATTTGTGGGTCCTACATAGAACAAACCAACACAGACACAGAAGGTTGTTCACTTACAGACATTGAACAGATCATGTTAGAGAATCAGAAAACATCCACATATATATATATCTAGGTCAGGAAGTCAACAGAACTTCGTAGCACCAAATAATGCAAAGAGAGGGATACATTTCTAGCCAACACCATGAATAAAACAATGACTGCTTTCAGAATCTTGTATTAAAAGATTTCTGTTTACAGTTGGGGCCCACACAGTTTTAACAGAACTGTTAAAGAGTTCTTACATGCTAAGACATCCCCTCCATACACAAATCCCTCTTACCAGCACAGTTCCTCATGACAAAAGTGCGTAAGCTGATACAAAGGAAATCTTTAAAAGGCTGTGGTTTGGTGAGTCTCACCCACTTCAAATAAAGGTGCCTCAGCATTGGGATACAAGGAATCTCAGGGACATTCACCCCTAAGAATACATAAACAAAACAAACGTTTTAAACAAGCTTTGAACTATAAACTGTAGTATACATGTCTTTGGATCAACATTCTGGCTTTAAAACGGAAGTCTTTGCTATGTGGCATGTGAACAAAGCTGTGTATATAGATATATAGATATAGATATATAAATATTTTAAACACAAGTTCTTCACCTCAGACTGTCAACACAGGTTTTTTACAATTTGCCCTTTGGACCTGCTAGTGTAAATATAACGGGAAATAGTTAAAAATGCCACATGACAAATTCTCTCTCAAAAGGAATTACAATCTTGCAGAGTTTCAAAGCCTTCAAAATCATTCATGTTGAAGACAACTACTTCATCAGTAAACACTTACCTACTAAGTGCAAAGTCTGAATTTTAGCTCCTATAGGAATTTTCAGCTTGTTCTCAGGAGGAATTGGAAAAGCACCGTTTCGATTACGAAACTTCCCTAAAATATGAACTTGTGGCATGTATGTCCAAATAGCTTCCACCAGCTCTAAATGAGAGGTCTCAACACCCTGGATAAAAGGAAACAAAGTAAATGCTATAACACTAGTTCATGCAACAATACCCTCTTATCAATGTAAACTTCTCAGTAACAAAGCATATGTAATGCAACTTATTTCCCTTCTAGCAAGACTTGTGTTTTTTTAAAGGCAGATAGATCAGTCTTAATTCATTTCTGGATTTAAGAGCACCTATGATTCCCACTGAAAATTCTAACTAAAAATAGTACTAAATGCAAATTACTTGCAGCTACAGTCACAATTAACTCCTACTCTGTGCAGCCAGATCTGAATAAAAAGCCCACATCTGAACATGAAGCCCTGCCATATTTCTTCTGCTCTGATAACATGCATCACCTCAGCTGCTGAAGGTTCTCTCTTTGGTCTAACCACTCACCAGCAGATTTGGACAGGCCTGCAAAGCCTCTAAAACGCCAGGAATGCTGAAAGCTTCATGGCCACGGACTCTACGTCTTTCAAGATACCTGGGATGAAGACCATAAAGTTGTTCAATGTCTGGCATCTTCCTCAGCAGCGTTAGGAAACTGGAATCAGTGAAACCTAAGATGACAACAACAGATTTGGTATGTGTGACAGCAGACACCTAGCTGTAAAGGGAAAGCCAAATACATTGCTCTCTTTATATGGTAGAATAAATTCTACTATGTCAGAAGATTTATTCAGTGAAGTAACAGTTTGTCCTCTACTTCCAGATTCTAGAAATCATGACCTACATACTCCTCTGCCTTGAATTTTGCAGACTTACTATAGCTTTCCTTCAGTGGAGTTGCATGGGAACTATACCTACCCCCTTCTCAGATGAAGGGCCTCTGCAGGCTTTGTGTCTATGTCCTTCCTGGAATTCCATTTATCAACTACACAGCTCAAAAATGACCTGCTGGATCATTTTCCTGCAGCTCACTATTCACCTTGGCTCACAATTCTCAAAAAAATTATTTTCTTAAAGCAAAGGATTATTTTATTCTAACATAAGACAACATATAAAAAGGATTTTAAACTTCTAAGTTACCTGTATTTACATCTGGTTCAGGTTATGTCTAACCATCTACCTGGCATCAGCCCTAGCAAATTAACTTTGCAGATACAAGGTTTAGAATTCATTCCTTTTAGCTGCCTCTTGCAACAAATCCCAGCAATATAATTTAAATCCAACAGAAATCCTAATACTCACAGGGTTGACCTAGGCTGCCAAATTTATCTATTGATTTGAAGATGGCTTGAGGTATGGCATCAAAACTTATTTATTCTTACATTCTTAAGTGTTGGCAGATGAGTTGCTCTCATTCCATTGTTTTTTTTCCTGCCTGCATGCAAACAGCCTCTTCTTGGATTAACCCTTGGATTAACTCCCTTACAATAATCAGACAAACACAGATTGTATTTACAGATTGCTACAGAGAATCCCCATTTCTGCTGCAGTAATAACCAATATATATATATAAACATACACACACACACAGAATTTTTCTGAACCACATACTCAAAGAAGCCACCCATACCACACAGAAGTCAAAATTAAACAAACACCTAACTGCTTTCAGAAATTTTCCCTGTCTGCATAATTATAAAATACCAGGATAGTGCAGGCAGATTTTCTCAAAACCACTTAAATGCCATATTTTGAGTGAGTGCATTACTCACCAGTGGGCATGTATTCCCACCAACGGCCTGCACAGAGATCCACAACCTTCACTACTCGCAGATAAAGAGTGACTGCTTCCTTCAGCTTCCGGGACAGGCATTCCATGCACATGATATCCTGCAAGGGAAGGTACCTTTGGGAGAGGAAAAAACACCCCTATGTTTTATAAAAGGTGGATCTTTTTGACTTTTTTCCAAACTAAAGAACATTCCCAAGCATGGCTACACAAATTCATGTATTTCTAACACGTACTAACATTTAACTAAACAGAACTTTCAGACTGGACTCTCAGAAAGTCTGAAACTTTGCTAAGCAGAACGACTCACCAATTATTTGTACTAAATGTAAGATATTTAAGATAAAAATAAAGTATTAAGATGCACAGGTTTTAGATGCTTTAGCTCTCTAATAAATACTGCTGACCAAATCATTTGCCACAACAGTACTTCCATTATCTAGTAAATACTAGCATGCTGAATTTGCAAGCACTTTGGAGAGAGCTATGGTTTTTAAAGAACCTGTCATTATGTTTTGAATAGAACTGAATGAGCATCTTGGAAAAGGACTGTACTATAGGGAAGATTATATACTCATCAAAGTTGCCTTCTACACATCATGAAGCAGAAGCAAGGATTACAAAAGATTCACCTCAACCATGTACTGCCTCAGGTACACTTCTGCACTGAAATCAATTGAAACACTTTTTTAAATATAGGAAAGAATATAATATTAAGCAGTAAATTGACTTTGGACAAGCTGCTCACCTAAAGATGTGGCAAAGCACCTCATGAGAGAGTTGGTTCATGTAATCTTTTGGCTCATCAGCTTTGGCAGACTCGGAGCCTTCCCTGTTCACTGCGCATGGTTTCACATTTTTCCGCCGGGGACCCATATTTGCAAAGATTTCTGATGAAAGAAAATGTTCACAATGTTATGCAATTAAAAGAGCAAATGGACAGAGAGCAGAGGAGCACACACCTGTGAAGACTTGTTTACAAAAAACCCAGTAAAATCTGCCAGTAAAGATAAGTTCCAGTACAGCGGAATTAACTAAGAAAGAGAAAAGTTCTTCCAGCAAGTTTTGGTTTACCTCATACATGAAGTCTCAGACATAGCCTGTGTTATTAAACTAAAAAGTCCCTTTGAGCTACCAGAAACTGACAAAGAGGTAAATCATCACAGGTTTAACAAGATATCAGTTTTTTTTGGTGAATAACATGTCTTCAGAGATACCATCCACACCCTGGCTGATCACAACAAATCAGAGGAAAGCTGTGGAGGAACTACAGAGTTTACCAGGCAAACACCCACTGAACATATTCCAGTGAAATACAAAGCCCAAAGACTCTGCCTTGCAGGAAAATATGGAATTTTCCTTTCAGGAAAAAAAAAAAAAAAGGTTCCCACTGATAATGAAGAAGAAAATAAAATGCCCTATTAATGGTCTTCAAACTACCTCTTCTTAGAGGTTACAATACCAAACACAACATCCAGGCTGCTTGGTTAAATATCAAAGTTCAAGAAAAACTGAAAGACCTTTCTTCAGCAGCAATGTGTAGGACAACCTTTCCTTTTTCACTTCAATGAATTAACGTGTTCGTGTCTACATTTTCTTCTGCACCAGCATACAGGCACAGAACTGAAATAACGTTTCATTCAAAAAACATATAAAGTGATTAAAAGCAGAAAGTAAGTAAGTAAAATAAATACAAACCTAATGTTAACATGAGAAAAAGTAAGTTAACACCTCATGCAGATGAACAGCATGAGAAAAGTCTTCATTACTGCTATTTAGCTGAGGAATGCTTTCTGGTAAGGAGGGTAAAGCATCATTAACTCTGTAAACCTGTTTAACAGGTTGAATACCAAAATTCAGTGGATGAGGAGAAACAACTTTAAAAAAAAGACACATTTTGGAAAACTGCACAAAGATGCATCTGTTACAGCATTCAAAGTGATGTAAATATAACACAGGGTTTGTTTTGCATTACATGGAACTGCCAACTGAAAACAAATACAAAATATCCCCCAGAAATAGAGAAAAAATGGAAAGAGAAAAAAATTGCCTTCCCCAACACAAATAATTTCTATCCTAACACAATAGTTGAAATGCTGATAACTTCACTTTGATCTAATAATTGAAAAATATGTGTTTTCACACATTTCTGTATGCATTTTAAACTATCCATTGTATGTTATCATAATTAACTTTATTTACAATTGTGATTTGAAAATAATTAGCACCTTCTGCCAGTGAACAGCATGAAACACCTTTACTGCTTTTCTGGGACTTCTCCATGTAAAGCTAAACACAGTGTTTGTGGCCTGCAAACTATTCTCTTTGGTGCACACTGAAAAGGTTTAGTATGTTTGTAATAATGCAGTGCAATGTTGTTCAATTTCACAAAGCCTCAAAATTATTTCAAACTATTTATGATCTTTGATTCTGGTGAAAACAAGCATTAGATGGATTCCCAGTGTACGTCACCTGATTGCTCAATTTGAACAGAGGGCAGGATACAATGTAAAAAAAAAATCTAGAATGATGCAGACAGAAGATGAAGCCAAATATTGCAGTATTTGGAGGACAGCAGCAAAAGGACTGTGATATAAGGTGAAAGAAAATAAAGATAACCAACTAGCATGTAAGGAAAGCCTGAGAGAAACCTCTTAAGATTTAAACGCAGTGACCACAACCTGCCCTCTGAGTTTGCCCTGCAGTTTGGTTTGGCTCCTGACATTACAGAAAGGAAAAAATAACCTTGGTCTCTTATGAGGCAGCAGTTTCTGCAAGTTACACGCACGCTCCCCCTGATACTATTTTTAAGCTAACGTGTGCAGCTTTCATGCTGCATCCAGAAGCTGACCCCATTTTCAGGAAACATCCCCTTCAGATACCTAACAAAGCTGGTAAGAGCTTCGCTCTCCCCAGATCAGTTAATTCAGGAAAGTCTCTGGATGAAAGAACAGCTCGAGGTGGTGTCTTCTCCATCACTAAGTGCTACACCCAACTCCAAAGGCCACGGGGAGCCCCGTGCCGGCTTGAGAGGGAAATGTGGAGAGAAAACAGCGAGGTCTGGAGAGCGGTTTCAGAAGAGCTCATTGTGGGGTGAGGGACGAAAAGAACAAGTTTATTTTGTGCTTAGATAAGCGATACAGAAGCAGGTTTTCCCGCAGCCCTCTCACCTGCAGGCAGCCCCAGCGCTGCCGAACCCTCACCGGGAGGAGGGGGGGGGGAAGGGAAGGACCGGACGGCCCGGGCCGCCCCTAACGCAGCATCTCGGGGCTTCCCCCTCTCCCCACCGCGGCAGAGCCGCTTTCCTCAGGGCCTGTCACACCGGGGAACGGCGCTCACCCGCCTCAGGCCGGCCCGGCCCGGCCCGCCCCGAGGCGACAGCCCCAGCCCGGCGAAGGGGGACAGCGGCAACAGCCCCACC
>JAAWXA010000026.1:2568452-2696184 GCA_038090715.1 Florisuga fusca | reverse complement strand
GGTGGTGGTGGGAAGGGGGCTGGGGACTGAGCGCTGAGCCGCAGTCTGCTGCCACTCGTCCCGTCGCGACGGGTGGGGCTGTTGCCGCTGTCCCCCTTCCCACCACCACCCACCTCCAGCCCGGCGGTCCGTACCTGCCCCTCAGCTCCGCGCTGTTATTGTGGCCCAGGGGAGGGCTGACCCTGGCAGCCGCTTCCTGCGCGTCCCCTTCCGCCAGGCCCCGCCGCGCTTCCGCTCACACTTCCGGCGCCGGTAGGAGGCGGTCGCTCGGCTGCCCCCTTCCGCCGCCATCTTGGGGGCAGCGAGGGGCGGGAACGCTGCTGCTGCCGCTGCCGCCGCCATCTTGAGCGCGGCGTCCCCCCGGGGCCGCCATGACGGTGGTGGCTGCAGGGGGAGGGGGTAGCAGGTCCCCCTGTCCCAGTCCCGGTGTCACCTCGCCCTGCGGCAGCCGGGTGACAGGGCAGAGAACTCCACGTTCAGTAGCACCGGAGCTACAGGGGGATAAAGCGAATGTTTTGAAAGAGACGGAACTGAGGGGACGCTGAAAAATGGGTGGGGAGATCCGAGAGGGCAGCAGCAGTCAGGCGTGTGGCGGTGTAACCCTGGGGCTCTGCGGGGTGAAACACACAACTCTGGGAGATCCCTTCGCACACACAGGGAGAGGAATGTAATTTATAAAACTGACACCCTGCCCCACAGCTCTGTTTGAACTGACAGGAGATATATTATCTCAAAAGGCTGCAGCCCAGCCCCAGTAGTCTCGCAAAGTTGCCCTGAGCAAAGTGTGTTTGCATCATTTTACGGGTCGGTATTTGGAGCATCTTTTAAGCAGGGCATTTTGACTGACCCCAGTGGAAATCACAATTTACTAAACATCTTGGAGTCACATTTCTTGCAAACCCCAAGGAACTGAGTAACAAATCCCATTTATTACTGACACTTCATTGTTTAATTTTTTGTGAAGAGACAGGCAAAGAGTCAGTTAACCTGGTTTAATGATCATCTCAGAATCATCCACAACACTGTGACGAAATAGGAAGTGACAAAAATTTTTAGTTTGACTTTGCAGAATGAGTTACAGAGAAAATATTAGGAAAAAAACCACATGGTATGAGGAAGCACTGAGACCATCTTTTTTGAAGGTTCATACCACAAATACATGCAGTAGTATTCATGTTGAATTTGACATTATTCTTAATTACCCCAACTGTGAAATGGCTTCAGGAAATGCTCCTGTTTTGCTTAAAATAGTATATTGGAAGCTATTTTCATGACTACAAAATAAAATAATGACTCTGTCCAAGGCTTTTTTGTCTTCATCCCTCAACTAATTTCTAGTATCACTACTGCTACCTACTGCAAAGACAGCAGGAACATCTATTGGCGAATACTGCATACAATGCATCACTATAAGATTCTTTCAGTATAGGAAAAATTTTTTAAAAAGCAGAAGGCAGCATACAGCAGGAAGAGAATGACCCAGTGACAGAAACACATGAAGGATAAACTGAATTTAAGTTTCCTTACTGAAGGAGAGGAACTGGTGCCACCAATACTATTGCTGAACATAGAACAGTTGGTAACAGCTCTGCAAAACTGGGACAGAACCTCCTCCTGACAATCACTGTGGATTTTAGAACTGCCAAAAGCAGAATCAAAAGCATTCAGACTCCAAAACGTGGGGAAAACAGGCACATGAGGCCTCCACTGAAAATAAAACAGGGAAAGGGAAACAGTAGCTCATCCAGTGGCACGATTCAAATCTTGTAATGCTCGTTCTTGCTCCCCACACAACCACAGGTGAAGGGCACACATTTAGTGGCACTGAGGTAGGATGGCAAAAAGGACACAAGAAACTAAAAAAGATGGTCAGGGCAGTCTGGTTTAACTGTCATTTAAACTTACACGTAAACACTCATGGTATATGAATGGTGAGGTGGTTACAAGATAGACAACAGAAACAAAACCAGCCTCTTTCTTCCTCTCTCCACTGCTACATATGAGAAAGTCTAGAGATTGAGGCACTTAATTATATATAAAATAAATCCCAAAGCAAAATAATTAGGAACTAGAGATGCTGAATATCCCTCAGTTAAAATATTGTTCTTTTCTTGATCAAATTTCAAATAAAACAGCACACTGCATTACACTGCAAACTGAGAAGTTTATAAAGTTAAGAAGCTATTATTTCTTAAGTCAATAGTAGAACATTGGTTTTGCTTCCTTTTATCTAGGGTGTTGAGACCTCTCATTTGGAGATCATAGAGCTATTTGTTCACGCTACAAGTTCATATTTTAGTGAGGTTTCATAATCTCATTTCTAACACAAGTATTATTGAACTGAAAGTAAAAAACCCAAGGGCATTAATCCTTCATTTTATGCTTTAAAAAGAAAAATCTACTACCAGCAGATTCTCAGTACTTACCAGTCTCCTAAAGAGATGTTTCTAAGCTTTAATCTTCTGAGACAATGAATGTTCTTCACCCCAATTCATGACAGTATTAAGTGCTAACTACATACCTAGTGGCTAGCAAAACCTCATCAACATTTCAAAGCTTAAAGCTTCTAAGGGCACTGCTTATTAAATACCCATCTTGCACCAAACAGAAACTTTAAGCTGAGCAAATCTTCTAAACTCATTTACAGCATTATCACTCCTCACCAATAATTTATATATCACTTTTCTTATATCTGCTCTTAACCCATCAACACAAGTCATGGAAAATGTCTTTGCATACTCAAAACCCCAACTTCCAAGAAGTCTTCTCTGTATTTTTAGGAAATCGGTAGTTAATGTGTCTCACCTGCATCACTGAGACAGCAGTGAGTATTTTGGTCCTCTCTCCACAGGTGATAACTGGTAAAAGTGAATCAAAGGGATTCTGACTTACAGAAGAGAAGCTGCCAAGATTAAAATATCTACCCTCACATTTCTGTGTCTTCTTTACATAGAAATATTCTCTTTTAATAAAGTTACACTTTGAATGAATTTAATCTATTTTCTGACACACAGATGTCCCTCAAGAACATTTTGTATAACCTTTGGGGTTAGCATAGCACTGATACTGTAAAATATTTACTTCTTATTGCTAATATTTACTGTTGTCTGCCTGTCTCACTGAAATGCCACCTTGCTGTCTGTATCTGTATCTGGATGTTACAGCTCATCCCTGCACTGGCATACTTCAAATACAGAGGATTCTGGGACTACCTGTCTGTTCCCTTTAGGGAAGGTGGTCTCAGCTTGGACAATTACACATCTCTTTGCAATAGGATAAAGTTTCCAGATCCATAGCACTCTTCCCTATCAAAAATTCTCAAGACGTCCACTAAAATTGCACTGAAGTGTGGTCTGTGGAAATAACTGCAGCTTCAATCCTTGCAACGATGTGGAAGTGGAAACCAGTCATGAGAGAGGATACAGCACCAGCAAGAAGCCTGTCCTTCTTTTGTTGTCCCCTGTGTCTCATGAAATCATTTTCCTTCCATCTTTGCTGGAACAAAGGGTAGAGGTGTACTGTGCTTCTCCCAGGAGGTGGCACCTGAGTGGCATGGATGGGAAAAGAGCTTTCCACAAAAGGATTTCCTCTTCTGCAAAACGGGGAGGAAATTTTGCTTCTTGAATGATTTTTTGCATGGAAATCAGTAATACTTGAAATGGAGAAAAGGGGGGAAAAGCTGCCAAAAATCTTTATATGGAGTTTTTCATGTGTTAGTCCAAAAACCTGAAAGTCATTAACATAAGTAAGGATGGTGAGGGAATAAAGTACTTAGAAGGTTAACAGAGATCATTTCATTTCCATTCACTTTAGTGTTGGTCTCTTTTGTTAGACATTGATGGTTGCCTCAGTGGAATTGAAGGAAAAAGTGAGACATTGTTTGGAGTTGACATAATGATAGTATGAAAACTAAGCAGAACAGAAGAAAACTAGAGATTATAAGCTCCATGCCATAGAAAATGTTTGGAATAGGATTCATGGGAAATATTCCTAGGAAAGTCTGTCTAGTCCACATTCCTTGATCATCTTCATGACTATTTGTTTTGCTTCTCATGACAGATACATGTTTTTCTCCACGTGGCTTGTTAATGCAGAAGAGGACTACTACATTACTACTAGCACTACTACTAGAATACTACAACTATTTCTCCTTAAAAAAAAATAAAATCTGTATTTCCTCAGTCAGCAATTTCTGTTCCTGCTCCTTGGTTAATACATTGTCTATCTGTTCATTGTTGCTTAATACTGAAATACAAAGCTTTGATACTCTAATATTCTGCATTGTAATTTTTTAAGCTTTGGGGAGAGAGGGCAACATATGTCTTAGATCATGTGGGAATCTGCATGTTTTCTGCAAAACTAATAGGATGGCATTCCCATCTCCTTTCCCATTAAAGGTGTTGAATCTGCTGAGAAAAATTATTTTTTTCTCTTTTTCTAAGCTTATGTACTAACGTGATCAGAGCTAATTTAGCACCCTATCCTGGTTGTTTACCTGTTCCCTTAGCTCAAGACTGGATTTAATCCTCTCCCATCTATTTTTAATAGAACCAGTTGAAGATAGTTGCAGAACAAGAGATTGCCATGAAAATGCAAATTCAATAAAAACCTAAGCTTTTTAAGATGTCTCTTTCTTGGCATGTGGCTGAAATGAAGAGTGCCCTCTGGCATTTTGGTGGTGACATTTTTTTACCAGTTCTCTTAGCAGCCACAAGTTACAAAGTCCTATGGAGTAAATTCTTAGATTTTAAGATTAAATAGTTGAAAATGTCTCCTCTTTACTTCTCTAAGATGTGACACTACAGGCTTATTTGTTTTTTACATAGTATTATTAAAAGATTGAGAAACACCAACTAGAAGCACTCAGCTAACATGAGAACTTTTGAGCTTTTTAGTGCAAACAGCAGAAGCAGTATCACGCTGGTTTTAGAACAGGGTTAGAATGGTGCTCTCCAGGCTGACCAGACACCATAATGAAGCCAACCAAATGTGAATTCTATTCCATTAAACTTCACCAGTCAGCCACCTGGTACTGTCTCCAATCCAGAGACATGGGATTCCGGTCTGATCTGAAGAATGCTTTATGCAATAGCAACTGTGGAGCACAGATGTCAAGTTTTCGTCTTGCCCTTGATGTCTTTAAGAGTGTAGTTACTAGTGTAAGGGTAAGGAGACCTGGAGGTTGGCTCCAGATCACCCATCTCTGATATGTAAGAGGATTTGATCCAAGTGGCTACATTGCCTCCCAGTAGTTTGTTTTCCATGTCAGTCTCTGAGGTCTCAGGGAGAGGGTCCATCTCCTGAGCTCATGGAGCTCCAGTGCTCTTCATCTGCTCTACTTACACGCTAGAACACTGGCAGTAACAACAGTGTCAGAAAGTGACAATAACAGCAATATGAGTAAATACATTGCAGGCTTAATGGACAAATTCAGCATTTTCTTTTCTAGGAATCCCAGTCACCTGATTTTTAGGCCTGGATTTCATTACCTCTTGTCACAGAAGTGGAAAAAAATATGTTGCAAGACCTTATTATGAAATCCCTTCATTCCTCTCTGCGTATAAACAGTCACATCAATGATACATGAGTACCTTTCAGTGCAGAGTTTTGAAAACTCTAGTGCTCAATGACTGCAAGATCTGTTTTTCCATTCAATACCACTATCTGACTACCTCCTAATTTTCTAGCAGACATGACCTGAGCTGTTTCAGCAGCTCATTCAAGCTACGTACATTTTTCCTTCCCCATACTTCTGCCATTGCTTGACCATGCAAACTTGACTGTCCAGATTGTCTAGCCACTTCAGCATTTTCTTCAGATGTCATTTAGAGTAATTTGCAAATCATATTCTTTGCTCTGGTATGCTTTTCAGTGTTATCTGCAGCTATGGGCCAGCACATCCATCAGCACATGATACTTGCAGAAACTGATGAAAAGCACAAAGACTCCTTGTTGGAAAGTGCTGCTCTCCAGCTGCTCTTGTCTACTGTTTCACATCAGAGACTATCAGAAACAAGTCAGGAGCCTTCCTATGGGCCTGTGGAAGATGCAGGAGCCTGGGGTGGACAGCCTCAGACTTCCAACTTACAGGGCCCTGATTCACCCTTGTAGATGTGCATTGGCTGCACAGGAAACATTGTATCTTAGTTTTGGTCTACAAACACTGTCAAATACCTCAATATACTAAAGCAGGTGGTATGAATATTCATTTATGCTCTAACAACCAAGCTAGAAGGCAGAAAATATCCCCAAACTGCCTGCTGGATTTTCTGACAAAAATAAAACAGAGTAGAACTTTGTTTTCTCAGTTTGATCTTTTTCCCCTTGTTTTTATCTCTTTCAGTCAAGACATGTTCAGAGCAAGATGTCCTGTTGTGAGAACCTTTTCAGGTTGACTATCCAGAGCCACAAGCCTTTGAACTATGGGAAACTTGTACAGTGTTGCCTTGCTCATTTGCATCCCCACTGCCTAACTGCTGGCACCTGCTTTCCAGGCCAACAGAATTCATGGTAGTGAGCCTCTCGGCCCTTTGATACTCCAGCAATATTCATCCAGCACTGGAATGGGTAGGCTTCTTGGTGTCTTCCCCTCAAAAGCAAGGACATGCCCTTCTCTCCCCATTTTCCATTCCTTTGAGGTGTGAGTCTTACTCCAGCCCAGCTTCTGTACTCTGGAGTACAGAAATGATAAAAAATGATACCCATGTTCCAGTTCCAAAATTTTCTTCATGTGTAAGACCAGTAAAGCTTAAATCCAAAATGTATCAGAAATTAAAAGAATCATTAATGATCATATTTTAATTTAGCACTGAGGCCTGCACTGAAGCCTGTACAGTCTCACAGATTACCAGACTTGTTTCATTGAAGGTGAAAAACCCAGATTTCAGGGTAAATTCCAGTAACATGAGGCCATCTAGAGCATATTATCAGCGTTACAACTTTTGTCTTCCTGGCTTCAGCTTTTTTTTTCTCTGGCCCTGGCTCCTGGTCTATGATTATTTTGTATAATTTTGGAAATAGCTCACGTGTGAGTAACGTATGCAATAAACTTATTCTCTAGAAAGGTCACCACACACAAAAAAGAGTCAACATTTATTTTAATAAACATGCAAACTAAGTAGCTAAATAACATGTAAGAATCAGGACTGCACAAAGTTAGAAGAAAAATGAGTCTAAGAGTGAAAGCACTGCCTATAAAAGTTGGAAAGAAGCATCTGCAAAAGTTTCTGGGCAAATGAAAGAAAACACTTCATCAAGAAGAAAAACAGAGACAATGCTTGCACTAACTTGTGCCCACTAAAATCAGGTGGCATTGTCAGAAGATTTGAACATTAACTGTTCAGACAAATATGTAATGAAGGGCTCAGTTGAAAACAAACTTCCTGCAGAAACACGAATGCTCCTGAGAATCCCTGGTGTCAATCCCAACACTCAGAAGCAGAGAAAAGCAGCAGATGACAGCATAGGTGAAAAGCCTTCTTTGGGCTTTATTTGTTATCATCAGGACAGGCAGGATGAATGAAATTAAGAGATCATGATGAGGCAGTGTAAAGCTGTTCTCAGCACTCTTCTGTCACACAGAATTCATTCAGCATGTCCCTGCTTGCTTCACGTGTAAGGTACCTCCACTTTTCCTGCAAAGGAAAGGAAGGACATCGACATTATGAACAAAAATATCTCTCCCAAGTCCTCAGCCAACCAATTGCCAACAGAGAAGACACTATAAACATATGTAGCAGACAAGTAGGCACTGATCTGTAAATAGTTTTCTTTTAAAACTTGTGTACTTTATCCATAAAAATGAGTGCATTCCCAGTGCCACTTTTGAATTCTTATATGAACTGTTTGGGTCCAGACGCCTTGGTGTCCTCTGTTGCTCATGGGACCCTTCTCTTTACTGTCTGACTTCTACAGTTTCTGCTAGAATTGGAAGTTGCTCACACAAATGTCAAGATCATTTGTTTAGATCAATGGAACCTTATTGGTGGGAGAAGCAATTAGTCTATAAATATCAAGCAAAGAAGCAGACAAGTAGTGATCCTCCAAAACATTACAGCACTTCAGTGGAATGGACATAGCTGATAACATCTCAGATTCTGGCTTGTTCAGGAACAATTACGTAGTATTGTACTTACAGAACTGCTTTGCAGAAAGAACATTTGTTGTTGTATGTTTTTCCATCAGAGCCACAATAAGGTTGATAGAGCCTTTCGCAGTAAATAGGTCTTCCTCTCTCTAACCTCTTGTATTCACTGCAGTCTACCTGAAAATACAATCGTTTTCTTTTAATCCTTCCCTCTCACATGCTCTGTTCACCTACAGAAATATAGGTGGTGTCTTTGGACAAGCTCGTCAGCTGCTCTAGTGCAGCACAGTGGATGGGGCTCCACCATCTGACAGGTCAGGTATGATGACATGTCAGGTACTGAGCACCTTCAGGGACTTCACTGTCTGAACAAGAATCACTGGAAAAAGTACAGCCCCTTTCCCATCAACATAAAAGTTGAGGCTTCATATTTTTTCTACCCTTGTCTAACAATTGTCTACCAATTTCTACCATTTGTCTGTAAATCAGATGAGATTCATTTTCAAGGTTGTGAAGGGTTTCTGTCTCTTTATTGCATGAGTATCAGCTCTTGAGCCTTTGGTGAAAGGCTCTGCCCAGGCAGAATTAAGCAAAGTCCTTATTTAAACATTAACATGAAAATAAAATGTTGAGACAACCTCATCTGATAGTGGGACTGTATTCATTGGTAAAAACTGGAGTGCAAACTAATAAAAGAAATGGCTGAAAATTCTCCTGGTTTTGGAGCTCAATCATCTACTGTGAAGTGAATGTCATTCCAGGTAGTTGACAGACAAGGAGTCCCTTGTGCAGTGCTTATATTCTATTTAATGTGCTGCTTGTCATCCTCAAAAGCCTCAGATTTGCTTGCCTAGGAAATCACCTGTTCCTATAGTGCTGTTGTAATCAAAATTTGTTCAGCTCTTTTTGCTGTTATTCTAGTGACAACTTAGAGCATATTGATCTTCACAGGGGACAGGGCAGTATAACTGAAGCTTTTCCTTTCTGAAGATCTAGCCAAAATATTTATTGTAATTGTATATATTAAAAAAAAAAATACAGCCTTGGTGTTCTCTTATTACAGCCTGAATTTCCCCCCCTTCATTTCAACTCTTTGTGAGGGACTGCAGTATTACTTCAGCTAAGTCCTGTAATTTACTACAAATTATATGATTGTTTTTATGCTTTGTATGGAGGATAGATACTCCACCACAATCAGAGAGAAAATAAAAAGTACATGATTTAGAATCTTAAAGTCACCAAAAAAGCCTTCCAGTGTTATCACCAGATAAATATTTTCTTTTAAATCTTGATTTATCTGACTTCAAATTTGGCCTTGCCCTATTCCTTGCCCTAAATGCATTACAGCTAAACAAATCTGGAAGCTGTCAGTGCAACTCTGTGGAAACCACTTATCTCAAACTCAGGCATTTCTCTCTGAAATTTCAATATTTTGACAGCATTTAATTAAGGCTTAATTAATGTTTTTTCTGACTTCATGTCCCTTGTGTTGTTACGAACTACATATTTGTGTCCAGAAACAAAGGAGACAATTACTCACCTCACTCTCCTTGGCAGCATCTGCAAAACAAACAGAATCACAAAAGATAAAATTTAAAAAGCGTTGATAAACATTCAGTTTTCAGCTGGGATGTTTTCACCTGTAGCAGCCCTTCCACCACCACCAACTCTCCTACCTCCTTGAAAGCAAATACTGACATTGCTCTTCAGTGGTTAAATAAGGTACAGGGGTCAGGACCATTAAACAGCTGGACCTTTTTGTGTCATTTACCTTAGAAATCTATGTCAGCTACTCTAAGAGCCTTTGTTGTCAGAAAGAATGAAGGCTCTTGTTCCCCTTTTCACCAGAGAAAGACTGAAGACCCAGGAGTCAATGTTATGATCAATGGTCAGTGTAGTATTGAGCATAACTGGGTTTTAACTCCCTAGCTTATTAAAAAAAAATAAAAATCATGTGTAGCTGTAAGCAAATCAGATGGCCCTTTTATACTTTGATTTTATGTCAATAATGAGGATAGTATCTTCATTAAAATATGATTATATATAATAATAACCATATATAACAGTGATAATACAATTCAGATCATAATACCACTTTTTAAAGTGTTTTGCCTTGCCATTTGATATTAATTCTAAACTATCTGACAGAAGGACAGGCTCCTATTCTGTATACCCATGGCACCTAGCAGAATGGAACCCTGTTCTCAGGTGGGGCATTGAAAAGCTGCTTCAAAACTATGATAATTAACACCACCCAGAAAGTAATCAAGTAACGTTGGCATGTCTCCATTATGGTGACACATTTGTTACTTTCTTTAGGAATGTGTGTTGTTCCCCTCCTGTCCTGTAATTGTCATTCTGTGGCTTCCAAGGGATAAAAGTTATCAGGCAGAGGCTTCTGTACAGAAGGAGCAGAAAGAAAATACATTATGATGTTAAAGGCAATGCAGCTCTAGCACTTGTATTTCTGACTGAAATTAGCTATTTTTGTTCCTGAAAGTCATTGAGCTTTCCAGTGAATCTGTCATGGAGTTGTTTGCATCTCCTCATCAAATAAAGTTGTCCAAGGTAAAGAAAACTAACATAAACAATGCTCCGTGTCAGGTTTCAGTCTATGCTACCAGGAGTTTGGCTGAGCTTCCATTATTCTGGAATTGGACCAGATTTAACCCACTTCCACAAAAAAAAAACAAACAACCAAACCAAAATTCTTTTTCCTATGGTAACCTTTTAGTCTTCACTATGTCTTTGGGAGTGAATGCAAAAAAAAGGTGTGGCTCAAAAAGTATAGATCCATAAAGTTTTAATGCAGAGAAGATAAACTAGGAAGTTCGAGGGAGGGATTTGCTGGAATTTTTAAGAAAGCAATATTTATTTGTTTTTCTGTAGTTTATGAAACAGTGTTTGAAAGAACAGTTTCTATCAAAAGCATGACATTGTACTGAATTTCACATTTTTTCATAAGAATTTTGGTTTTGAGATAAATTTCAAAGTAAACTATCAAAATTGGAAAAATATTCTTTTGTTTCTTATTTTTTTGGTTTTGTTTTTTAACATTATCTTTTTTTTTCTTCTTTAACATTCATAATACTACTGCACTGGTACATTTCTAGTAGAGAAGATTTGGACTCTCCTCTTTCAGTTATGCTAAATGCATTCTTTTTCTGTATCTTTTTTATCAGAGCAAATTTTTTTTTTTTTAACTTTCATTCAGTTAAAAAAAATTACTGAATGAAGCTTCAGTAAATTCCTCCCAGCTCCCTATTTGAGGCAACCTGTGCCTTAAAGCTCTTTCCACCCTCACCAACTAACATCATAAAGAGGTTATTCACAGCCATATAATGTGGTCCATGCATCATCAACTGTCTCCTGCTTGGTCAGTTTGGCAGGAGAAGGACCTCACTGGCTGCTGGGTCCCCAGTCAAATGGAAGAAAAAAACCCAAGTAGGTACCATCCTGCTGTAGTTCTGAGACTTTTTAGTTCACTTTTTAGTTACAGTGCAGAATGCATCTCTGATTCATGCCAAAGAATAGGTTTCATCTGCTCAAGTTGGCAGCTGTAAAGCTGGTGGAATATTGCTTGCTAAATAGTGCACAGGCATAAAATTTGCTTTCTGCCACCCCAGTGCTTACTTTCCCTGTAGACTGAGAAGCTTTCATTTTTCAACATTAGAACAACAAAGGAAGAGGAATTAAAAGAGGTTACTCACTTGCTAAGCAAAGAACTGCCAGGGTGAGGAGCACAAAGGTGCCTGTTATCTTCATGGCAGACATGGACTCTTGGCCTGTTTCACAGCCAAGCTGTGCTCTAAGTATTCCAGAATGCTCTTAGCTCAAATGTGTACTTGTGTGTCTGTGAAAGCAGATATATATATACATATACACCAAGAGCAGGAACTCTGATGAGGAAATATCTCCCTTGTAGGGAAGATAATTAGAAGGAGGTGTTGGCCATGGGTAGAGTCAGTAAGAATGTCTTCTGTACAGTGTGAAGTTCATAAGTACAGGGCAAAGCTGAGTGTCATAGCATGGATTGTGTTGATACAGGAGATGTATTGTACTTTGGCTAATCCCCTTGCCTAATTAACTGTTCCATCTCTATTAGCGAGTTTAGGAAGTGAGTCAATAAGGTGGTTACTTGTTGCTGTTCTGTTATTGCCATATTGACCCTAAAAGCTCAGGGAAAAAAGTAATTCTTACTGAGTGTGTTTCAGAAGATTCATACCTGAATCTGAAATGCTTAATTCATATTCTCTTGGAATTTTGGAGACCCTTGTCACTAGCTGTGGATAGAGGCAGTGCTGGTTAGTATGGCCATATACTGAGCCCTTTCAAACTGCTCTGTGGTAGTAGTTGCTGCTTGGAAAAGTTTGTGTTTCCCATGACTGTCACCCTCACATTCACACAAAACCCAGAAGACGCCTCAAGTCTTAACTGAAGTCTTCTTCCTTGTTCTTCTGCCTTTAAAGTTCTGCTGGTTTAGAGATCAGAGGCAAAAAATTTTGACAGAGAGAGCAAAGATATCGTGTTGTACTGCCGAGGAAAGAGAAGTGATGAGTTCACAGCCCTGCAGAGCTGCTGCCTACTTTGCTGTCATGGAGATATGGAGATTCCCTCTGCTTGCCTGTCTTCTCCTTTGTTCCTATTTCCAGTACAATAGGTGTCATATCATGTGGGAGTCTTTAAACAAATCCAGGATACCAGTGTCTTACTGGCTTAATAGGCATAATTTTCTTTTATAAGACAGGCCAGAGCCAGAGTCACAATGGGAAACTCAGATCTGAGTCTAAATTTTCATAAAGTTCAAAGTACTGTGGAGTTTTGAGCCTGTAGTTTTGTTTGAACCCAGCCTTTCAAAATTGCCTTCTCTTCAGTGATTTGCAATGCAGATGTGCAAATTGTCTCAATACAACATGCACCATTGCAATTCACAGTATTTCAGTGATCACCTTCCTTACAGCAAGACATCCTTCAGCTTTTTCCCTGTGCAGGAGTTTGTGATATCCTAACCTTACTAAGGCAGAGGGAATGAAATTTCTTACAAAAAAAATTGTAATATATCAACTAGACTTGGGGTCCCACTAACTTAGGTAGAAACTGAGGGATATGAATCATTTTATCTTTAAGGAATGCAGGTAAAGAATAAAGAATAGGTGTTTAATTTCTAATCACTTTATGAGATGGAAAAAAAAAATGCTGTCAAATTCCAGTTCCAGAATACGTAAAGATCTGGTTGGAAGTGGAGACCTGAAGACTTTTATTTTAAATACACTTATTTAGTGATTTGATTTTAAATTTGTCATTGTTCTTGATGTGTATGTCTGTGCGTATTCCTGTGAGGTGGAGATCACAAAAGAGAAGTTTGAGTTGTTCTGGGTTCTACTGCTCAGGGATGTAAGTGAAATTTTTGTTATGGAAAGCCCAAAACTTCTGAAAAGCCTGGCACAGAGCATGTGTAAACTCATAGAGCATATTCAGGACACGTTTGTTTGTTGATAGACAACTACCAGCATTATACAACAAGAGCAAAACCCAGGACAACCCAGAAGGTACTTCTGGTCTGAACAGCTTTGAGCAAACAAGAGTCTTCAAACTATAAAACTGCAGCTTGACAGAACATGCAGGTGCCTTGACACTGGTATGAGGAAATCTGCCACGTTAGTTACAGTTGCTTGCCTAAGATGATGCTACAGAAACCTCAATATCCATTCCATCCCTCTTGTGGAAGAATAAAAACATTTGTTTGCAGTCTTCTGACTTGACGTAGGAAGATTTTCTAAGGACCATCATAGAAGGCTTTTGGAAGTGTGAGGGTGCTAATGAGGGAGGCAGTTTTTGGGTCAGATTTTTCTTAGCATTTGAAAATTACTTTGCTATTGAACGGATCCCTGATGCTTATTCTATGACCCGTAGCAGGAAAGCCACGGTGTGAATGTTTTCTTTCTGGTGATGTTTAGGTGGTTTGATTAGGACTTTTAAATCAAATTACGATTCATTTTCTATGCAGTGGAACTTAAGCTTTGTAGGGCTTGCCCAGACCACTTAGATAAAAGGAATAGAGGTCTGATGAGCTGTGACATGTTCCAGGGTGTGCAAATAGCAGCTCTCTAGAAGCAGGGCACAGTAGAAGGTCAGCTGTCTTGAAGATTTGTGAGGAAAAGTGTCATAAACAGGAAACAACTGCTTTGCTTATTGTGGTGTGGTAATGCTCATATGCAAAAATCTCAAAATGAAATTCAGTAGAAAGTATTGCCACAGAGCAGTTATTGCAACTCCAGTTTAAAAGGATACCGAAGTATCTCAGCACCTAAATGCCTGGTTTTAAGAATGGACAGAATGCACACCAGCCAGCTGGATACATTATTCACCTTTTGACTGAAAAACTCCATCATCTTTCTGTCAAAACTTGCACAGACTTGTTTGCCCTGATAGTCTTCATACAGAGCTGGTCTGACAACCTGAGACCTGTCATCCTCAGGTAGGAGAAAGGTTCATCAAAGTCAGAATGCTGTCTTCAAGGACATTTCCTGGCAGATTGAGAGAAGAGTAGAGCAGTTCTGGTGGACAAGTTGAACAGGAGTCAGTGGTTTGCCCCCTGTATTGAACAAGTCCAGCTCTGCCTACTGGACATGATTAAGAACATAATTATCAAATTAAAAACCTCATAGTTTCCCACTGTTCAGCATTTCTGGAGCTTCATCTGGAGTTCTGTCTACAGTTCAGGTTCCCACAGGTTCACAACAGGTGCTGAAATATTGAATCAAATCCAGCAAAGGACCACCAAGATGTTTAGAGGGATGAAGCACACATCATACTAGGGAAGACCAAGAGAAGTGATTTGTTCAGTTTGAATGAAAAAGGAAAAGTCTTAGAATTGTCTCAAGCTACTTTGTAGGGCCTTACAGAGAAGGTGAGGTCCAGGCTCTTCTTGGAGGTACACAGTGAAAGCAAAAGACAAAAGTGCAAATTGCAGCAAGAGAAGTTCCAATTAAATATGGGGAGAACAAATTTCACAATGAGAGTAGTCAAGCATTGGAATGGGTTGCCCAGAGAGATTATGAATACTCCATCCTTGGAAATGTTAAAAAATTGAGGTCTCCTAAACTGGCCACGGTCTGGTGGTGGGGCAGGGATGTGGGGAAGCAGGTGACATCTTTGATCAATCCTGAACTGGTTCTGTGATTCTCATAGCTTCCAGCTTCTTAGGGACTTCAGAGCATATCACATTTGTTCTTTTGAGTGAGCATTTCTAGATTTGACAAAGACACAGACAGAAGAGCAGTTGGATTGATTTTAGCTACTGAAAAAAGTATTGTTTGACGGAAAACAAGTGTTCAGGTTTGTTTAGTAACAGCTGCTACCAGAGCTGGAAAAATACTCCTCTTTACCATACCTACAGCTATGTCTGAAATTCATGGCAAATATTTGGATTGAAAAATTATGAATGAAGTTTTGGCCTCATCAGCAAGCTTGTTTCCATTGAGCTGGGAGATACTTTTTGAACACATATGTTAATTTGGGCCTCTAATGGGTTTCTACTTTTATCATTATATTTTGTGTTCTCCCAACTTCTTGCCTCTTCAAGTTATTTTGAGGAAGAAAAAGCAGTTTCTTGGTGAACAAATATTTGTTCACTTTAGTAGGGCTGTTATATCTGATAAAATATTAGTGCAGATTTTTTCTGAGTAATTGATAATTCCTGAGTAACCAGTAATTGATATATTGCATTTATTTTTGGAGTCCCAAATGGAGCTCAAATGTAATGCCAAATATGCTGCTATTGCACGTCATTAGTTAAGTGTCTGCTCTGTTCTGCAAGGGAGGATGTGATCTGGCTGCATTCCAGAAAGCAATGATGTGCAGAAGCTTGTTCCCACTGACATCATGGAATGCCTCCCACTAAGGACACCAACAGTCATGAAAAAAGGATATAATATCTAAAAAACATTTTGACACAATCTGGGAAGAATGTACAAGATAAGTACTGATATGGTCAAGAGTAGGAATTCAGACCTCTTAGTGATTCCAGTGCATGTTTACACACAACCCAGAACACAGGCTGCTTCCCCTTTAATGTGTGTGGGTGGTTAGGGTTGTCCACCCATGTGCAATTAGTGTATCAGACTTTAAAGTCTTGCTCAATGGAGATTTGAGAACCCAGTGAAGTATTTCTTAAGGCATCAAACTGTGCCAAAACATTTGGATATTTGCCTGAAGGAAGCTGAGTTTCCCATTTTGCACACCTTAAGAAAGATCAAAGGAGTCTTTCTTTAAAATTGCACATATCAAGCTGGGACAGATCCCAGCTGAAGGGTTCATATGTTATTTTAGATATTAAAAAAAACAACAAACCAAACGTTGTGACTCTGTCAAGGCTGAAGCTGATCTTGATTCTTTTTCTTTGTGTCTTCTGACCTCTGAGACAAATTACAAGGCCGTGATACCTACTATTGTGCAACTAGCTTGTGAATCCTTTGAGTTACTTAGTGTCATGCCATTGAGGTTTCTGAACTACTTGATTCTTCACACATATATGCAAAACAGGCATTAACAGCTTAACACTTAGCACTGAATGAATTGGACAGTGAGCACTGAATAGGACTTTCTTTAAATTGCCTTTTATTTTGTATTTTAAGATTAATTTCCAGGTGTTTAGCACTATGAAGTTCTGTCAGACCAAAGTCAGTCAAACTGAAATATTTGAGGAATGGTATTTTTCTGTGTCAGAACAAGATTAGAGGACATACATTGGTTTTGCCTCTATTAAAAAACTAACTTTCATAAAAGAGAAGTTAAAATTTAATAAGAAAAAGGGAAAGGATGAAAGTCAGCATGGAAGGAGGGGTTGGTATGAAGCATTTGGACTTTAAATTTAATATGTGGTCTCTCACAGAACTCCTCATTAGACATAAGCATTTTTTTTTTCTTTTTTGCTTTTAGCAAGTGCCTGCTTCCCCAGTTCTAATGGAAGAGGCACTAAGAGAATGGCAAGCTCCTACTGCACCCTATTAGTGCCTCATTAAGTACATCAGCTATTTGTAAAGCATTCCTTGAGATGAGGAGCACCCACAAAAAGCCCTGGAGGGAATTAGTCAGTCTCTGTTCAGTGTAGATTTAGGGAGGTGTGGTAGGAAAAAACCTAAAGCCACACGTTGAATGATGAGTATGAGGAGAAAGCAGGAGGAGCTGCCCCTTTTCAGCAAATGGTGGCTCACCAAATAAGATGGGGTCCAGTAGAAGACCTATTCTGTCTCTACATGCTTAATGGCTTTCATACAAGAAAGGCCTGAGGAATAAACAGTTCTAGCGTTATGTTATTTCAGAAACTTTTTGCAATCTAAAGTTTTTTTGGGGGGAGCAGTTTTGCACATTGTGCAGCCTGACCAAATATATGTATTGTGTAATTTTTAAGGTTTACAGATTATTTGCAGTGCAACAAGGAGAGGAATTAAGAAAGAGGATTAATTGACACATCAGCTATTATTTTCTTGGCTGGATGAATTGTGTTAGGAAATTCTGTCCAGTGTATTGAGACACCTGTGTGAATAGTTTTTAGTGCTTTTTAATGTAATCTCTGGAGTTCCTCAGAGATGGGAGACTGTCTGACAATTTCTAAAGCACATTTCAGAGTCACTTGGATCCATATAAGGCCAAAGAAACGGATAATCAAGGACTGAAAGTAACTTTATGTCTTAGAGAGCAGCCATCTTACAATTGATTTGATTTCTGCAGAAAAAGAGCTGGTTTCAAGCTGTCCTTTTTATTTATTTATTTGTTTATTTATTTTTGTAGACTCCTAGTTATTTCCTTGCTCCAGCTCCTTGTTACCTCATGATCTCTGCAAGAAAAGCTTAGGTTTACCTCACCTTATGGAATCATGGCACAGAAAGGTATATTACATATTGCATCTCAGGGTAATAGGTCAAGACAGGCTTTGTCAGGATACTTGTAAATTTTGCCTGAGTATTTCTGAGAGGAAGAACTACCCTGAATCAAAACTGATGAGAGGTTTCAGTGTTTGGTTTCAATGGTGCCAGGGTTTCAACCCAGGTAGCTGAGGAACAGGAAGATCCTACTAAATCTCAGCACTGTACCAGCAGCGTAAGAGAGAAACCTCAAAGACCTCAAGGTCTGTGTCAGCCTGGTTTCAGTTGCAAACCTCCTGACCACAAAGGCCAATGTACTCAGACATTGTAAAAGAAACAATCACTACTTAGCCTGCAGAAGAGGGTTTAGAAGAGACTGATGACCAACAGGAATCACCTTCCTGTGTTGGCCTGTACACTTTCAGAGGTTTAGCTGCATTACTCAGTAGTGTTCCTTCTCCCTACAGAAACAGTGTATAATATTCTCGTAGGAAAGTGAAGAGTGATAGTAACCTTCCTTAAAACATCACAAATAAACACATTTTTCTTGTTTTCAGGTCTATTTATTATTAGCTCCTTTGTAGAATAAGCACGGTAAATTGCATTTATAGGAGAAATAAGATGTGTACACTTATTAAATACTAACAGGACTTGTACCCAAAGTACCAACAGTTTTCTGAAATTTCAGATACTTTCCACATTTCACTATTTAAATATGTTAAATTATTTCCCATTTCCAAGACTGGAAAAAAAGGAAGCGTGGTCACAATGGAAGCCTTTCTTGAATTTCAGTGGTCCTGTATCAGAGATTAAGGCCTAAATCTTCAGAGAGATTTTAATTTATGTTCCTCTCCTGCAAGTCAGGACTTGAGTGGTTTGTACAGGCTTCAACACACACTTCTGCTTCTTTCCAGATTTGGGGACACTTACACTGTAAGTAGTTCAGAACTAGGAGTTGAAGTTTTTTTCCTGAGGTTCTGTGAAGACACCTAGCACATCTTGCAATACTAAGGACATCCTTTCAAAATGAACTATAAAAATACATATTCTAAAACTCTAACTCTATTTAGATGCTTAACATCCACATATAAAACCCGTTACCACTTGCTTTCTGAAATATCAGATACACTGCTGTTAAACTTCTCAATAATCCAAGTGGCCTTAGTTTTGGTAGAAAATTCCTGACTTCTTCTGCCCTACGGTTCTCCCTGTGGCACAGCAGTTCTGAATTAATTTTACTGCCAGAAAACTCCACTGCATGGGATGCACTGGGTCACTGCATAAAGGGCCTGTAGTGACCACAAGCATGGAAGAAAAGGAGTTCTGTTTAGGAGCTGTTATATTTAAGCTCTTGGCTCCCATTTCCTCTCATCTTCATGAGAGGTGGCAACAGCATTTTCCCAACCACAGCACCTCAGAGCTGCTCCCACACCAGCACTCCCAGTGCTCCCACTGTCGCCTGGGTTCAGCTGCAAGTGTATGGTTTGGGGAGTGGTTGATCTCTCATGCAACAACCATTTGCAGTGTCCAGCAGCTGAGCAGCAGCACGATGTAAGGACAGACAGCTGACAAAACGCAGCAGCTGCTCTTTTCAGAACTCAGACCTTGCAATTCCTTCTTTTACTGAAGCTTCTGCCACCAGACAGGGAGATGAGCATGGCCCTGACACATGATTCATGGCTCCCTCATGGCACCAAGGCTTTTTCAGCTGATATAATTCAACAAAATAAATTAGATAAATAATTAAATAATCACATAAATCAATTAAATAATGGAATACTAACCCAGGTCTTTCAGTATGTTACTTCCCAAATAAATAAACACATGAAACAGTTTGAATAGCAACTGCCATCACCTGGAATTGCAATTCATATAAAATAAAAATAAATAAAAATAAAAATATAAATAAATAAATAAATAAATAGAGGCACTAATACAAAGAACCTACAGTAATAGCTGCCAGCAATGCATCAAAATACTCTGCATGTTAATATAGCCTGAGGTATGCTAAAGGTGTTTTTCAAATATGGGGAATGTAAAAGAGCTGCTAAAATCAAGACTGTCTGAATCCATTACAAAGAAAAAAAAATTTTTTGGCTTCTTAATAATCTCAAATGCAGATTTTTTCTTCTAATGGTGCTTATGTTCTTGTGGTCATTAATTCTTTGCTTTTTCCTAGGAGCATTGTGCTGTTCTCCTAGAATCTCTTACTGCTTATCTGTAAAATAAGAGAAAGGAAATTTGTGTAAGAATTCTCTTTATTTTTCTCAGAACTCGATTTTCAGTCCATTTCTCAACAAAGCTTTGCTGGTTTGAGCCCTTTTGTGAAATCCCACCACTTGATTTCTCATCCCTGCTCCTCCAGTAGAAAGTTCTTTAAGTCTTACCTGCAAAGTGAAGACCACTCACTCCAGGATGAGTTGTAATAACGATCCCTGGCCTGCACAGAGATCTTGACTTTTTTCCCAGACCTTGAAAGCTGAAGAAACTGCTCATCAGCATCATAGATCTGTGAACAGGGCTCCATCAACTGATTCTGAAAGTCAAGCAGAACGTACAATAAATAAATGGCCAGACAGATTGCAACAAGAGCATGTAACTCAAAAAACCCACTGCCAACCTGTCATTTCAAAGGCACCAATCTTCACCTACAGACATCAAAGTCTTGAGGACTTGTGAGAACTTGAGCCTCAGTAGAAGTGGCCTAAAAAGATCTCTTACCAACTGAGGGAAGTGTTGCAAAGTGTTCCAACTCTCAAATTCAAACAAAGCATTTATTCGCTTGTCTGGATTTTTCTGTTTTTATTTCTCCCAGAGTGGGAGCCCTAAAAGACAGAAGTTGTTGCTTTGCAGTATTTTTGACCTTTCCACTTAGGACTTCTGGCTGATAGAACCACTGTGAAAACTCTCTGTTTTCTTTGCCTAAGGGACTGTGCAAGTCATCTGCACTAAAATCACCGCCAGTTACTTGGGGGGTGGCCCCATCTGCTGGTAGAAGCGTGCTTGGTTTTTTTGGCAGAAAGAGACATCCTTTAGTCTTTAGTTTAATCATTTGATAATATGTAAAGATTATTACATCTGTTTACTTTTCTGATGGTTAGACCAAGAAAGAGCAGCACAGCAATTCAGGACATGTACTGAGTTCAGCTGCTTTGTGTATTTCTTTCCAGTTCTGCTATTAATTTCTTTTCCAACCTAGGCAAATGCCATACTGCTGTTGTATGGCAGCCTTTAGCCTAACCATGAGCATCAGCAAAGGAAGCAAAACCATTTTGTGATTTAAAGTTAATACAGAGAAGCAGTGTGTAGTTAACAATTAACTAATACCTGGAAAGTATTAGAAATGCTCCGTAGAAATGCTACCAAATGAGTAGTTGATTCCTTATTTGCCAATTTACCTGCAAGGAAAGTGTGAGCTGCCCAGCTACAAACAAATGACAAGAAAACCAGTGCAACAGACTTCTTGATTTGGAAACTGGGATTTTCCCACATTGGGACCCACACAGCCTACTAATGAATTAGTAAATACTTTACTCATTCTAGCACAGCTATGCAACACGGGGCACTCATACCCCACTCATACCAGGGTTGCATCCACCCCAGAGTATGTTGTGTGGATCTCACTGCCTAGGAACAAGGGTTTTTTCTGCCAAGAAGAATCTTGCCAGAGTTGACTCAGCACTTCCCTGCCCCCACCCCCCTTTTTTTTTTATTGTAGCCTGTGACCCCTACTTAGTAAGCTTATATTATTTATACTATCTGTTCAAGCAAGACAATCATATTTCAAATGTTCAGATCTCTACCTGAATTTTGCACTTCTTTGCACTTTCGACTTTGACCTTGAAAGTCAAAGGGAAGTAGGACTGTGGGGTGCTCCATGTTCTGGGGTATGTCCATGTCACTGTTTCATTTGTGGCCACGTACTGACACTGGGGTGGGTCAGGTTTAACTGCCAGAGAAAATAAAGAAGGAATTAATTCACATTAGCAGCATAATATCAGGTATTGGTACACTACAAGAACTACTACTGCTGCCAGTGTAATAGGAATCAGCTTTGGGAGCCTCCATGAGATTAAGAGAGGGGTAGGTGTGCCTTGTATGATCCTTATGGAAAATTAAGCACACTCCCAGAGTCTCTCTGGGTAAGATCCTTCTCCCTTTTTTGCTTGGAGGACTGCAGAGGGGTCTGTTGGACATGGGGGAATATCTTTAACCCTGCTGACCATAGGGGCTTTTAGCAAAACATCCATTTCTTTAGGATTCTGCTTCATTTTCCTGTGCCCTGTGGCATCACGGTCACAACAGGTCCAATTATTTTCTGTCGATTTCTGTCAGCCTGCACTGGGCACACATCTGTGAGAATGGGTCAGGAGGGAAGCATACATAGTGTTAATCACTGGGTACATCTGCAGTTCTGAGAGAACAGCCTGCGGGGTTACTGGTTATTCTCTGACTTCTTCCACATATGCCTTCCAAAACTTGTCCACTTAATAAAGAAGGCCAAACTTCTGGGAGATGTCGGGGTAAGTAGGGTGGAGGTCACAAGCTGGGGAGATGTTGCTGCTTCACTTCCTCCTCCTCTTCCGGACTGCTGCTATGATTTGCTTTCCCCTGTTCCTGTAACTGGGGGCTTGACACAGATTTACATTACAATAGGGCAGGGATTCCCAAGCTTGGTTCAGCTTCTGTTGTTAATTCACCAGCAGCAGCAAGAATAAAGCTATGAATCAATCATGGTTCTTGGTCTACTCACTGATATCTCTGATGAAGAAGCTGCTAGTGTAGTTCTCATATTCCACTTCATCAATGACCTCCAGGAACATCTCAATTGGCTGGTGCTCTTCAGCAAAGGGACAGTAGTTTTCTTTTTGGCACTGGACTGTGTATTCAGTCACCAATTTATCAACGTGTGCTACAGGGGTGCCACAGCTTATGTCACTTTGGGACCTGAATACAGAACAGAGAAAAGCAATGGGAATGCTGGTTTGCTTGAGAATATATTGCTACAATGATAACATGTCCTTGGTAAGATGTTTTGCTGTTGGCTGTATGACTTCATGGCTGCGCTTCAGAGAGGGTTCAGTGGGAGTTCTTACATTTTTAGTCCCGTGTTACATATTGATGTAAAATCAGAAGAGACCCCCTGCCTTAGCAGAAGGAATTGGTGTTTAAACCTAAAACTGGATCTCTCATTTCTTTTTACACCACTGTCCCATGACGGGCTCTGGTGTTTTACTTTGTCCCTTTGAAATCCTTGCTGGAAGGTTTAAGTGAAATTGGGAAATAAATAACTGAAGCCATATATAAAGTACTACTAGAATCTGGCTCTATTTTTGCATTCAGCAAAATAAAGCACTTTGCAGTTGTTTCTTCTCTGGCAAACTGAAGTGGCCGTTGATTGAGCACTCCATGTTTTGGAGAAACTCCCCAGAGTAGTGGGAGGTAGGAATTCCCCACAAGGTTCCCCTCACGTATTTCCCTCCCAGGTTTCTGCAGTGTTCCTCAACAGAGACTTGTCAGTGGGCATGTGGCTTTTGCAGTGGGTGCAGCCTCCTAATTCCACTGGATCTCCTGCGAAGGCACTCAGTGCTGTGATTGATTGTTTCTGCTTTTGGCTCAACTTCCTCTCTCTCCCCTGCATGAACTGTTTTTGCTATTGCTAAAGTTAGGATGTGGCTGTACTCTAGCAGCTGTCACAGTCCAGTGGGGGCTGTGCCATTTTCAAGTCTCTATTAATTTCTGAGCAACTTCCATGCCCTTATTAGTCACAGTGATGGCTCAACGTATTTTGCAGATATTCAGCCTGGAAGTGGGACTCCTTGCCTTCTACATGTCCTCAGTAGCCTAAAATCCAGGATCTACACAGAGTAACACAAAGGGCTGTTCCAGCCTTACTACAGGGTTGTTAAGGAAAGTACAAGCTTTTACCCTTGTAGACTTCTGATTGTAAACTTCGCATTTGGACTCTCATTTTCTGTCATCCATGAACATACAAAAATTCCAGAGTAGTTCTTTGCTTCACATTTTAGAAATGTCCCGTTTGGCTCTAGATGGAAAAAGAAAAAAAAAAACAAACCAAAAACATAATTTATTCACTCTTTTTGACAAAATGGTCAAAGCAGATAAAACCCAGTAATTCAGTAGGCTCCCATCCAGTTCTGCAGGTTGTGGGTACAGAGGCAGAGACAGCCTCATCCTGCTCCTTGGGCAGGCACCTGCAGTTAAAGAGCCATATGACCACAGTTAGTGGCTGGACCTGATTTACGTGGCACTGCATTAACCACACCTAGGTACCTACCCACAGGAGCTAGAACATTCCCAAACTGTTGCAAACAGCTGTCAGTGAGAGCTGGACTCATCCAGGGAGAGATAGACTCATCCTCTTTTTCTTTCACAAAGAAACATTGTAGCTCTTTAGTTGACAAACCTCTGTACTTTTCACCTTGCTAATGAGGACACAGCCCTTGATAATCTCACCTCCTCACACACTGGGACACTTGATGGGAAATGTTTCCAGTGTGAGAAGTGAAGAAGGCCTCAGTTATAGATGATTCTGCTGCCCAGCACTCCAGATTCTCAACATCTCTATATTGTGCCCTGGATGTAGCTGACTGGCAGACCAGTCTGCTGCATCTGATATATGCATCCAGGAGCCAGGGGAAAAGCCTTGGAAATTAATAATTTCTGGCCAGTACAGCAAAGGACTGCAATATGAGACATGGATGAATGATGTTCATGCAGAAAATGCAGAACAGGCTTGTCCCAGTGGATTAATTGTGAGTGGAGAAGCCCAAATGACAGCATTTAAAATCTAGGTCAGTTCCACTCGTTCTGTCAAATCATGTAGCCCTGGTTTTGCAAATCCTGAGTGCTGGGTCTGGGAGACAGAGGCAAAGCAAGTCTCTTGCTCCTCCACCAGGAAAGCAGCGATGTAGTTTTGGTGCTATCCTGTATCTAATCTTTCCAACCATCACTCCTTCCTATGGGTGCAGAGAGTTGGAAGTTAGTCTCATGGAAACCAACTCCTCTGCTGCTCATCAGCTCCTCTGTGTACACACCCACAAAAGTAATAATTTGCCTTTCACTGTCAGTAAAATGTTTGAAGAGGACCCATTTTAGAGAGGATACTTCTCATGCATTTCTCCAGAGCACTTCCTCTGGTTCTCACAAAGCTCAGCAAGATACATCACATCCTCTGATGACCATACCTTTAAACCTTTTCAGAATTGACCTGATCATTTGCCCATTGGAGTCAATTTTTGTTATGAGGAAGAAACTATAGCTGATGATTTCGTTGGTGTTAGGTATCAGACAGGTGTAGTTGCCAGCATCTGGGAATTCTTTCACTTCAACAATCAGTGTCTTTCCAGTTCCTTTCCATTCTGTGCCCTTTTGCCAGTAAACTTCTTGTGATTCATCAGATGTGCTACAGGTGAGCTCCACTCTTTTAGCTGGTGTCACATCATTCCACTCTGATTCTATGACATACACTGCACAGAGAAAGAAACATTAGCACCTTCTCATGCTTAATAGTGGGAAGATTTAAAGGAGCCTTTTTTCAGCTCTACTCTCCAGAAAAACTACTAACACAACTCTGGCTTTCCTGCCTCAGGCCTCATCACCTGAAAATCTTTACTAAAAGAAGAGATTCAACTTAGAAATTTACAGTGTATGAACCAGCTGATCAATAGGGATGACATTTTAATGGATGAAGGGCTTTTTTTTTCCCATATTCCCATAGGATCTTCCAGGGGTGGATAACCACATGAAGTAGGCAGGTACCTCTGTTTTAAAAGTCAGGGTGCCAGGACACACAGAGCCCAGCTTTACCTCCTCCATGTGGCCCGTGGCCATTGCTCACAGGATGGCACATGAACCCCTCTGTACTATGGTGCTTTGCCATGGTGAAAAGCTGTGAGACTTTGCCCTCTTCAGCACCAAAAGTCTGTGAGGATGCAACGGGAAGGAGGGGACCTCTGGGGAAGTGATTTGTATTTGTCTGTGCCTGGTGCTGTTTTCCATTTTCCACAGGGGACTATCTGTACTCTTCTGATCATGGTTCCAGTTAGGAGCAAGTACTAAGAGACAGGGGATCTTCAAGCTACAGCAGAGGTAAAGGGGCTGCAATAGGGAGATGTGACCTTCTAAATGCCATCTTGTAACTCTGAAGGGCCTTGATGTTTTTTTATAAATTAGAAGACACATCACATAACAAACAAACAAACAAACAAAAAAAAAAAAAAAAAATTGTAACAATTCCACTGAAGGAATATTATCTTTTGTCTCTTTGCTGTGATTGGCTGAAGAACTTAATCTACACTTCTGTGTAGATTTAACTGTTATTAATTTAACTGTTATTGCTCAGATATACTGCTGCTGTCACAGGTTTCCCAACCGTGTTCAGAGACTCTTCTACATGCAAGAAGTGGCAACAATTTGTTTCTGAGCATGTCAACACCACAGCAAGCACTCAGCTGAGGAAGTCAGAGTTCCAGTGAACTCTAAGACATTTCCAGCAGAGCATTTCACTACCAGAGTGCCTGTTAAAGGCTGAAGCTAAAATGACAGAAAACATGCAACTCTAAGTAGCATGGAAGCTCTCCAAATTCCTGACAGATATTTGAAGCATAAGAAAGGTGAATCTTACAGACTTCAAACACAAAGATTATTCTCAGTTCTGAAAAACGTTTGCAGTTTTCAGCACCAAGGTATTGCTCAGGGAACCCACAGGATAAATAATTTTTCAGAGTAAAGATACATAGAAATGTAATATAATTACTTTTTACACATAAAGCACAATCAAAATTATAATGTTTTTCCCATGTTGATTAGGGTGCTTCTTTTTGGATAATTACATTGATTATGGATTATGGAGCTATACTGAATGAGTAAGGCCAGCAAATTGGATTTACCTGAGTTTAGCCCAATTTTCTGGTAACTTACTTAAAAGATTCATTTGTTACTGACCATGTATTTTTACAAACGGACTTGCATTTCCGTTTGTAAATAACCAACTTGTATTTGGTTATTTACCAGGGAAGTTGCATAAAGTATTTCTAGGTTTTTCTGTGAAATATTTTTTGGCAACTAAATCTACACTGTCACAAGATGCTATTTCTTCTTCCAGACTGTATGACTGAAACTTTTGAAACAAGAGAACAGGGAATAGGAAATAAGACAGTTTCTAATGCAAATATTCAAAATAGTTGTTGTAGGATATTTTAGTGTTTCTAGATATTTTTTCCACCAATACAAATAAGTTGTTTATTCACAAAGAAATAGGAAAAGCTAGGATACTGTAGTTAACAAATTGTGTGCTTGTGGACACAAGTTTAATTCTGAAATACCCTACAGTCAGCTCTAGGCCTCAGTAAGTGATGACTACTTACCATTTTCCCTTAGTTTCCACTGTGCTTCCAGAAGAGCAGCAAAGGAGAATAACGAAAGTAAGGCAAATAGTAGATGAGACATCTGTAGAGAAAAATATAAATTACTTAACTTCATGGAGTATTGTTAATTGTGTACTGAAATGGAGCATAATGCTAAATAGGACAGTAACAATACAGAGTCAGTACCTGTGAGCTACAAAATATTCACGTGTTCTAATAACTCTTAGGCTACACAGACATTGAATATTGGGTTTGTACTGTAGCTCAAACCAAGATTTTGATCCACTCATTAATAATACCACAAACCAGTTTAGAGAAGAAATGGAATTCAGAGGAAATTATTGTGTGCACAGGTCTTATACGGTCAGGATCTCAAAATAATTCCCAGATCTCTCCATTCTATATTCCTCATTCAAGAAAAGTCCTGCTGATGAAGCTACTTGCACGAACAAGACATTAGACATAAAATTCTAATCCTGCAAAGCTTGTAAGTATATTCCTTCGTTTAAGAATATCAGTAGTCCTAATAAAACAAAGGCTTACAAATAAAATGAAGGACCTACTCCAGTGTCTCACTGGGCTGTAGTGTCACCCATGTCTGTGTGAACAAGTGACAGCAGTTTCATTAATGCAGTGTAAAGCCAGTTCTGACTCTTGCCTAACAGGTACCAGAGTTCTAGATTCTGCCAGAGGTTGCATGGTCTAATTCATTTTGCAAACAATTTCAGGCAAAAATTCCCACTGTATTCATTGCCACAGCTGTATTTGCAGAGATGGCTGGATATGTAAATCATTGTTGTGCCAAAGATATACTTTCAGACCTTTTTCAACTGCAGACTAAGCCAAATGAATAGGTATATGACTTAGAAAAAGAGACTGATGATTATATCTTTCAAAGTCTATTCTGTCTCCAGTAGGATCCTGAATACACATGAATAAAACCTCACATAATTAAGAGGTTTGCTATTTGGGTGTTTTTTCCCTCTCAAACCAGTCTTATTCAGTGAAAAGAAGTAGTCCTCTTGATTTATTCTCATGTGTTACAAAATATTTTAATTTGGGTTTATGGAAGAAGAATGTGTGTGTGTTTCTAGGTTCACTAGATCTGTCATTCACTGGCAGCTTCTTCTATTATTAGCAGTCCTTAATCTTGATCTGAATTCAGTTATCCCTGGGCCAGTGCCAAGGAAGTGTGCCATCTGATTTTGTAGAGCACACAGCACAGATATTAATGGCACCAGAGCTACAAGTGTAGTCCCTGAAGAGAGAGTATTTAGGAGAGGAACCAGCTCAGTTTGCATCTGTATTTAGAGAGAGGCAGGAGAGTCAGCAAAAAGACAGAGGAGAGTGTACCAACATCACATGAACTGCAGCATGACCTGATTTAAATCACCATCAGTTCCTTCATTGAGAATCAAAGAATGATTTATGTCAGAAAGGAACTCTGGACATCATCTAAACTAGGCCCCGCTCAAGGCACGGCCAAGTCAAAGGTGGTGTATTTTTTTTCAAACCAGAGAACGTTCTGACCATAAATACCAACTTGTTGATGCACACACCCCACCAATATGAATATTGGCAAGATACAAAAGTTTATTACCTTATAGTATTAGCTATTCTGTTAGCTAGGTAACAGTTCTATGAGCTATACATATATCTCAACTATGTGCTTAGCTTCAGACACATAAGCATATAAATAAAGTCCCGAGAAAATTGTCCTAAGAACTATTTAAATACACTTTTAACTAAATAATTTAAAGTTTTCATTAGGTTCATCTGAACCAGCAGATACCCGATTTGTGTTGCCCCAGTGCTAGAGAAGAAAAGCATTCTCACCTTGTCCTGTGATGTCTGGCAGCTGAAGTTGTCAGGCAGGCTGGTTTTGCAGTCTGAAGGAAGCAGAGAGTTGGCTCCCTTATAAATACTCCTAAACTCTGAAAGTAAAGGGATGCTCTGTTTCACCGCAATACCACAGAATTGCAACATGGAGCTTGAGTTCCTTTTTTACATAGTGGCAGAGATAAAGCAATAAAAAAATGTTTGGGACTCCCAGGTAAACTTTAAAGAGGAAATGAGATTATGAGATTGTTACAATGACCTTTATGATGTACCAGAGACATTTCTTTTCCTGCCTGGTTTTCTGTCTCTCTCATACTGCTCACCATCCAAGGAAGAATAAATACAGACTAAATAAACTTTCAAAATTGTGTTATGGGAAATACATTATGAAGACAGAAAGAGAAAGTTGAATAAACTAAATCTATTTCTACCTGATAAGCATGACATAGATAATTACATGAAATAAAATCCCAGCTACCACATCAATCAGAAGTAGAACTAAGAAAAAACAAAATTTTAATTGCTGTTTTATAATTGTATTGATTCTAAAAATTCTAACAATTAATTCTGGCTCAGATATAAACCCTGATATTGCCACAAGGTGTTATGTTGCAGTTTTAAAATATATTTTTTTAGTTTTTTTTATAAACTGATGTTCTTCTTAGACCTGTACTCAAGCAGAAGAAAAGCCTCATAGATAAGACATACTTTGAAAATAAGCAAATATTTTGATTTTAATTTTTTTTAGGATTTGTCATATACAAAACCATGTACTTTGTCAGGCAACTCAAAACCAAGTTTTCCTTCCAAACCTGAATAAGAAGACTGAAAACTAAAAGGAAGAAGACATTGTTTATAAAAGCAAGAAAAAAAATGGTTTGAAAGTCAATGTGACATGATTGAGGAATTCATAAAGAGTCACAACTTTATCCTGTGTGCTTTCTAGTGACTGAAGTACTCCCACAGCCCAGAGATCAAAGTTCCAATGTAGTAATGCAGCAATTAAAAATTCTGCCTGTCTTTCTGCCATGGTCTTTCAGAAGTCCTTCACACACATGAAACAACAGAAGCTTCTGCAATATGTTTTGTATTTGGTGCCCCCAAATAGGGCAAGAACATCCAACAAAAGGGGGAACAATCCAAATTATTAGTGAGACAAACTTATCATGAACCTTAGCAGTTCCCAGTTCATATTTACTGTCACACACCTGGGAGGCAAAACAGCACACAGGATGATGTGCTCTAGTTTGAAGGAGGGCAGTTGCAGGGCTCTAGGTTAACTGTGCTGAAATCTTTTAAAAAAATGTACTGTATTGGCAGTGGAATCTTTTTCTCTGCTAGCCACCCTCTTCAAAGAAACACTGCTTGACTAGGACCTCATCTGCCTCTGGCAACTGAGCTTTAAAACATGAACCAGAGCACTGCAATCTCAGCTGAGCCTCACAACTTCCCTGCTGGGTCCCGAATACCCAACCCCACCTCACCCATCAACCTCAGATTTCTTTGCTAGAACTGGGCTGAGCAGAGTGAGAGGGCTGCAAGCTGCCAGCGTGGCTTTCTGAAGCAGCTTTGAAACGGCAGCTCTGTCACAGAGAAAAACTGCTCCCTTCACACACCCTATACTGAATCTGGATCAAAGTGGTTTACTGATCCTGATCCGTGACTACCTTTGAAATAGATGTCAGGAGGAGGCTGGGCTGGCTGTGCATATTGCCATTTGTCTGCTTTTTCCTCCTGGAGGAAACCTTTGCCTTCCATCCCAGAGGATGGATGAAGCCTCAGTGAACAGTGACACCCCTTTTCCTTGTGTTCTCAGCCTGTTCTAACTGCAGCCTCTCCTTTCACAAGTGAGAAAGGCCCAAGACTGATTTATACTTAGGCAAAGCTTTGTTTTCATTTAATACCATTTTCAAAACTCACTTCTGTGATTACACACAAGTTTAACAGCAAGCCAGCAATGACCAAGAAAACTTCAGAGCAGCATTCAGTCACCAAACAGATAAATATTGGCATAAGTAGCTTTATGGACATGGTGCCTAGTTCCTCCTCAACCATTATACCCTGTTTACTTATGTCAGCTATGTGTTAAAGCCTTTCTGTCTTGACTGTAATGTCACTAGTGCATGGTTTAAACACTTGCCCAGCATGTAGTAGTCTTTAAATGTCTGCTCAGATTTGAAACATGAATAGTTAATGATGAACATAAATACACATTTTCATGGCTTGCACACACATGCATACAGCCAAGATAATTATCATAGCTGAGTTACTGTTACAGGACAAAAAGAGTAACATGGTACCTAAGCTTTATGTCAAGAATCCTAGTTACCATTTATGGAGCACAGACACATCTGTGTGGAACTTCCATGATGGGACAGTTTGCTGTGATCCATCAGAGGAATTTTTTCAATATTAAAACATAGAGATTGTGAAAATATCTTTTGATGACAGTCTGGTTTTCCATTATGAGCTCACAGATTCTCAAGGGGGAATTTGGAGGAGAGCAGCTTCTCTCCCATCATTTTATCCTACTTCCCCTATGACACTGAAAGAGAGTGGTGGAAACCATTCATTTGCATCATGATACAAGTAGAGCAGCCACCCAAGATGAGGTCTTTGGGTATCTCTCCTTAGATGGAGAGTCCAATGTTTACCTCATTTGTGCTCCAGACTGGCCATCCACTATCTCCAGAGTGGAAATTACACAGTAGTGATACTGTGGCCAGACCCAAATAATTGCTCAGAGTCTTGCTAAAGCAGCTGCTCAGCTTTTAGATGAGGTACTCATTCTTTAGTGTAGGGCTGAATGTGGATATAAAATACATGTAGACACAGAACAGGAGTGGATGCTAAACAGAAGCAGAAAGAATGGATATTTATCTCTCTGTATTACCCCCTTCTCTTTCAGTAAATCCAATGGAAGTTGCTCATTTTATGTGAGGTTCACTCATTTCTTCAGTGTGAGGTTGCAATTTTCGGAAATCTACTGTCTCCAGTACTTAGGGCAGAACATAGTACTGGGGGTGGGGGAAATAACATATCAAACTGAAAGTAAAGGGAAAAAATGAGTAGTAATTTATTAACTTAAATTCGAGAATAATTGTTTTTCTTTTCTATTTTTTTTTTCCAAGAAACCTCTATACAAAAGAGGCTGTACATTTGATTTCTTTCTAATTCTAAAATTGCATATAGCATTTTTTCAGGTATTTACAATAAGTTAGTAATAGTCAAGGATAAAATCTTGGGCATCCAGCTCAGCAGCCAAGAATCTGTGCAGAGAACCTGGTGGCATACTTGGGATTTGTACCATCCTAAAAGGAATTTCAGCAGATTTAAGACATGACAGGGAAAGATATGTAGACAGATATGTAGATCAGTCATAGATTTTAGAACTTGTGATTGTTAGTAATGGATATGTGATAGGGTTATACAGTCTTTTAAAACCTGGAATCACACTATTAAACTGGGGTCAGCAAGTCTGCAGGAAATGCCAGCAGCCTTTCTACATGAGCTTGGAGGCAACAACAATGTAGTTCATTACAGAACTTTAAGCCATTCCAGAAAAAGTCTCTCTTTACCAAAATCCAGTTAACACCCAAAACTTGTCTGTTGGTGTTAGGATCAGGCAGAACAGGAAATCCATTTCAATTGGCCCTCACCCTCCCATGGAACACGAGCAACAGCATCACCAACCATCAGGCTGTGGGTTTGCTTTAATACCCAAAACCTCAAATGTTCGACCCCTCGACCACTCTCTCACTGTTATTACACAACAAAATTGGCTCCAAAATTCCACACCAATGGGTCTGGCTCCCAAACTCAAAGTGTGACCACTGAAAACTTTTGCTGGCCATCACCCTCCCATGGAACCCTACCCACAGCACCACCAATAATCAGGCTACGGGTTTGCTTTAGTACCTAAAACCTCAAATGTTTGACCCCTCGCTGCTCTCCCATTTTGTGGAATTTCCCTCCAAACTTCCACACCAACGGGCCTGGCTCCTAAATGCAAAGAGTGACCACTGAAAACTCCTGGTGGCCCTTCCATGAATCCCCACCCACAGAACAACCAGCATTTGAGCTACAGGTTTGCTTTAGTACCCAAAACCTCAAATGTTTGACTCCTCGCCACTCCCCCATTTTGTGGAATTTTCCTCCAAAATTCCACGCAAACAGGCCTGGCTCCTAAACACAGAGTGACCACCAAAAACTCCTGCTGGCCCTCACCCTCCCATGGAACCCAACTCACTGCACCACCAAAAATCAGGCTATGGGTTGGCTTTAGTACCTAAAACCTCAAATGGTAAATCCCTCGGTCATTCTCCCACAGTTTCTAGATTGCTGGTGGTGCTGTGGGTAGGAGGGTTCCATAGGAGGATGAGGGCCAGCAGGAGTTTTCAGTGGTCACTCTTTGTGTACAGGAGCCAGGTATTTTGGAGCCAAAATCTGCAACAGTGGGAGATTAGCTGAGGAGGTTGTGGGGGGTTGAATATTTGAGCTTTTGGGTACTAAAGCAACCCCATAGCCTGATGGTTGGTGGTGCTGTGTGTAGGGTTCCATGGTAGGGTTAGGGCTAGCAGGAGTTTTTGGTGGTCAATTTTTGTGTTTGGGAGCCAGGTCTGGATATTTTGAATTTTAGAGCTGAAATCATCCAGAAGAATGTTATAGTGTGGGTTTTGTGTAATCATAAAGCTTTTATTTCTAGTTACTTTTTAAATTTTAAACTCTTGGCAAGGAATATGTGACAGTGCATCATATTTGCAGCTGTCTCAATTTGGCCACCTGTGGAGTTACATAGATACACCTCACCCTAAAATATTCCATACAGTTAGCGTTCAGAAATTTATAAAACTTACACTTCCAGGGACTCCGGGATTGACATAGACATGCCAGGGGAAGTATTACACTTCATCAGATATGCACCTTTCTGATTTTGGCTACCCATGGTGCATGGGGCTTAAGATTGACCCTTAATAAATGCATATAGTTATGCTCTGAACCTTGTCCCCATCTCACTGCTGGAAATATCTGATGTGCTTTAGTGAACATTTCTGATTCTCTGTGTCCTGAGTATTTTCGCAGCCCCAGGGGTAAAACTGCACCTGTGGGCAAGGGGAGGGATTAGGGACAGGGTGAGGGTTTAAGATTAGGGTGTGATGTTCTCAGATGTGTTGCAGGTGAGGCTCATTTGTCACAGGTGGGGACACTCAAGGAGAATAGGGATTTTTTTCCAGTGGATTGTGGAAAAGACGGTATATAAGCCTCCACTTATGCTGAAGGCTTAAGTCTGCTCTGGGACTGAATCAGGGGCTTCTGAATGAATTGCCTCCAAACTCTCAATTTTCCAGGTTCTAAAACTGATCATGGCTGCAAAGTTAAATGCAGCAAAGTGCAGGTGAGTGAATTTCAATCTGAATATTCACAATTGTTAAACGTTCTTGAGACGTTGATAATGATGATGTGGAAAAATTATATAAATCCAGACTTTTTTCATTTTGTTTAAAAGCCAAGTGTAAATGTTTAGTATTTTGCAGCTGAAATTGTCAAAAATGGGAAGGCAGTTGAGGGGAAGAACGGATGATGATTTTGGAGATAGGCCCATTTGTGTGGAATTTTGGAGCCAATTTCCACAACAGTGAGAGAGTGGTCAAGGGGTCCAACGTTTGAGCTTTTGGGCACTAAAGCAAACCTGTAGCCCAATTGTTGGTGGTTCTGTGGGTAGGGTTCCATGGGAGGGTGAGAGCCAGGAAAAGTTTTAAGTTGTCACTCTTTGCATCTGGGAGCCAGGCCCATTGGTGTGGAATTTTGGAGCTGAAATCTGTAACAGTGGGAGAATGTCCAAGGGTGCAGTGTGGGGTTGAATATTTGAGGTTTTGGGTACTAAAGCAAACCCATAGCCTGATAGTTGGTGGTGCTGTTGCTGGGGTTCCATGGGAGAGTGAGTGCCAGTAAAAGTTTTACTGTGTATATTTGTGCATATGCACGCTTATGCATTTTTTGCATATGTGTGGGATTTTTATTCTTCAGAAACACTAGTGAAATATTCACAGAAGCGTTATGTGTGTTTTAGGAAGAGTGAGACTCAAAGCAAGATCTAGCCTGATTTGCTCTCAATATGATGATCCAACCCTTTGGATATCCTGCCCTCTTCTGTGCTAATTACTGTCATTACCAGCATTGATTGGTCTATTGTTAGAGATGACAATAGACACAAAGAGAAGGAAGCAGGTTTCCTGGGAAGACTCTGCAGTTGTATTCTGTCTTTTGAAGGACTTTGAGTGTTAACTGGAGGGACTGTTTCGTTGAGCTTTATTATCTTAGTAATATGCATCAAAGCCTGTGTTCATCCTGCTTTCTCCCACTGTGCTTCTCACTGATTTACTCTGGGTTTGTTTCATTTTTTTTTCTGTGACTTACCTTTGGAATTTAATCGAAGTTGGTTTACTAGAAGGATCTTTGTATGTTAGAAGACCAGAATAAATTATATGAAGGTCAAGAGCAGAAAGAAGCCTGGTTAGAGATTTTTAAGAAAATTGGGTTTTGCAAAGTGCTTGGATGTCTGGAAGGCTCTGTGGAGGTCAGGTTAAAGGAACTTGAAGTGAAACCTTTGCTGTGAAGGTGGAATAACCAAATAGTGTGTCTAGCTTTCCCTTCTAAAGCACCACTCACTTGCACAGAATTTAACTTTTAGCCTTCCACTTGCTGTTTATTTAACTTTCATCCTCAGACAGTTGCAAACTACTGCTAGAGTAAATGCATCTAAAAATTGCTGTTTTGACCCTCATTATAATCACCTTGATTTGTATGTCTATTAGACAAGAAAAAGTAATTTGTTCAAAACTGAGGGTGGAAGCATCAATCCAAGATCTTATGCTGCAGCCCTTCTGAAAGAAAATGAATTGGTTTTCTGTGACACAAACTTTTAACTGTAAATCAGTATGTTGCTACTCTGAGATTCATCTATAATTGCCCATGAATGTAAACTCGAGTACTTCAAGTGCTCACAGATGCAGAGAATCAGAAATAAAGATTGTAGTAAATCAGATCTCATGAATATGCATATTTTTGTTGCCAGTAAATAATCTCAGTTATCTAAATTAAAATTCAAAATTACACATTGCAAAGGAAGCATTCTTTTTTTTTTTTCAAAAACATTTGCAGTAGTCTTCCTGTCATTACTATGCACATAATCATGTGAAGCAAATGATACTACTTTTATGCTGCTTTTTAAAAATAGCTTTCATTTCTTAAATTGCTGATAAAAATAGATGGAGAACTAAAAAGCAGTGGGCCACAGAGCTGCTTGGAAGCCATGGACAGCAGCCAAAGCCACTGACCTATTTTATACTCTTGCATTAAGGATTCTGGCCTGAAGAGACACTATAGAAAACAAATTTGTCAATTAAATGTAACATATGGATTTGGATTTTGAAGGCACGCATAGGGCTTTTATCTGTGGCAAGTGGAAGCCCAGAAGCCCTTGGCTGGTGTATGTAGCTGACATTCCTGGTGCAGAATCCAGGCTGCTGTTCATCACTTGGGCAGCAGCTGTGAGAGTTGGCTTGCTCAGAGGTGACAGACTTCGTGCTGAAGTGGCTGAGGTGAGTGCTCTGCTCCTGTCTGCTCTGCAGTCTGCTGTGTGTGGGCAGAAGACTCTTGAAGAGGAGGGAGTAGTGATGGGAACAGTCACATCTTCCACGTTGCAGCTGTTCCCTTGTCAGTCTGGCAGACAGGAGGGAGAGGATTAAGAGGGGGTGGTTAAAGGTGCTGCTGCTTCCCTTCTAGATGTCTGTTCTACCTCTTCGGTGGTTGTCATTCCTGAGGCAAGAACATCCAGTTTTCCTGTGAACTGGTCTGGGGGCTGAAGGCATGCTGATCCCAGTCCATCTGGTTGTGCCAAGCTGGGGCCCGTGCTAGGCCTGTGACTGCTGCAGGGGTGAGTGGTGCCACAGAAGCAGGGAGGATAGCTGCATGAGTTGATACCTTCACCTCTTTTCTATTTAGTCTGCCTGTATGTCTCTCAGAAGTGTGTAAATATCTGGTCAATCCCTACTGCCAGAGCCAGAGAGCACCCATTGGTCTACTTTCTGGAAATACCAAGGCCTGGAATGGATCTAGAAGTTATAAGTAACTTCTACCTGATATTCTAATACTTGCCTTAGTCAAACATCTGTTCCACACTTTCTTCTTCCTTCATTCTTCTAATAAGTTAATTTGCTTTTACATTAGTGTGTTGGAATGCTGTGTAATCTAAATGCACCAATGTCTGATTTGAATGTTTGCTTTTGTAGTGAACTTCTAGGGTTTTTTCTGATGCACCAGTTTAAAAAAAGAATTTCCTTTTACTCCAAAGGTGTTTAAATGGAAGTTCACGCAGGAAAATTCTTTGTGGTTTCATACTTCTTTTCCCAAGCTTTTGTTAAAACAGTCAGCAAGCATGGTAAGGAATGTCCTAGAAGAGAAAGGCATGCGATAATGCAGTCTTAGATTCTGTTTTTCCCAAAAGCAGAGCTCTGTCCCATAAATATTCTGAATATATAGAAGGTGGCTTCATGTCAGATAGGAGTAATTCTATCTCCTAGTGCCCCAGTCAAGAGTGATATGTTATTTAAAAAATATGATTCCAGTACTGGCTTTTCAAGATAGGGTCTATTAATTGATTGTAATTGCTGAGGTGCTTTACCAAATGAGTCAGTTAAGTAGTTGACATGGTAGTTTAAACAATCAAAAGTAAAATATCTTTTTCCTCTCCATAGATCTAGATATTAGCAGCTTGCAAGTCAGGTAGCATCCACACTATTGTGGGAACTTGGCTGTTAGTACACAGCTCAGAAAATAAAGCATTAGGAGGTTTCAGTTCATGTGCAGAACTACATCCTTCTTTTTAAAAGCTCTTTTAGGGGAAAAATTGACTGTTTTTCACAAAAGCAGAGCTGTGATTAAAGGACAGTCTGCTTCCCTGATGGACCCTCTTGGTTTACTGGTGGAGATATTCAGATAACCCAATGAAGGGAATTTTATTCTTGCTGTGAGAAACCATAGCAACTTGCTACTTCAGAATGCATGGTATATAATCTGCCTGTCCGTCAGACAGTATTTTGCAGTCCAGAAATAGTCATAATTTTCTAATGTGTGAATGTAAAATGTCAGACAAACGTAGCTGGAGTGACAATGTTGTCTGTGAGGTAAACATGAGCCTTGTTGTGCTGCTTCTCTGGTGCTGCACATTTGGAAAGCAGGTTCCAGAGGAGGGCAAAGGTAGTAATTTATATATATATTTAATTTTTAATAACTAGGTTAGAGATGCTCTGAAAATTGATAACTTAAAGAGCTTGCTTTAATCTCCTTTATGGCAACCTTACACTGGTCTCCAGCCAATCCATGTACCCACTTATTTTGGGCAGTTTTCTTCAATGACTGTATTTGGAGTTCAAAGCTTTTTGGTCATTGGTTTCTTTGATATCACTTCATTCAGGCTCAAATAATACTAGAAGTACTTTGTAATTATGCAGTGGGCTAAGTGCCCTGCAACTTGCTTGCAGCTGGCCAAAGTTTCTGGATGGGCTTGATGAAAACATGGAAAGCATTCTTCCTTGATTAAATAAATGTGTTGAGCAATCTCACTGACTTACCTTTTTGTCTCCCTTCCCCTTAAAAGTTCTGAAAGAAAGCTGAGAGAAGTTATTTCTGTAGAAACCAGCATTGGTTGCTAAACTCTTAGGCTTAAAATTGGCAGATTCTAAAATTCACAAAATTATCTGGAAAGGGTTGATTTACTGAGCTTTCATATGAAGAGGACCAAATAAATGGCAGTTATTTCAAAGTTTAGATTTTGACTAAATTCCCTTTATTTCCTCTAGGATATTAGCATGACTCCAGCTTGTTTATGAGTACATATAAATCAGCTTTAATAGAACTTAATATATATATTCATAAAGGGCACTGTGGAATAGAGTAATTTCAAGTGTGTTTCTGTAAATCAAATGGCAATAGACAATATGTATTCTTTAGAATGCAAAATTATATTAGGGCTGTAGTTTGTTTTGACTTAAGATTTATTTGATCAGTGGTTTGTTTTTTTTTTTTTGTTAAGCATTCTACTTAGAATGATTAGTGGAGCCCACTTAGTGGGCCAAGGCTACTAGATCCGTTCTTGTTTAAACTGATTTGGCTTCTTACTGTTTGTGATACATCAATTTCTTCAAAATTATGGTTAATAAAATTTTTCTGGTAACTTATACTTCCATCTTGCCTATCTTATTTTTAAAGTAACTGTATATTCAAGTGTTGTTTTTATTCCCCTGCCCCGATTAGGTCTACTATGTATCGACCTCTGAGTAACTATGCCTTTATGAACAACAGTGGAGCATATGTAAGATAGTATTGTCATGAATTTTTGTTTCAGTATCTCATTCTATGTGATCTGAATCCAAGTTTTCAGCTTTTGAAATTTTTTTCAGCTTTTTCTCCCTGTCTTGTTTGGAGATGAGATAGAAATACCTGTGACTGGGAGAGGGCATTTCCAGCTTAAAACTCAGGGTATATACTGTCATTTAAATTTTCTCTATAAAGTAAAAATAAAAATAATTTTGTCAAAACTATCATCTTGCAAGTAATAAGGATGTCAGATTCTGGCTTCTGCCGAATGAGGGCAGTAGTGGCACATGATTGGTTTAGTCCTTACTCATGTTTGATGTAACACTCATAAAAGACTCTGAGCTTTGGTGTATTTATGTTAGGTGTTTCAGTGAATGTGTTGTGGAATTACTTTTATAAATCCAGAGCTGAGAAATACCAGAAAAGGCTGTGAAGGGAGACATTTCTATAAAGAGGACTTTCAACTAAACCTCCCACTTGAATGATTTTTGTGTTTTGAAGAAAAGCAAGACAACTTGCTGAAGGGAAAAAAAATGCAATCACTTGACAGGTAGAGCTGGCAAATTGGTATTTTAAGTTTTTTAGGTTCTCAGGAGATGGTCAAGTTTTATCAAAATTATACATTTTAACAAAGGATTCTCGGTTAAACAGAAAACTGAATTTTACAGTTTTCTTCAATACCTACCAAGTCTATTTATATATTTTGTGCTTCTAACTTATGTTTTCAGATGGTAGGCTTGCAGCAGCAGATATGAAATTATTAGATGAATAATTCTCTCTTCCTATGTCTTAATATGAGACCTGTAATGTTTGCTTAATTGCCTTTCAGTATTGAGCAATGTTAGATTTGAGAGATGAATATATACTGGGTGTCTTAATGGGCATTACCTTCTGAAATGTGACTTCTCTCCCAGTTGAGGACCTTTTGGTGTGGTACTGAATGGCATGAGTTGTGGGGCAGTTAATGTGACAGTGACAATTAGAACTGGAGAGGTATCTTGCCAGGGTGGCATAAGGACTGGTCTAGTGGGTTGAATAAAAGATTTGTGTTTATTGTTTTGGGTTTTTTGTGTGTTGGGTTTTTTTTGTTTTGGGCTTTTTGGGTTTTGTTTTTTTTTTTTTTTTAGTTTTGGGTTTGTAGCTTTTTGAAATGAAGCAGAAAGTAGCAGTCATGCTTGCATGAGGTGACTGCATGTCAGGCAGAGCTTTTATTTTGGGCAGAATAATAAAAAAATTAAAATTGTATTAGCTTTGTTTTCATGTTATTTTAACTATAATTGAAGTAGTTTTTCTAAATTGTTGGATTTATCTGCCAGGATGCCAACTGTCTTTTAACACACTATGGAACAATGCTTCCTACTTTGTGTGTGGTAAACAATGGAATGGAGGGACCTTGGAGTCAGGAATCTAAACTAAACCTACATGAAAACAAACTGAAAATACAATCCTTTTTCATAGTGTTGATCAGGTAAGGAAAAGGTTGTGTGTGTAGCCTGTCAAAGGGGAAACTGCAGGTTACATTTTGTGGTGCAATGGTGTGGCTTCAAAATACACGGAAGGAGAAAGGGGCTTTTTAAAATTTTCTGATCTTGCATGGGAATTTATTTCTAGAACTAATAAAGTTTGTATTCTGAAGCTGCCATTTTGGTGCCTGAATGTCTTCAGGCTGTAGACTTTAATGTGCATGTTATGGCATCCTTGCTGGTCGTTTCTTATGCTGAAGTAGTGGTGTGTGCCCAGCCAGATGTGCACCAGAGTGAGGGGGAACTGGCTTGTCCCTTTGAGGCCAATATATAAGTGCATCATTAGGACAGATCCTGGTGATTCCTAGAGTAAAGGAATTTTATAAAGTAGATAGGGAATACACCTCTTTTCTGTTTCACTGATCTTTGTGGCTTCCTGGGGAATCTGTGCTTGTTTAAGCACAGGAGCTGTAAATTGCCAAGCCAGCTGAAACAGAAAATCTAAATAGATTAATTAAATATGAGGACTCCAGACTGGATGTTTGCTACATTGTAACATAGTCTGGTTAAAACTGTGAAATACAATTTATCCTTAACCTTGCTGAGGAAACCATTCCTAGTAGGCATTTCCATCAAACTGGTTGCTGATGAGCTTTTACCAGAAGTATAGGTCAAAGGAACTCCAGCAACCATGGAGAAACTAGGAAAAGTTAAGTCTGTGCATGCCTGGGTTTCCTTTAGTTGGGGTGAGAAGTGATGAGTCAGTTTACCTGAGGTTCTGCTAGACTGGCTGTTTGACCACTCTTAAGGTAGTGTTTTGCTTGCAAATTTTCTATTGAACATTTATCCTGAAGTCTGTTAATATGTCTCATACCCAGTAAGCCTTGTACCATGCTCTGTGTGGTCAGGGTGTGTGGGAGGGAAGCCTGTGATGTGGAGCTTGGACAGGTTATCTGTGTGCTGTGAGCTCAGAATCATGGGGCAATATGCTTTCTTGTTATTTTAATTGCTCTTCATTATCTCTGGGAAGCACAATTTGCAAATGAAAAGGCTGTTTAAGAAATACCTGCTTTAAGTGGTGTTTTCCAGAAGGTTCCATGGTGTTATCTATTGCCACAAAATTACTGTTGCTTCTATCATTTTATTCTGTGTCATTTATCCCTTCTCAGTATGTTCCTTGTTTCCTGTAAATGAGTTTATGCTTTATGCATCTTGAAGCTATTTTTCTGGTGTTCCTATTCAGAATCACTTAAAATAGATTACAATCAATACTGCTCAGGAAAACAGTCATATTTCTGTTCCCAGGCATCTTGAAAGGTTAAAACCCCATGGCTGGGTCAAAGGTGATAGCATTCACTGCAATGGATTGCACAGAAAATCAATAGGAAAAAAATGAATGTTTGAAAATGTTATTTCAAGCTAACGTCAGATTAAAAAAAAAAAAAAAAACCTCTTGTATTGACTGGTGACATGAGAACACAGGGTTTATTCAGTTACTCTGCAATTTCATCTTTCAGCATAATGAACATCTTTAAGCTTGTGTTTCTGGCCTCTGATATTTTTGTGTCTGATTTAATTTAATTGTAACATGGAACTTTTTCAGATTGACAGAAGGAAACAGGTAGAGTTTGCCTTCCAACTGCCATGAGGGAGAGGCCTCTAGCATGTCAGGAGTTTTGCTTTTCTTCCCTTCTCTGCTCACCAACTGAGTATCCTAAGTCCTATTGAGGAAAGGACTCCTTTAAAGAAGAATTACTTTACCAATAAGTGTTTTCTTTATCCCAGTAGATAGCCAGATAAAATGTATTTCCAGCTTGTCATGTAGAAGAAAGAAAAATATTTTCTTAGTAAGTGTTTTGAAACTTCAAACAGAAAGGTGAGATCAACAGCAGTTTCCAAGAAGCTTTTAGTAAATGATGTCTCAAAATACAGCTAAGAAAGGAATAAGGTGAAAAACTGGCTATAATAGATAAATCCAAGGGATTTTGACTGTGATCCACAAACAACCTAGCCTGTAATTTTCTGGGTCCTATGGTGCTATTTCCCTATTTGTGGGAAAATGAAGCAACCAGGAAGGTGTATGATCAGCCACCTGTGGCTCTCCTGGGCCAAGACTTCTTTTCAAGCTCCTGTCTTCACTTGGGAGTTCCAGTTCTTACATGGACCCATATATCTCTAGAAAAAGTCACTTTTTGTATAGGCCCATCCTGCTTCTGGAAATGTGACGAGGGTTTCTTCTTTGCCAAAGATTTTCAGCTGTGTCTTTTTATTTTCTTTTTCAGCTTCAAAGCTGGTGTTGCTGCTTCTCTCCTAAGCAGCAGCAGCATGTCCATATGCTGATGGCACACAGTTTGTAATCAGGTAAATTGGCCTTAAATAATGGAGAGTTTACTCAAGTGAAACCATTTTAAAACACTTGTATTCTATTCTTCCCTGTGCGAGGAAAGTTATGAATATCCCAGCATCCAGCCATGAAGAAGGATGCTTCTGTGTGCAGTTGCATCCTTCTAGCAGTACGTGTAGACATCACTGTGCCAGGCACTGACTAGACAAGATGGAAGGATTCCCCACTGTTATATTTGATAACTAGTCAAAACCTAAATACAGGTGAAGTAAAATGACAGCTTTTTTTTTGTGTGAATGCTTAGATTCTCTTTTGGTATGTTTCATCAGAAACACACTTAGCATTTTTCCAAAAAAAACCCACCAAAAACCAAACCCCAGAACAACCAACCAGTGTTTCTACTTAGCAGTCCTTGTACCTGTATCCTAGTTAATGGATTTTCATAATTAATGAAGTGAGTCACTTGGTACCTTTCTGATACATCACTGAAAGCTTGTAGATTTCATAAAGTACTCCAGAGACCTTTTGTGCTATAATTCATTGCAGCACTTAGTTTGTAATTAAAAAGGCTATTCTTGATGGATAAGACAAAAGGATTTAGAAAGGAACATGTAGCTGGGGCTTTGGTTTGTTTTTTTTTTTTTCTTGTTTTAAGATAAAACCCTTAAATTAGAGAACTGTTGGTATGCTGAGAAAATCTGAAATAGTTTCTCCATGTTGTATAAATAACATTTACAACACACAGTTAATGGGACTATTTCTCCTCACAGGTCTGGAGTACTGACTTCCCTTTTTATCCTCCTGCACCTTAAAAATTTGGCTTTGAGGCTTTGGGATACTTTAACACTAAAACCAAATCAAAACAAAATGGAACAAACAAACTGAATTGTGGATACGTGCAAACCAAATGCTGCAGAAGTCCTGAAGTATCTAAGTGCCTTTTGTGGAAACAAGTGCTTTAATGGAAACAAGAAAATCAATGCAACAGAACCATCTTTGAGCAGAGAAGGAAGTTGTAACTTAGATTACCCATAAACCAGGAAAAAAAGGTTTTGCAGCAAGCCACCCAGAACTACATGGGCGTTTAAGGTCTCTATGTTGAAATTCCCATTTCCTCACTCATAATATGCTTCAGTTTATAGAGAAGAACTTAACTGGATGAATAACTCTTCTTTGAAACCTCTAACAATTATTGAATGTGGGCTGTCCTGCAAGCAGACAGTCTGCACTGAGCTCTCCCGAGTGTTTCATTTAAGTTTTCTAAGTCATCATGCTTCTTAGGGCTGTCTTCCATGTTAAAATAGTTTTATGCTTCTCTGAATTCTGTAAGGTGATTGTGACCAGTGCAGAATTCTTTTGCATGCTAAAGACTTGCTCTTCCAGATGTGTGTTGCTGAGCATTTGCAATGACAGCTGAAGCCAAAGCACATCCTGCACGGCTGGAACTTCAGCCCTGAGGCCCAATCAACCTTTTGCTGAAATCAGTGGAAAGGCTGGCAGCAATGAGAGCTGGACTGAGGACAAAGAGTCCTTTGAGGCAAAAGTCAAAGTAGGAATATCATGAAATACTGGGTTGCTGCCCAGCTCTAGTGCTGGCTATTGTTCAGATTTAGTCTGTGCTTGCCTGCTTGTTCTGGGCCTCCATTGCCTTCTGTTGTTCCTTTGAGCAATCATTTTAGCACTTTCAAATATAACATTTGAGATCTCCCCCTGGCATAAGCCCTGTCAAGTGAATGTGTGGCAATGCTTTGCTTGTCTTTTTGATGTTGTTCTGTGAAAAATTATAAAACTTAAGTGTGCTGTTCATTGTTTTAAAACCTGTGGACTTCATAACATTTCCCCTGAGAGCCTGAAGCTGACAGGCCTTTGCCATACAGTGGGTGAATATATAATCACATGGAGATTGCTTTGCAGTTACTCCAGGTCTCTCTTCCATGTTCTGATATGCACACTGCATCTGAGCTGGGCTTTCTGGCTGGTGTTTGAAAGAAGTAATTACAGGACATGGACCTGGGAGACTTCTCCTCAGTAAACTTGGACAGATCTTTGAGTGGATACATAATCCCATGCCTGGTCTGAATGCAAAGCAGCAGGGAAGGGGTTTTAATGCAGGCAGTAGTCAATCCAGGGTAACTTGGGGCTTCTTTAAAAGAGAAGACAGCTCCTGTTTCATAGTGTGGGGAGCTGAGTTGCTATGGACCCCAGTCTTCTGTAGTCACAATGTTGGTTTTTTGTGTATGTTTGGTGTTGTTGTTGTTGTTGTGTTTTTTTTGTTTGTTTTAGGAGTCAGTATTTCACTACAATATCAGGTTTGGTTACTCCAGGGTCACAAATCATATCAGCTGTGTAACTTGAATTAGAAATGAAGGGATATTTGGCCAGTCTGAACTGATTGTCAGTCTTGGTTCCTTCTGCTTGTTTAGTGGTGGTTAAACTTTTAAACCTCTGCTTATTTACATATTTGGCTAACAAAAATAAATCTTGGGGAATGTATATACAAACAGCAACTGCTGGGCTCCTATTTTTCTCTCCTGAAAGCATTACACTCTAATGTGTGTGGTGAATTAGTAGTGAGCTGTGTGAAGGGATGCTAGTAAGGGTGTTTTGAGGTACTTAAGTGAAATAGGGTTATTCTTACTATGGAGCAGCAACAGCCCAAAATCAAACCACAACTAACAAAAAAAAAAAAAAACCCACAAAAAAAAAAACAACCACACCACAAAACAAAAAACCAACCAACCAAACAAAAAAAACACAAAACCCAAAAACAAACAAACAAAACCAAAGAAAAATCTGCCTTTATGAGACTTAAGTGCAGAATTGATGACTGAGAGCAGGTTAAAGTTTTGACAAAATAACTCTTCTTGGGATAAGACAATTTCACCCAAAGCTTAATCTCAAAAGAAAGTTTTTGTTTCTGGTCAGAATTCAAAGAGCAGACCACTATCAGCTCATATACTCCAGTGTTACTCATGTAACTTAAAATTACATGGAACTTCAGTTGAATCCAGGCCATTTAGATACTTCAAAAGTAGAGATCTGAATGTGTTTTTAATACATCCCTGGTGATAAACCAGAAGAATGTACTAATAATGGGTCCTCCCAGATTTATAGAGCAAAATTCTATTACTGGTTTTTTTTTGGGTAGTGTGGTGTGGTGGTTTTGGTTTTGGTGGTGTGGTGTGTGGGGTTTTTTTGGTGTTTTTTGTTTTTTATGTCTGAACTTTAGTGGTATGATGCCTATGGTGGCCAAGAATAAATGTGAAAAATTCAAGCCCTTGACCACCGTGTTACATGTGAATATCAAGAGACATTAAACAGTTTAACCTCCCAGCACTTCAGTGCCTAATGGTGGATCCTTCACTGGAGTATCAGAGACTGGGAGGTGTGTTACCACTTCAGTATTTCTTTTTATCTTCTGGTAAGTTTCTTGATTCCCAGAAGTATATGTAAGAAAGAACTAGTGCTGCTTTAAACTACTAAATCCCATTAATCTTTCCTAGGTCTGGTTGTGTACTCTCCAACCAGATAAGGGATCCCCCCACAGAAAAGGTGTTCCTTGTGAATGCTTCATTGTTGGTTTTGCTCTGGATCTCAATGGAATTCAGTGGCCACAGGTAACATATCTGCTCAGCTAATCCTGTATTGTCCTCCTAAAGGTATGCCAAGTGCCTGAATTGTTCTGCTTTGCTCAGGGTTTTGTGCAGCTTGGGTAAAGCTATTAGAAGTAATTGCCATACAAATGACAAAGTTGCTGGAGTGCAAGTGAGGATAACTGGTGGAAGGTGGGATATGGGTGGGGAAAGCATGGAAATAATATTCACTGTATTGGTGGTACTGCAGCTCAACTAAGATTTGACAAGTGTTTATGTGAGCTAGACAAAAAAAAGTCAAATACACTGATTTAAATGGTGTTCACAATATAACCATACATTGATTGAACTATGCTTTGGGTTTGCAGTGGACTGTAAATATGCATGTAATACTAAACTGACCATCATAACTTCATGAACTGTTGAAAATCTTCTCATCTGTAGCTTTTCTTGACCGTTTATTAGATCTTAATGTTCAGACACATGATCCTGCAGTATTCTGTACTCTCCCTAAACTGATGTAATCAATGCCCTCCTAATCTACAGAAAGGTTTTAATGTGTGAGCTCCCTTTCTGGCATTTTAGTTGTTAACAAATTAGAGCTGTATTTCAGGTACTGTAGAGTAAGACAAAGAAATTACTTTAAGCCTTCCAACAGCTTCTGCTTAAAAATCAGAATATGATGCCAAGTGGCATCTTGTGTCATTTGCTGCCAAATACCATTTTGCATCACAGAATCTGAATCCACTCGAGTGGTGTGAAAGCAAAATTAAAAATCAGCCTACTGCTGTTACTTAGAAGCTTTCAAGTATACTTGGAAAACTGAGATCAGTGGAAACCTTTGAAATATCAAATTAAAAACAGGTATTATCTCACTCATTTAAAAACTAATGTAATACAAACTATCTGCAGTAGGGATTCCTGTTCCGTAGTGGATGTAAGTTTAGTTCACATAATTTCTAGGATGTTTTTGGGCTTTGGTCTTTGGAAAATGGGGATGACTGTCTTCCATGTTCATGCCAAGTCTTCCATGTTCGTGTAGTACTACAGACTAGAGAGGTGGGTACAACTTCAACCTGTTTTTTTTTTTTTCTTTAAGGATAAATCTAGGTGAACAGTTGAAACTCCTTTAGAAATAAAATGTAGATACTTTAATAACTCCCCAAATTAACTTGCATGTGGTAACATCAAGTATTCTATTGGTATAAATGCATAAACCTAATCCCTTAATGAATGGTGTCATTCTGAGAAAATCCTGTGTATGGAAAGACAAATATTTCTTTCTAAGTTGTAGATATCTATAAACCAGTGAACCTAATTGCAGGTAAGGCATCTGTGCCCTGAGTTGCCTGAGTGCTGTGACCTTTCAGCCAGGAAAAATAACTGATGCTGCCACGTGTCCAGAAGAGCAACTTCTGTTCTATGTAGTTGTGCTTGAATGAGAATTGGGATTTCTGCTGTTGAAGTGCTCTGCCTGAAGAGCTCTCCTGTCTCATGCCTCCATCTGCACAGGCACAGAAAGAATCTGTGAGATGGGAGGGTCCAGTTTAAGCCACTAAGGCATATCCCTCCACCTGAGCATCAAAGTGAAAATTGGGAGGTAATGTACCAGCAGTAACCATTGCTGTCATGCTGCAGGACACTGAAGTTTTATTCTGATATATAAATTGGTCACTTGAGCAGTGTGTGCCAAAGGAGTTGGAGAGTTTACCCTTGGAGGCAGGTTGGAGGTTAGAAGGGCAGAATGCCCAGCTAAATTCATGTTAATTAAAAGTTGGGTTTTTTCTGCTGTGGAAAGTACATTTGATGCTTGCATTATTTAATCAGTGTCTCTGATACTGACAAATGGAGTTATCAGAGTTCATTGTTGAAAAGAGAGGAACTCTTACCAAAGAAAATGTTGTTTGGTTCAGTTTGGAAAAATGTTGTCTTTTCTAAAAGGATAGAATTTCTTGTGGGAGACAACTGTCTTTTAAAAAGCTATGAAACTTGTGTGGGGCTATTTGGATCTTAAAAGGTGTGAGAAGTTTAAAAGTATTCTACTTGATTGGCTAGTTCTGCTTGCTAGAAAATAAAACCCCCACAAATGAAAAAAGCTTACTATTTGCTCCCAGGAGGTTGAATAAACTTATGCTTCTAGTTGTGTTAAGTGGAGAAAGAGCACATTAGCACCTCTTTATCTTCTGGAAGAGTGTCCATGGGGAAATATATTCAGAAAAGCTTGCACAGAGGGATGATTTTCTGGAAGGTAAAACATCCCCTGACAAGTTCACCTTGCAGTGCTGTTGTGCCGTGTTCTATTTTTGCTGAACTTCAGTGTTCCTATAAAGGTTTTACAGCCCTTGAAATAGAACTTGTTTCTTAATGTTGAGTACAGTTGAGAAAGAAAATCCCAAGCAAGAGATGGGCACTGAGGGAGCATCACATCTTGTTCTATAATTATGTTGGATTTAACATATCTTTTCTCCCTTCTCCCTGCCACCTTCTAGCCTGAACAGTCTACAGATACCCCAGTGTGGCTAAAGCTCAGATCAAAAGGGAGTAACCAGTTAATAAAAAGCTGATTTTGGAACACTTTAACTCTGCATTTCTTAAAACTGAAGGTTTAAATACCTCAGTGCCTTTGATTTGTTTTTTCAATGTTCTGATTTTTGGTCTTCCTTTTCTTTTGCAGATCTGTAAAGTGTACCAAATGACTTCATCTTTGTCTATCTGTAAGCTGCTATTCCAGGTAAAATAAAAAAGTAATTGTAGGAATTATGTGCAAGTGCTTTAGAAAATAACTTACCATGCTGGTTAACTGAACTACATTGTCCAAAAGCTGTTATTACTTTGCCAGTCAAAACAAAATTTTGATGAAGGCAAAAGAAATTGCTTTAGCATTTGGTATAATCACAACTGCTCAACACACAGTCATAGGGAACTTCTTATTTCCTTAGTATGTAAATGTGAAGGTAATATATATCATATAGGAATGCTTTTGCAGTGGGATGTCTTGCTGGGTTCTTTTTTGCTTTCAAATAGATGCTGCTTCCATAATACTGTGTTTTCCTTTTGACCTGTATGGCTGTTTCATTTATACTCTTTACATCAGTTCCCAGGAGAGTCCTAGTACATGATGAGTGAAGCATCCAGGAATATATGGATTAAAAGCTCATTGGGAAATGAGCATGTGGGGTGTTTTTCTTTTTTGAAGAAATAGTGATAATTAAATTTCAGGCAAAGTTTAATTTCCTGCTCATGCCACATAGAAGGATTAAGTGTTTTCATGCTCCATCACTCCTTTTTTTATTAACTTTCTATTTAGAGTAGGTTTTTTGGAAAACACTTTATCTTAATAAGAATAAGCTATCAAGCAAGAAAGCCAGCAGCCTTCACATTATCACATTCTCTATACAGGAGTTTATCTTTTTGCTGCCACTACTTCATTCCACGCTGCTCTGATGTTGGAGAATGCATTGGTTTTAATGGTTGCTTTTTGACTGACAAAGACAGAGAGGCCACCAGTGGCCTGTCACAAAACTGATAGGATTAGAAGCAACTGAAATGACACAAAACAGGTTAAGGAGCTTTTGGGAGAAATCTGTACACTGGCACCTCTGATCAGCATTAGCATTCTCTGCCTGTTGCAGAGACTCGTTAAAATGCCATTTGCATTGATGATGATATAACTGACATGGCTCCCCAAGGAGCTGTAGGGATTGTAGGAAGCTCAAATCTCAGGAAAAGTCATCTGTTCCTGGGACCCTTATAGTCTGAGGCCTTGTTGGTAGCAGGACTTGCATTGTTATATGCTATCATTCTAATAATAAAAGGCCATCAGTATTATGGCTCTTTTAAAGCTCCCAGCAGTATTTTTGTCAAATCTAATTGAACATTAACTTGCTAATTAGCATTAATGCTTCATTCTATTGGGTAATTGACTGCATAGTTTTGTGTTGAATAGCTTTTCTGGAAGATGTAGCATAATAAACTTTTACAATTAAATTAATAACTTATAGAAGGTTTCATTATTTCAGCAGTAAAGTAGTAGGCTGTGCAATAAAAATTCTATATTTACTTTCTGGAGCTCTGAAGGGTAGGTGGTAAAGCAAGTGTACAATTCAATGCCTAATAACTACAGAAACAAGTTAAAATACTAAGAGGGATTTGGAAAGGGATTTGGAGGAAGAAGACAGTTCTTGGCATCTGTGTGTACTCAGAAGCTATGAGTAGTTTCTGCACATTAGGATGTCATTAGAAGGTACATTATTGAGACTTCTCTGGTAATTACTATAGAAGATAAAACTGATTCACTTGCAAAAGATAATATCTGGCCCTATATTACTAAGTACCTTTTTCATTGGGTACATCTTTCACGTGCAGAAGCTCACAAAGCAAATGTTGGTTGCTTGCCTAGGAACTGCATATAATGTTTCTATGTCCAGCTATGCATTTAGTGAAAAGGTAATAATGAAAACAGTGCCAGAAAGAGTAGGTGAGGTGCTGACTTAATAAATATGTAGTTTAAGTGTGATTACTTATCTTTGGAAACAAAAGCTTTCATTTAACTTCATAAAAGGATTTTGGGTGGAATTTTAATCTGACGCTAAAGTACAATTTGCAGTAATTTACTAAAGGCTTAACTTAATCTTACACTGAAACAGCACTAAAATTTAAATAGCAGCTTGTCAGTTCAGATCTGTTCTTTCCAACTACAATTTAGATGAAGTCCATTGCTCTGAAAAGAAGTACTGTGTGCCAGGTTGAGGCCTTGGAGATCAATAGTGGACATATCCTGGTAGTGGAAACCAGGGACTGGTTTTGCATGCTTATTGTATTAAAAGGTTGAAATGCAGTTCCGGAGCATGGAGGAATTACTGTTAAAATGTTCAACTTTTCTTATCTGTTTGAGGTTTGGAAAACAGTTACTAATTATGTTTAGAAAGAAGTTGCCTTAAGTGTGCTTCAGACATAAACAATGTCATGCATGGAACTCTACAAGGGAGGGGGGAGAATAAGATCTCAAAGTGAACTATTTCAGTGCAAGTTTTCTTGTCATTTTGCCTTGAATTCCAAGTATTATGTTAATACTACCCCGTAATGAATCATTGAAGGCTTAGAAATGGCTGCAGAGATGGACAGGTATTTTTTCCTTCCAAGTGTAAGTGTATGAGGAAGTGGGAAGAGGAGATCAGAGAAAATGTACTCATGCACTTGAGAGAGCAAAGCAATCTTCTTGGTCAATGAGGGATCCTAGCTGAACAGCTTATAGGTTTGCTTTAGTTAAAGTAATTTAATATTGCAGACAAAGATGAGAATATTTGTTGTCGCTTTGGTGCTGTCACTGTTCCGTGTATTATTAGAGAGAAATTCTTTTTTTCCCTACTAGAGTCTAATATCTTCTTGTGTTCTTCCTGTGTCAAACACAAGCCTGTGCAGGTCACTTTCCAGTTGATTTGAAAGGTACAACAGGTAAAAGTTCAGTCCTTTTTCTTTTCTTTTTTCAGTCTCCTTTTTCTTTTTTGTTTAAAATTCTTCTGGACAACAATGATCTAGAAATGACATTAATTTGCCTCTGTCTTTATTTTGAAATGAAGACTAAGTTTTCATAGGCCTCAATAGTCACCATTTTAATAACTCAAGGCCAGTTAATGTTTTCTCCAGTTTATACTGGACTGTAACTGTCAGGTGTGCAAGAACTTCTCTGTTTATTCACTCATGGCAAGTGTGATGAAATAAAGTTTAAATTACTTTCTGAGTGGTGTCTTCTTTTTTTTTTTTTTCCAGATAGTAGTTATGATACAAATGATTTACCTCAGTTTAAAAGGAAAAAGGCATGTAAGGGGCTGTTCATCAGGTGAAATTGAGAGATTAATGTTCAGTGCCTCAACTGATATGAGTTCCAGATCTACAGACAGGGACACTTAATGAACTGAATGCAAAACCAAGAGCTTGTTTTTTTTCAGCTTTGACACATATTCAAAGCAACTGTATGGCTTTGCTTGACTTGGGTTTCTTACTTGATCCTTCTCTTTCTGTTCTGCCTCACCTCTCCTTGTCAGTGGCAACTCTAGGTTTTTCAGAATCTGAAATTCACCCTGTAGTTGTGAAGTCACCACAACTGGATTATGTCTAAACAGAGGTTCTGCAGTATGGGTTTTCTGCCCACCACTACTTCATTCCACTCTTTGTGCATCTCTGATTCTGATCAGGCTTGCCTCCTAATAGTTTGTTCTGTGATCTGTTTGTACTTGCTAGTAGCAACCACTCAGTGCTTCTCTTCTCACCTTATTTCTGCTTGATGCATTTGATTCGTGTTTGTACTTTCTGTTGGGCTGTAGATGATGGCTGGAGAAGGAAAGGAACAAACTAGTTTTCTTTCAGCCAGAAATAAACAGCAACAATGTTTGATCATACAAAGCTTACTTAAGGTAAACTCTTGCAGTAAGACTCCTTGTCCTATTGTTGCAATGATAGATTGTCTGTGCCTTTATTTCTAGATCCAACACAGACTTTAATATGTGATCTTGAGAGGGATTCAGCATCACAATCAGCTGAAGCTTTGTGTGTTCAGTGTGTCCTCTTTCATGTTCTTGTTGGGTTTTATTTATTTGAAAATGAGTGCTCTATCAGAGTAAATGTAATATAGGGTAAGATTTACTGATTCCTCACTGAGATTGTCACCACTTTGTCACTAGCTACTAGCAGTCAGGTCAGTGTATGCAGAAAAAATTGCTGCAGTTTAAGATCATCAACCTAAACCTAGAACTTAGATTTGCAGCTTTTTATCCCTCCATAAAGTGGGTTAATATAAACTGTTTAAACATTATGCTAATATATACTTGAATTCACTCCATTTTGTTAACATCATATTGACCATGCTGTACTGGGGTACTTCAATGACTCCTGATCAAATCCAGCAAGATGATTCCAGTGGTTCAGGTAAGCTGTTGAAATCTCTAATTGTTTGGAATTTGAAAACAAGGAATGAAAAAGAACTAGGAAATAGACCCAGTTATGTTCTTTGTCCCATATTCTTGACTTCAGAAAAAAGTATGTAATGTGAATACTGCTCAGCTCTTTGCTCTCTATTTTCTGCAGTGACTTGCTCAGTGTGACAGCAGGAAGACTTTTTGAAACTGATATTCACTTGAAGTATACAGGGCATATATGGAGCCCATATGTGGTGCCTTTTCCCTCTCAATAATATTATGAGGAATTGGTATTCAGTGTGGGTGCACTGGGATATAGGCTTTTGTCTGTAGAGGGAGGCATGCTGATAGTTTTTGCAAAAGCCATTTCAGTGTCAGGCCAAGATAAACGTAGCAATAAAAATCTCTTTCTTCTGACAGTCAGTACCAACCCAGTCAATTTTATGATAATCTTGTCTGCTGCGTATGAGAGTCCTGGTGGATATGGTCTTAGCTTCTGTTTGGTTACCAAAATATGAACAAGGAAAGTAAAACTGTACTAAAAAGTCACAAGCATATCACAGTATCCTAGAGCTATCATAAAATAAGAGTTGGGGCATGAGCATGTAGAAAAAATCAATGAAAACTTTTATCAAGTCTACTTAATTTCTGTGCCACATCACATTAATTTTTAATCTAATCGAGAACTTTCGATTCGTGTTCTCGGTTAAATCACTGAGGTGCAGAAAAAAAACCCCAACCAAAACACCCTGGGTTTGTATGGAGAAAAGGAGCCTGTTCGATGCTTACTTTTCCTCAATTTCGGGCTGTGGCTGGAGTGCAGTCGCTCTGGCTCCCTGCAGATGGCAATCTTGGGCCGTACGGGAGAAGCAGTTCCGAACCCTCCGAACTACGGGTGGGAACGCGTGGGGCAGGGGGAAGGGACAGGGGGAGGCAGCACGTAGGAAATAAAATATTATTTTTTTTCTCTTCTTTAGACTGTCTTCCCTCACTATTTCCTCACAGTTTGTTAATCCCCAGGCCGGTGCAGCACCTGGACTGTGAGGAACCGGGCAGGGGCTGTGCAGAGCAAGCACAAGGCTTCTGAGCAAGCCCAGGGAAGCAGAGCTGCAGCTGGAATATGTTCCTGCCCGAGCACCCAAACCCCTTCATTCAGTTGTTTTCAAAGCTTGAGTGGGGTCACTAAAGGATATCTACTTTTTTTTTTTTATTCCCCCCCCACATCATGGAGCATGGCTCTGATGTTCAAGAAGTTTGGAATGCTGCTGGGCACAAAACAAACAACTTCCTTTAGCAGCTCTGCCAAACACATGAATGGATCCTTAGGAGGATGGTTGAGGAGGGAGTGGAGCATCCGTGTTCTTGTTTTTCACTTTTATTCATCTTTCAACCTTTATCAGCAAGACCTGAAATAATAAAGATATGGAATGCAGAGTACACTTTGGAGAACAAGAGGTTTTCTGGCTGAAGCTGTGAAATACTTTCAGTGACTTGTTTCTGAGAGAAGCAAGTCTGAAGAGACACTTTAACACACTGGATGCAGAAGTTATTTCCCGTCTGTATTAGTTTGTAATAAAATAGACTTTGCTGGCTTTTCTGAACTACTGAAATTATCTGAGAAGTTTCCTTTGTTTCATATTAAGACTTTACACAAGTATTTAAACTTCAACTATGATTGGATTTAAGACTTCATTGAATCTAAGACTTGATATCTGTGGATATTTTTTCTCTCCCAAATGCTTTGGAGGAGCACCTCTCAAGGCCCCCAGGAGCTGTTTTTTAAATGAATGGTCTGCAAGACACATGTTTGCTTCATGCTGCATATTTCAGCAGAACTCTCAAATACACCAAGGAGAAAAACCGATGACTGGAAACTGCAAACCACTAACTCCATTTAGTTCAGTATAGGGCGTGTGGCTGCAGGGAAATGAGTGACTTCAGAGCCCAGATTAAGGGAAGCAGTCCTGTCTTGATATATAAATCATACAGTAAAATATCCCTGCTCTTGTATCAGAATTAAAGAATTTCAAAATCTCCATGGTATAACTATGGGCCTGACTTGATTTTGAGAAAAAGCAAGGGTGTAATTCTGGAATGAAATCAGATGATAATCTGCTGAATTACAGTTTTGCTCAACTGAATGAGGCAAAGCAAAGGGAATCTGACAGTATGGATCTGCAGTGGTTTAAGCCAATCTCAATTTTTGTTATTCATAGGTCTGCTTTCCCTGTCAGTGCATATTACCTCTGGTGAGCTCCCTTAACTGATCTAGACCAAGACTTTGTTTTCTCACTCGTGGTTTGCTGCTGATCAGCTCCCTGAACTGCTTGTTGCTCAGTCCCACAAACATCACTTGTGTTGAGAGAGGAAGAGGAGAACAGTTCTGTTAAATGTACTGCTAGGGAAATGCACTCTACTCTTCTGCATTAGAGCAACACTAGTGATAATCTATAGGCACTTCTTTTTAAGCATGCAGATAACCCCTCGAATTTAAGCATGAGTTAATATATTAACAGGTCTGCAGTATACTGAACTCTGAGCTAGAGAGGTTGGCTCACAAAGGAGGAAGGAAAGCTATGTGAGGCAGCAATATTATTAAGAATTTCTTCAATGCTGATATTAATTCCTGTGTGTTTTCTTTCTTTGACTAGCCACAAATTCAGATCTAACCCTAATCTATCCTCTAGTGAAAGTTAGATGGCAGGTCTCCCCAGGAAGAGAAATCAGACCCAGTTTTAAAGCTCCATGGGAAATGAAGCCAGGAGGCTTTTCTTACCCTAAGGCAGACAAGAGAGCTGCTGACTAAAAGCTTTTTTGGTAGCTATGCAATGAATTATCACAATGCATAGCTCAGTTGAAGGGAAAAAGATCTAACAAGCCCAGCTAGGTAATTTTTCATTAAGTGTTAGTGAAGCTTGACATTCTTAATCTCTGTTTTTTTCCACAACAGAACTTCTACTTCTGGCATTAACTGTGTTCTAGAGGAGGGCTCAGCAGGCAAGGCCAAACAAACCTGCTAGGAAACTTGCTTTTCTAGAAGACCAAATCTGTGATAATCTGTCTGAAGTTTATTTTCCCCTCATAGGAAGAAAGCAAAAGAAAATATTGAGATGTGAAGGCAGACTTTACCTTGTGTGCTACAGCAATTTTTGCTATGCTGAACTGAAACAGCCTTTCTCTGAGTTTTCCCTAATAGCTGTGCTTTCCTGAAGAGTGAATTTCTAGCATCTTTAGTTTTCTGGACCCCTCTTTGGTTTTATTGTTGTTCACTGGGTGTTAATACCCACTTAGCAGCTTCTCAACATCTTTTGCAACCCAAATTTCTTCTCTCTTGTTCCTTCCAAACAGCTCCTGCAGAATTCTGTGAATCACATTGGCCTGCATCAGTTCTTCTGTACTGCTGTGTGTTCGTACAGTGCCAAGTAAAATGGGTTGAAGTTCTGTTGCCAGTTAGACAACTGTGCAGATGTTAGACATGACTAAGAAACTTTGAGGGAGGCTTTGTTGCTTGAGTTTATTGCAATTTTTTTATGGCAAATAAAACCTCAGGTGCTACAGTCTTCCTCCTGTGGTGTAGCTCCTGTGTTTTTACTCTGCTTTTAGGTGGTCTATGTAACCATTTATAATGTCTGTATCTTATTCTGTTCTTCTGCTTCCCCTCCCTAGATTCTGGCCAGATCTACTGATAATGTTTTAAATGAAGTATAGCTATCTGGATGGAGCCTTAACTGCAAGCTTTCAAATACTTAAGGCAAGAAAATGATAAATTTTCAAGTTCAGATCATGTCTCAGTGGCTAAAAGGAGTAAAAAAATAGAGTGAAGGAAAGGTTAGGATTGCAGCAAAGCTATTTATAGAACTTAAAGAACTTTTACCTCATGCTCTGTGTGACTGGGCAAGCCTCTGGGCTCAAGTTTTTAGTTCACTCCAAAGTATATGCTGAGGATAATAAACTGCATTTCTTTTCCACTTTTATTTAATTGTGGATGCTTTCTATCCTTGTGGTGTGGTGAGGGGGGGCCATTCTGAGAGCTTGCCTGAAGTTTTGCTACCTCAAGGTCCTCGACCCTGGCAATACCATTCCTTTAGCTCTCTGCTGTGAAGTGGTATAGTTGCACCTCGTGAGATGCTTCATGTTTGTTGTAAGGTGCTGGAAGACACACTGAGGCTTCTTATAAAAAGAAGTCTCTGTGGGATGGCTGACATGGGAAATCTTGTGTATACATCTTATTTTTTATAGAATTTGTCAAAAAATAGCAACTTTAACAGTAAATTATTATAAGGTTCAAATTGTTACTATTTGTCAGTAGAGGGAAAGAATGCAACATATTCTACCTCTTACTTCCTATTATCTCCCTTGTGGGGTCTTAAACATTCAGCCAACAAAAAGAAATAACTTTTGAACACGAGACGGGTATTTTGGGGGAAATAAAATTTTAATCTTGCATCTTTTGGGAAGCATTGGCAAAAGACAGGGGAAATGAAAACATTGCTAAATACTAAAAAGAAATAGCCTCCTTTTCACATCCAAAACAATGTAGGTGAAAATTATTTTACTCTTTAAATTAAATCTACTAATTCTAGAAAAAGTTTGGAAGATAAAGATGTATCTTCTGGGCTTTTTTCCCCTTAATTAGGCTTTTCTCTTGATAAGCTATGGGAAATATAGCTGGTGCTTTCCTTAACAGTGTTTCTTCATAATTTATCATGTCTTCGTAAACTATCAGAATGATTTGACAGTAGTTTGCTATTGAAGGCTGAGCAGTTCTCTAACCAAGTTACAAACACACGGTTGTGTTTGACATGATTGAGCAAATAGTTGGCCTCTTCCTTAGAGGTCAGTGGTAGAAGAAAGCAGAGATGCTATGCTGCAGGTTCTGATTAAAGAGTTTTAAGGAGAGAGCAACTCTGAAAAACATGAAGTTATGAATCAAACCAGTTCTGAGTGGTTCCATGTTTCTAGGAGGGAGCACCTGTCTAACATCCACCAGGTTTGAGCCCAAGTAATTTGTCTTGAATATGTGAAATCTTCCACTTGTCTTAGGGCAGGCAATGAAAAGTAACTTGTTGGCTACTGACAAATGGAATAACCTTAGGGTTTGCCTGCACCGTGGCAGCTGAGAGATGACAATTTGTGTGTAGAATTGAATTACTGGAGATTCATTTGTGCCTGGTAGCTTTGACATCCTTTCCTTTTTTAAATTGGATATTTTATGAATTGGGTCTCACCTTTTGAAAGGTTACAGCCTGGTATTTGATGAAGGATCTATGTGAATTTGGAGAGAATTAAAAGATGATTTTCCTATAATGGACTTTAATTGTTTTCAAGAATATGTTGATGGGAAGATTACTAAAGGCCAACAAGTGATTTTTTTTTTCTTTTCTATTTATATATTTGTAGATTGTAGGGAAATGTTAATTTAGTTTTTAATGAATTTTTAATCCTTGAAGTCTATTGTTTCTAGCTTCAAACTAATTGCAATGTAAGCTTACAATATTTTCTGACAGACCAACAGCAACTAAACCCTGGTGTTTGTTCCTGGAACAGAGCTAGTACACAGTGGTGTACCTTTTATTACCAGTTCTTGGGGAGCAGGGGTGGGTAGAGTGGAGCAAAGGAAACATATTTTTGTATTTCAGCATGTGCAGTTTAATGTTTAAACCTGTATTATTACTGCTGCTGCTGCAGCAATGTCATATTGCATATCAGCTCCAGGTTTGACAAAAGCTCTTTGTATTAGGACACTTCAGTATCTATATAAATGTTAAGATCTATTTGATGGAAATAGTTCACTGGCAAATCCAACAGCTGCTGTGACCAGGCAGTACCCAGGTTACTGGTTGTATTTGATTTTTGATTTTTTTTTTTTTTTTTTTTTTTCTTTGAATTGGATGATGTAACCACGGTCTGCTTGACTACATAGACTGAAAAATAACAAATGAAGTTACTCATCATTAAAATGTGAGGCATTTTCTTTTTCCTGAGGGAAGATAAAAATGGCTGAGGGAATTGACATATCCAAATCACCATTTGGGTTTTGACCTCAATTAAGTGAGGTTATAGTATAGTGATTTCAGTCTCCAATAGTCATTTATGCATAAAGGAAAATCAGTATAAAGTCTTTTGGGTCAGCATAGGACCAAACTGGTTGATCACTGGCAATCTCTAGAGAAGACAGCAAGTGTATTAATTGATATGTGATTCAGACTTCAGTAATTAATAGCAACTTCTCCCAAGATCTGTGTGCTTAGAATTTGCCAGATAAAGCAATAAATTGAATAACTTTTTAAAAATTCTTGAAAAATTTATTGGTGACATGGCCGATAAGGCATCAGATACAAGTTGTACTAAAACCTATTTCCATAAGAAGGTAGTATTTTTTTACTTTTGCCTTGGCAATTTAGCAGAGTACTCTGAGCAAGTCTTAACCTCTGACAGCTGACCTCTGGATGCATTCCAGGATAACCTGCAGAGATGAACTGTATTCACTCTATAAATAGGGAAGGTGGATGTCTGAAGGCATTGTGTCCCCTGTGCACTTAGTGTGAAGGATGTTGTGGCAGTTTATGTAGAAGAGTTATCAGTTTCAGGGCTACTAAGTTGATTACATACCCTGAATAATGCAGACATTCAGATTACATGAAATGCTGTTTTGAGTGGTTTAAGTGTTTGTCCAGTTCTTATTGCCTGAAGGAATAGAGCTGTGCCATAATGGTAAGCTCCAAAAATAATACTACTTCAAGTGCTAATGCATTTCCACCACAAAAATAAAATAGGTTTTTTTTGTCTATTTTGTATTTTTTAAAATTCGAGTACAGGAAGCATCTTGGTTTAATGTAAATGGAAATCTAATCTTGCTGTCTCTAACAAGAAGTAGATGGGGAAGGCAGGGATTTGAAATGGGCACAGAGAAGGTACTCAGTTTTGAAGTAGCTAAAGATAATGGCATAAAGAATAGAGGGGAAAATAGGAATATTTTTGAAAAGTATCAAACTGAGTTTTTAGTTTAATTCTGTCTAGGCTTGGAAGCCCTTAGTTTTTTGGGGTAGAAGAGTGATCCTTCTATATTTATTATATTCCTTCCATCGTTGAAGCAAGATTTCCAACTATTACGAGATAGTGGATATTACAAAATGTGGTTTTCTTTCTCTTCCCCTCAGATCTGAGTATAAACAGAAGAAGTTTAGAGAAAACATATGGAGAGAGAGAGAGAGACTATGTGTATGTGCATATGTTGAGTGCTAAGGGCTCAATTGGCAGGTGACAGTTCTGCATTCAGGTTCTATTTCTTCTGGAATGGATGGACTGTAGTGGTTTTACTTAAATTTCACCTCTTCAAATCTTTCCTCCCCCTTTCTTTTTCCTTCACTAATCAAAACATAACATGTTAGGTATGAATTTCAGCTACTTCTCCATCAAATTCTTTCAGGTAAGCTTTTTGCTGTTGATAAAGTTGTCTGCTGTATCATTCTAGAATCTGAGATAGTCATCTAATGACCTGATTTTTTGATTTATGGGTGGCATATACTGAATGGCATTCTTCTGAGTAGTTTTGAAGTAAATGACTGAAACATCTTTTGCTCTAGTTTCATAAAGTTTTATATATTTGTAACCTGGGTCCAAAAATACCTTGACAGCAAGCAGAGGGGGAAGATGGGTTGACTTCTGTTTGCATACCAAGAGAATCTATTACTAGCTACAGAAAACAAGTGGAGAAACAATCAGAAAATAACCAGACTGTTGTAATTGTGTCCCCCTCCTTTACAGGTATAGTTCCAGAAACAGGATTTAAGTGTTGATGCAGCAATAACCGAATTTGGAATTTTGATTAAGCATTCAAAGTAGAGAAACTGCTATCCAAAATGACCATTATGAATAGGGTGCTTGTGTGATTATGGACATTATTAAAGGATCTAATTTTTTTAGTTCTTTAGGCAGAAATCTCACAAAGATGCTAATGGGGTACCCTTCTGGGTGATACCATATAAATAGTAATGGTACTGATAATACATTGGCTGGAATTTGAAGCAAAGATTTTTTTCCTTTGGCCAATGACTAGGAGCTGATGATAGCCAAGAATTGTTAGAGGATGTTGAAGAAAAAGAGGGATGTAAGTGCTAATTTCCTCCTGCAGATAATCCCTGTTAGAGAGGAACTTCATCAAAGCGTCATTACTTTAATGAAATTCTCATATAAAATGCAGGATACTAGATATAATTTATCTAAATTAATTACCCTCTGCTGCTAAAAGGAAGCTGTATGACAAATTATTTGTTCTGCCTATTCATCCATTCTTTATCAGTCCTTTTCCTGCTCTGATGCAACATAAGGAGCAGAAGCAGCCTTTTCATGGTGCTGAGTGAATTAATTTGCATTGATCCCAGGCTAATAGATGAGTTATTCACCCAAGACAGCACTCAGTAGTTTTAATAACACAATATTTTTCTGTGCCTAAATCATTTTACAAGTAAGCAAAACACAAAGTTAATGTTTCAATGTTTTTAAATGTAGATAGAAAAGTACTTTTTTGGTTGCATAATAAAAGCACATAAATCTCATGTAGCATTTTGCACTCATCTTACAAATAAGAGAACTCCTAACATATTTCAGATTATAAATTGTATTTACAGTATGAATTTATCTGTGAAAGTGAGATGCATCAGGTGAACGGTTTCTGCCTCCAGTTGGAGTAAATTAAAACAAATGCCATAGAAAGAAGATTAATCAGCTATAGAAGTATTAAATTATTGACATGTTGGGCAAGATGTATGGATTCTGAGTGGAAGTGATATCTTAAATTTCATTACACATAAACCTGTTGCTTTAAAATATTAGAGATGATCAATGCAAATAAGCAAAAAACCCCTGAATAGCTTATTTCTGATCTAAATTTAAAGGTTTTCTTGTTGAGCTTTTTTCATGGAAACAATGACTGCACTGCTGTACCTTTCTGAAGTTCAATAGAAATATATCCAAGTAACTTGTTTTGGATTTTGGTTCATCCATTTAGGAAATTCTTTCCTCATGAATCTACATTCCTACTCCATTCTTACCAAAACATAAAATGAAGATAAGCAGTACTTTTGGCTTGAAACTGTGAAGTCTCCAAGTCCTCAGATTGTTGGGAGGATGCCTACTGCTTTGTGCAATCTGAACCCAAGGGCTCTGTGCTACAGAGCAGCCCCTCAAATCTGAGCTGGGATCAGCTGTCTGTATGTTCCCTTTCACTTTTATGGTTCTCATGGAGATTCTGAAGATAATTTTTGCTTGCTGAGCTGTAAGGGTATGTAGTATTAAAATCAGATTGTTATTACAGAAATACGTGTGTGGGATGGAGTTGCCATTGTCTGTTGAAAGCTTGCATCTCAATCAGAGAGCAGAACCAATTGTCTGAATGTTCTTCCTCTTTTTTTTTCAGCCAAAAGTCTTCATTTTCTGAGTGGGAAGAGACTAATTTTTGAAAAGATGAATCACTGATACCATCCACACACACTGTTCTGTTGGTCTGTGTTTCACAGGCATGACAGACATTGTAGGCCTCACAGCTGCTCCCTCAAACTGGCACAGTGTCTGGCAATGCAAACTGGATCATAAACCTGTATTTGAGTATATATCACCCAGGGCACTGCTGCACAGAGAAGAAACTTGCTTTTTAGCAGTGTGTATCTATTCCAGCTGGGTGGAGGGGGCTGTCACAGTATAACTGGTACATGACAGGTGCAAAATCTTTCAGGGGTAGTCTAAGTGTCTTGACCCATCCTTAGGTACACAGAGATCCATAAGAAAAAGGTGGGAGGTTCAGAGTGATTTTTAAATAGGCCAGAGGTACCAGTTGAAGTAGTCTTCATTTCTTCACTAATGTGGGTTTATAAAAACAACTGGAAATACTTGTGTTAGTTGTCTCCTGAGCTGTTCTAATAGTTATGGACTTAGAAACCTACTTATTGCTGTGATTGTTCTTTCCAGCACTTCAATTTTATCTGTGAAATTTCAGGCAAACTAGAACAGAGTTTATTTGTTCATCTCACTAGTTTTGAATATTTGAGTACTTATCAGAATGTTATGCTATTATTCAGTCTGTGTTTGTGAAACTGTCAAACTTTGCTTAGCTCTGGTTCCAAGAGCTGTTCATTCAGAAAAAGGAAGGTGAGTTTTTCTCAGTGTGTGTCAATGCCCAAGGGTCTGTTCCCAGAAACAGGTCCTATCTGCTGTGGAAGGTTTTGTGGGACAGGTCAAATCAGCCTGATGTCTACCATACTGATTTGTTACCGGGCAAGACAGTAAAACCAGACTGGTCTATGGAGTCTTTTGAATGAATTTATCTTTACATGCAGAGGTGCTCTAAAGGAAACATTCAACTGTAACTGGTGTTTCTCATGTTGTTTGGATTGTGTCTTTAGAGTCCACAGCTAAACCCAGGGGGGTTTCACCCTGATTTAGTGAACAAAGAGGTGAAGAAGGGTGAGTTGGAATAGAAGAACTTCAAAAAAGTCAGCCTAATGACTGTCACATTTAAATTTAGGATATCTGTGAGAGTCTGGATAAGCATCTGAGCTTTCCAGTGCTGATTTGAACTGCTTGGAGTTAGCTTGCTGATAGCTGGAAGGTGCTATCTTATTTTTTCCTTTATCTGGGAGACTCAATTTTTTTCTACACAATTGGCTTCAGTTGGCATTTATTCTTGACAGTAGCAGCTTGTTCACTGGTTAATCCAAACATGGTCTAAATAAGGTGCAGAAGGCCACTTCAGGAATACAAGTAAAAAGAAAGGTCGAGCTGACTTTGTATATGCTGGAAAAATAAGACAAGCAGAAATGATACCAGCTTTGTATAATCAAAGCTTCTAGGCAGAGATGGTTAGCATGTTCCAACCTTCCTAGTTTATGTTGGTCACTTGTTTTGGTTTGTTTGTTACAAACATAAATTAAAATGGACATTGCAGCATCCTGAAATCACCCTTTGGCTTGCTCCTAAGAGCTGATGGGAGCCAAAGATATGCAGGTGGCTCTGACAGCTGTGCTCAGCAATAGATCCTAGTCTTGTGCCCACAGAAACTGGGTTAATCTACTGCTTCTGGCATTGTGGGTTGCAAGAAACTATGAAAATACAACAGTGCACTAAAATGTTCTCTTTCACTTCCCCCTGTCAGAAAAGCTGACAACATTTTCTTCTCTTACTAGTTATTAATGCTAATAATAACCTTTATTTTTGCAGTGCTCCTTATTCAAAATCTGAGATTGCTATAATAAATAGTGATGTTTGAGTAAGTGGGGTTTTTTTTCTTGTTTCTTTTTTTTTTTTTTTTAAATTAATTACATTTGCAAATATTTGTAATCATGAGGTTGTTGTGGTAAGCTTTTATAATTTATTTCTATTAAGAAGAATACAAAATCACCTCAATAAAAACAGTCTTTAACTTGTTTCATTTCAGACTGGCTTGTTTCAGCACTTTGAACTGGCTAGCACGGCTACTGGGCAATCTAGACTTTTAGGCAAAGTTGTCTTTACTATTTTAAAAATGTAGATTGCAAATGAATATGCAGCTGAATTGAAATGGAAAAATCTTTTGATCTTAACTTTGTTATGAAATTTGGATAAAATTCTCGCTGGGTCTCTGTAAAACCAAAAATATCTGCAGTATTTAGCACAGTCTATAAACTCCTGGTATAATGGTTGGGATTACATTTCCTGTTGTCTGGTAGCAATGAGAAATGGCTATGATTTCAGCTGAGATGTGCTTGATCTACATACTAGAGACCTAAGAATTGAAAGGGGACAAAATTCACACTGAACATAGTAAATGAAAAATTTATGACCTATATGCTTAGGTGCAGAGCTATTAAGGTTACAACCTAAAAACATTGCAGAAGTCAATGTTCAGCTTTGAAACCAGAAGGTTGTTAAATTCCATGGGGCTTGAATTGTTAAAATTAACTAAAACATCACCTTCCTATGGTATCAACTCACTGCCTGTCTTGGAATTTTTTTTCTGCTAACATTATGTTTGTATCTCAAAGATGCAAGAAACCTGCTGTGTGCTCTTATAGAAATCCACTTCCACTTTTTTCTTGTTTACTTGATGTCAATTATTTAATGATGTTCTGTGTATGAAGATTATTTAACTCTAAATTCATTTGGTGTTTTATTTATTCCAGTTAATTAAAAAAAAACCTGCTCTCTTTTAATCCACACTACAGAGAGATCATTGGGGAAACTGTAGAAGGAATTATATAAATATTTTAAGAGTATGCAAATTTTAAATATTTTTATTTGCTGTTGCATAATTAATTTTACTTGGTAATAACATGTCACTAGTGGCAACATTTTCTAATTGCCAAAGGAAAGGTAAACTAATGTTCTGGAGGCTAGGGAAAAACTTTCTGATGGGTTGGGTAAATGCTTAAAACCAAGAGAGGAACAATGACTATTCATGTGGGCAGCAAGAACCAAGTGAAAGCAGACACTGAATTATTTATGTGGTCTGTTCCAACACACACTTGTTCTTTTCCTTTCTCACAAATTTAGCTTTGTGACTCACAGCTCATGTGTTTGGAGAAGAAAGGTACGGAGTGAACAACTGTCTAAAGGGGCTACTGAGAGAACTCCTAAGTTGTAGTTGGGCAAAACTTATTGTGGAGCTCTTGAAGGTCTTAGCTGGCACTCATCATGCTGAGTTGGATCTGTTCGTGACTGTCTTTTGGACCATACACATAAGAAAATTATGAGCAAGGTTTTGAAAACTGAGTAATATCTCAGGGACACTTAATTTAAATTTCCAGGTGAGGGCACGTTTAAGAGAGGAGGTGCACAGCACTAAGTCAGGCTTTGTGTCAGTGTGTCACACCTTTCACTTTTACTACTTCTCCTGTGGCAACTGTGATGACCCTTGTGTTCAAAAATTATCATTGAAGTCTGCAGGAACATTTGATTTCCTTAGTCTGTTAAACTCAGTTATCAATTTTGGATCTTAATGATTTTAGAGACTGAATAAAAATGACCAGAATATCCCATGTTGCTTACAACATTGAGAAGAAATTTGTGTGCTGTATGCATCTGATACTAAAGCATTTTTGATTCTTAAGCAAAGGTGTTACATAAATAATTTCCAGCAAAACTGTTGCTGAAATTATTTATGGCAAGCATCATCCATTTCAGTGTACAGGTATTCTTGTTACAGCAAGGCTGAAATTGCAGAATCATGGGTCGTTTCTGTTGGAGAAGACCTTCTGCCAAGACAGGGCAGTGCTAAGTGCAGACCCGATAGTTCAGTCTGTGAGTATTGAATGGCTTTGCATTTTTTACTGTTTGGTCAAATATATTGATTTAAGGCACATTATAAGGGTTATTAAAGGTTATTTAAGATTGTTGTTAAGGTTATTTAAGGTACATTGAAAAGCCTCCCTGTTCTCACATTCCAGAATGCTCAAGATAGTTGAATGATTTTGGAGTTAGTACACCAAGAGCAGGGTACTAGCTACTGCTGTATGTTTTTTTAATTAAATATTGTCTTGTATGCCATGCATTTTTTTTTTAGCAGAAATATATGTATTTGAATAGTAAGGTGTGCTTTTTTTTTTTTTTCCTCTCCCCCACCTTCCCCCCACTTATTGCAAGCCATCAAAACTGAGAGTGAAGAAAGGTAGCTTAGATCCTGATTTAAGTGTTGTTTTTTAGACATTCTGGTCTGCACACATACAAAACATCAGATTAAGATACAGGAGATGTGGGTGGCACAGAAATTGTGCAGACCTTTCCCTTCTGTCCCATTACAGAAGCAGATGGATGGATGAGGTAATTTACCTAGTTGGACGCCAGCAACAGCCACCCAGGTGATCTGGGCTTCAAAAAGCATCTTGTTGCTATGACAACAGGATACTGATTTAGTCATTTGAAGGAAAATATACAGTGTTTATAGGTTCTTTATAGTAACTAGAAATACATAGAATGTATATGGTGAAATAAAATATGAAAATGGTAATGTAGATGTTGTTATAATCAAGATAAACAGCTTTTCTACATGCTTTCTAATATACAGAGGGGACCATTCTAAATAATGTAAGGAAATAATGTAAGGAATTAACAATTTATGAAAAGCAGTCATTGTGAACTTCCAAGAGGACAATTAAACAACCTTCCAGAATTTTTGACATTTAGAAATTTCAGTATCCATATCTAATGGATCCAGATGTATGCCTAACATTCATTTACTTGTGCTTTGTGCAACTTAATCAACAGATGAAGCAAGTGAAACAGTCCATTTTCTTTTATTTAAGGAAATCACATTTTCTTGATCATTCTTGTCAACATTTCACATGGTGAGAACTCCTTGTTATGTATTAACTGCTAGAAGAACATATCCACTGGGATTTTTTAATGAAGCATTTGCCTGTGTGATGCAAGTTTTTAATAAAATGTGGATACGAGAGGTCCTCAGTCTTACAAAGGGGAGCTCTTAGCTGTAAAATTAGTTTACAGTATTAGTTTTGCTTTTATATATTGTTTTTTATGATTTAATTGTATTTTAATACTGAAGTTATGACAGGTCCTAAGCACTTAAAGTGATTTACTGATATGGAGTCACTTTGGTAGAAGCTCTAGCCAAATAGCGAAAAAGTTTGTTGTTAAATGTTTTTGTTTGTTTGTTTTGTTTTTTCTTTTACTGATTCTGCCTCTGACAGAGTAATAATGAAGATGAGAATCAAGGGTACCAGTGAGTAACTGCTCTGCTGAAACTCTTGTTCTGAGAAGTTGTGCTTTCTTCTAGTTTTTGTGCCCCATTTCTTGAGTCTGTGTTTGCCATAAAAGACTATTGAAGGTTGATAGAAAAATTCAGAAGTTTTTACTTCCTTCACTATTGTCAAGTCAAGTTGTAATAAATCACTCAGGTTGATGGGCTTGTTCAAATGTTTTCTCTTTCAGTATTACCCTGCTAGAAAACATTGATTTAGAGAAAAAGGACATGTTTAAGAAAAGGAAATTTGGACAAGCTCTGCTTTGGATTTGATCCAGAGCCTGTTATGAAGCAGTTGTTTCAGTAGAAGAGCAGGTGAGTGATGCAGGTTCTTTCATTCAGTTCTGTGTTTGTATCCATTTGTTGCATCTGTCTTTTCCTCCTCTTTCTTCCCACTCAGACAGGTGTGTGTGCCCATGTATCACATCTACTTGATACACAGCATTTCCTTATTTTAAGACTAGAAGATGTGCAAAGAATGAGAGATTCTGTCCTACGTGCCTTCTGAGTTAGCAGTGGCCTAGAGTGTGAACATAGTATATTTTGCAATAACAGATTTGACAAATGAATGCTAAAAATAGCTTTGATAAAGTATAAAGTTTAGCATGACTGAATCAGATTGATGGATAGTTGCTTGATTTTTCTAAATGTTCTGGTCTACATGCTCAAAAACACATACCATAGTATTTTTTAAAATGGAAACAAAATTCCCTTCCTGGTTTTTATTGCTTAAGATAACTTGGAATGTGAAAGTGAGGTAAGTTAACTTTACTGACAAGAGAGAGGTCTGTGCTAGCATTCAGAATTTCCATTCTGACTCAGTGGGTTGTTGGTAATGACACATTAAGTATATTTTCCCTGAAGAAGATGTGCAGTAAATCTATTCAAGTGCTTCTATTTTTGGAATATGATGGGGTGAATTTAGTGCCTACTGTTTAGATCAAGTTGTTGCTTTTTTTTTTTTTTTCCTTTTCAACTCTGATTTGCTTTTTTCCCCCTGGAATTCTAGCCATTTCTCAAATGAATGAAACCATTTGAGTAAGTGTGGTGTGTTTTATAAGCTACCTAAAGACCAAAAAGATTTTTAAAGATCTGCTTCTGTAGCAGAGTGTTTGGAAGGGATCAATGTGAGGAACTGATGTGAGAGGAGAAGAAGATGCAAGAGAATATGTGAAATGCTGCCTCTTGTTCTGGTTTTAAATTATTTTTAAATGCTTGAACATTAATAACACTTGAAAGAGTGTTATTAATGACTATAGAGAGCTGTAAGATTGTCTGCTTGTGTCTAGAATGTGTTTGTGCAAATTGTGAGCTATTTCCTCTGTCAGTTTTGAGAGAGAAGTCAGATGTTAAACACAAGACCTGTATGCCTGTAAGACTTCTACCAGGTTCTTAGTAGTATGTGTATTGTGTAGATTTCTTCACACACTAAATTGTTTTGGAATTGAGAGTATTTTTTTTAAATTCCTAGTTTTAATACTTGTAGATGTTGGTGGTGTCATGTAGTTTGAAGTATTACATGCAAGAGCTGGAAGAAACAAATCAGAAATTGAATGTCAGAGGTAGGATTTCAGTGAAATACAAGTGACTTTTTATGCTTCTAAGTGTGGAATGTACTTTGCTACTTAAATGGGGAGATGTAGTGCCAGGATGTCACACTTTTTGTCTCTCCAGTTCACTTTGCAAAAGAAATTACAGATTCTTGGAAGGGATAGCACATTGGTATCTCACTGTTAGGACAGAAAAATATCTGGGACACCTCCTTTTATGAAATTGTTATTCTTTGTGGAAATCAAATACATGGTTTTACACTTTTTGATCCAAATACAAGGGGTTTTCGTCTGTCAAAGGAATTCAAGGGCTTTGTAATTGCATGTAAAATTGCAATTCTATGAGTTGTCATCTTACAAAAGATGCAGCTGTGGTGAGCAATGCTTTTTCTCCAGTGTCAGCTGGGATCACCACACACACTGCACTCCAAATGGACTTCAGGTATTGGGAACAAATGTACTTTGCTGAGGTCATGGCAAAGAATCATTTGTTTAGCTGAAGCATGGTACTTTTTGAGAGCTGAGTAAATTATTCAGATCAGTAACTCCTGTTCCTGTTGAAAACCTGAGGGTATTTCAAGTATCAGTTTTGAGTTAACATTTTCCCTCAACCTTATCAGAGAAATTCACCGTGTTCTAGTTGGTTTCAGATGGTTTGTGATCTTAATGAAGAAATTGTTCCTTACTATAACAAAGCTGAAACTTTAGGTAATCTTGCCTTTAATAAAGCAAAGGTTGAATTCAGATTTGTTATTGTAGTGCAACTTAAAGTTGAAGGTACTTCATGTGGGGGGAAAAAGTCCTTTTTGGTCCCTCTGATACCTCACTGAGGGAAAGAAAAGGCAGCATGGTGGTGGGAAAAAAGGAAGGGGGGGAGGAACAGGGTAATATTTTCTCATTGTCTCAGACTTTATCTTGCAATGAGATAGAAAAGATAGCCTTGTCTTTTATGGGCTGTAGCAGAAATACACAGAAATGCAGTTAATACTATTAATATGCAATGGGGTAAAATTGTGCTGGGTGCAATAAACTGCCTGCAGGCTTGCATTAAGGGTTCAGAACTTTATTGTTTGACACAAAATGATGATACTGAAAATTCAGAAAAGTGTGAAAACTCTCAGAAGACAAGCATTACTTTTCCCCTGCTGGGATTTTTAAGATCAATTATTAAATAACTCAGTAAAAAGTGCACACTTGCTTGAAGGTACTCTAATTGGATTTACTTTAATGTACTGTCCTATCTCACTGGAAGAAAAATGGTAGATTTTTTTGCAGTTTGAGTTTGACTATATTAATAATAATGCAATTATCTAAATGATACACAGTTAACCAATGTGCACATAATAGAAATGATTGAGCAAATAATGTTGTTTTTAGAAACAAGTGCAAAATAGTAATTCACTAATTACTCTATCAGTAATTACTCTATCTTCTTTGGCCACTACGTTGATGGGAGATATTTATATTATCTCATTCTTCTTGTAGTTTGGATTTAGTTTAATTACTAGACTGAATTTGCTCAGAGTTGTTAGCAATATTTTGAATGTTTAAGGTTTAATGCTGGGGGTTTTATTTTCTGCAATGAAGAATTGTGTTTTCCATCAGTTCCAAGAGCTCTGGAGGGTGCTGTAATGCAAAGTCCAGAGAGATACTGCATATTTCTTCACAAAGTTTTGACCAGTAGCATTTTAGACTTCAGGTGGGACTTGTCAAGGTCTTGGGATCTTTTTACTATTTGCTCAGAGTTGAGTCATTTTGAAAATATACTCTATTTCACAGCTTCATAGAGTCATGTGATGCTTTTAAAAGACCCTTTGTTAACACAGTAACATTTTTATTCACTGCTCTACAGAAAGGTGAATAAATCACTTAGGTTTTATTAATGACAATGGAACTGGTTAGTATTGTGTACAGGCTGTTATTCCCTTGTTCAGAAAAGTTTCTGAACTTCAGTAAAGTTTTCAGTTTTCTTTCTACTGCCTTATGTTTGTGTAGAATATTTGTAGAAGGAGACTGCAACATTTCAGCACACTGCAAGTTTCTAAGAGCTGTGATCTGATTTAATGTATACTTTTTATTTGCTTTATAGTACTATAAAATAATGATAGGCTGTTCTTTGGCATAAGTGGATTCCTTCAGCTGCATTTCTTGAGGAATCAGTGAAAAGATGTTTGAAACCTTAAAGCTCTGTTGCCTGTGTCCTATATAAAGTACAAAGTGATGGAGATCATTCCTAAGACTTGTGACTTTACTGCTGATCACAGAAAAAAAAAAAAGCTATCTTTTGTCATATGTTTTTCTTCAGGTCACTGATTTTTAAGGTCACTGATTTTTAGTAACAATCTTACCTTGAGGGAGTTTCACCTCTCAAGCTCAACATGTTAGCCTTAATGCTTCTCTTATTTGCCATAATTACTTTTTAGACTAAAATAAAATCTTTTTAAATTTTATTTCTTTTTGCAAGTCAGCCCTTTAACTAATACTTGGGAAGAGTCTGTGTTGCACAAGCAAAAGATATATTACCTCAAGCAATCCCTGCTGTGCATCTGCAAGAAAATATTACTGCTTTGAAGTTCTGAAAACTGTGTATCCAGCTTTTTTTCTGGTTATCCTTCTTTTAAAATATTTTATGCAGTTACTTCTCATAGTTGAAGCTGATTAATTAGGCAAGTTAAACACTACAAAGTGAGAAGGTAAACACGGCTGAAATGGGGGGGAGCTGAAGTTTGTGTTCTGTAAAGAAAATCAAATTTAATAAGTATACTGCATTGTGTAAATTTTCAGGTATGTCTGTCCTGCCCCCACCCACCCCAGAGAGTTAAAATAAATGTGCTCTCCCTGCTAATGGGCTGGTGAAATCCTTGATGATGATCTCTGGAAAGACTTCACCTATCCTAAGATCATGGAAAGATGTGTTCTTAGCAGTACTCAGACTTGTAATGAATGATGAACATCTTCTACTTCAGGAAGAGAACCTTGTTTATTTCAGAAGGGGTTGATAATATATAGTGTCTTTAGGGAGTTCATGGCATGGAGTGAAATCATAATTGGTTCAGAAAGTTTCTTTGTAAAATTATTATTCCAAGTCATTGTTCTCTCATTGTGTTAGGTCTCTCCTAATGGTAAAACATACTTAGGATCTAGAGTAGGACTTGACACGTGGAGTCTTAAAAGCTAAAAGGGAAGGTGGCAAATAGTACTTGATTTTTAAATTTTTTTATTTTTTTTTCCCTGAAGGGCTTGACATTCACTTCTTGCTTTCCCTTTTCTAGGACATGGGCTGTCACTCAATGGTTGCTGGTGCTGTTATCTGCTCAAAAGCACTTTCTTTCCAATCATTGCCCAGCTGAATTCAGGCATGCACATGCACAGGCTGATCTCTGAAAATCTAGATTGTGTTTAAATGTTCAAAGGTTTGCAAAGTCAGGCTGAGGGGGCTGCAACTTTTCTGATTTATAGATGCCTAGTATAAGCTTTAGATTTCTATTTATATTTCTGCTTTTTTTTTATTTTGGGAAATATTAAAAATAAAAATCATCTAAGAGCCCTTAATTGTGAAAGTTAAGCTGGATGCTTGTTTGTGCAACTTCTTACCAAAATCTGAATTCATACCATAAGTACAAATACAGTGGAGAAAATAAAGAAGGGAAGATAAGGGAACAGAACTTGTGATAGCTCAGTTCTGACGAGGGCATTGAACTGCCAGAAAATCTGGAAAAGAAAATATTATATGAAATAACTTCTTATACATGAAACAAGTAGTTTGGAAGCAACAAAACACCAATTACAATATTGCTTTTGGTGATTACTTATCAGCTTGTCCTTTGAAGAAAATTAGCAAGTCACTTCGGTCCAACAGGCAAAGTACACGGTGCAGAAAGGGAATATTGGGAAAGAAAGAAGGAGCTCAAGTTATCCTGGGAACTTGTTGACAGCCTTGGTTTTCTTATCTGCAGGAAATGTAAAACTACACTGACGTAGCTTCTGTGGCATTAACCCAGTTTCTAATTAAGAAAAGTAAAGAACTTAATTTATATGCCATTCTATGCTTTCCTAGCACTCCTGTTTTGTGATGGAAATTTTGAGCAACCGATTGCTGTTTTATAGATAATATTTTTGAGAGTTTTGTGTCTTTTTTTTTTGTAGTAGAAAATACAAACTTAAAGCTTTTTTAACACAACAGATGATGTTATTTTCTTAAAAAGTAGTCGTGTTCAACTACTTTGTTTCACCATTAGTGTCGGCTCTCAGGTTGGTTTTTGGAGTGGCTTAAGATTAATTGAACCCAAATCCTCTGCAGTGAAATTCCCACTTGAGACAGGAGAATTTAGCTTGAACTAACCCCAGAAAAAGCATAAGTGTACAGCAAAGCCTGTATCAACAACTCAAAATAAGTACATATGTATGGTGATGACTTTGCCTCTTTCAGCCTTTTCTCCTTGGTAGATGATTCTGATTATTTCAGGAACATTGCTGTTAGGTTGTCTGTTGGCAGTATGCTTTTCTATGCCTTTGGGAAATGACTGGGAATCTTTCCACTAATTTTAATTATCTTGTATTAACTTCTTTATTTTATTTAAATGTGTGAAAAGCTAATTCAGTAAATTTCAGTATATGGAAGGTGGTCTGGTATCTGTATGAAAATTGTACCAGAAAGGAAGAACCACATCTATTAAAAGTTTATGCCTTTTGCTTAATATTTTTTCACATGAAATTGCTGTACATATTGTGAAACCTGTGCTGATGACTTTTTCAGTCAGTAATATATTTTTACTGAAGGCAGAAGAGGGAGAGCAAAGGATTAGCTTCCATTAAGAATTTGAAATTAAAGGAAGTGTTTAGAATTTGCTCCAAGATGGCCGTGCTTCAGTAATATCAGGTCTGTGTTTCTTCATATGTTTCAGGAGCATGGGTCTGAGTGACTGCTAAGTTTCTCTGTCAGACATGCATTGTCCTCAGTTCTTTCAGTAGGGTTTAGAAGAGATGATTTGTTGCCTTTTTAACTACTACTTTTCATATATAAAAATGAATAGTGGCAATAGCTTTGAAATATGTTCTTGAATTTATTTGCAAGAATGATTATAAAATTGAAAACTTATCACTAAGAACCTTTGCTCAGTTGACACTTTGTAATAATGTTTTTTCTCTGTAGTGCTGTTGGAGGAGAAAATATACTTAGAAATGTGTAAATTTATTTCTGATTAACATAATTCTTAGTTTTTTAGAACCTCTTGTATAAAGTTTTATGTAAAGAGGGGAGGAGGGGGAAACAGTTGTTGTTTCACCTTATCACCTCCCTGATACCTTTGTATCTAAGATCAGAAGTTTTGATGAGTCCTTGTCTTGGTAAAGAAAAAAGATTTTATTTCCTCTGCTTTCTATGGCACTTGGAACCAAGTTTCTGCATCTTGTGAGAATGCCTCTAAGGGTGCTCTTAGGTGGTGCCTTCCCTCTGTCCAACCAAAAATATTTCAGTGTCAAAAGTAAATGTTTATTAAGTTATAGAGAAAACAGAAAACCAGTTTCAACCTATGTCTCAGAGAAATCCAGTTACGAATCTTGGTGTTAAAAATTTAAGATATTTAGGCAGGGCTACACCTATACCTACAACATATCTAGATTTCTTCTTGAGGTATGTGTCAAAGTGGCACGAAGAGCTATTACATTTTCAATTTGAAGGCACAATTGTGCCTCAGCAAGGAAAAGGCTAAGCAGGAGAAATGTTCATATGCAACATCTTCTCTCTGGATAAGTTAAAACCCAAGCAGATTCATTGCAGAATACCTTTAAGAATTGCACTGGCTTTAAATTCAAGGGCGAAACAAGAATCAGCTAACTAAATCTTGAACTCAAGAAGGAATTTCAGAAAGAAAATTTGCAGGTACAGTTGCAGGTACAACATAATTTTTCTCTTCTTTAAATCATTCCCTCTGTTTAGTGCTAGGGAGTAGGGAATTTATAGAGACATGAGAGAAGCCACCAGTAAAGGCAAAGCAGCCCTGTAATGTAGCCTTCTTGATTTGATGGGGGTCTTTTAGACTGTCATAGGTGGTGAATCTTCTGTGTAGACTAATGTGGAGTAAATAAACTCATCTGTATGGTAGCTGAGAACTTGTGAAGGAAAAGGTCATCTTCTACTGACTGTCTGGGTTTAAAGGGAACTGAAGTATCTAGATAACCCCCTTTATACAGAAAAGAAGAAAATATCTGTCAGTGCTACAATATTCCTACAAACTAATCTATTGTGGCATCTACTGAAGACATTTTATTCTACGAAGCTTTTCAGCACTTGTTCCAGACAGCAGGATGACATTGATGGTACAGCTCTGGTTTTCTAAAATGTGTGATGCCTCTGTGATCTCATGAAACCATGAAGGCTTTTACTGCAAATCAACATCTGAGAACTGCTGGCACAGTATGTTTGGGTATTTACATACAAAAAAATCTATTAATACCATGCAACAGGAGAGGAGAACAAGTAATGGCTGATTTCATACCAAGAGGGGTAAGGAAAACTTGGGTAGCAAGTATAGGTCAGTGCTGTCAAAAATGAGTGTAAGCCTTCAGTTTTATGACTTTAACAATCCTATTTCCATCTTAAATATTCATGTATTTTGAGCTTGTGAAACAATAATTAGGGGTTCTCACTCAGAGTTGGTGCATTTTAAGTTGGTTGGTGTATACCCTGGGTAATTTTGTGTAGTTCAGGTTTCTCTGTCTGGTAAAAATTTGATTGCATTATGAGCTTATCATTTTAAACAAGGTATTGTGCCTGTGGCATAGCTGGGGCCTGAACCAGAAATGTCTTTCTCTTTAGCCTGAAAGATACTGTTCTCATAGCTCATCATATTTAACTCAAGGAGAGGGGAGAAACATAATCTCACATCTTGTGTTTTATAGGTTACTTTCAGTAGAAGTTATTTTCCTAACTTTAAATGCATTTTTGTTCCCAATAGGATTTTTTTAAATATTCTTTTTGAAGCTTGAATATATTTTGATCTCTTAAAGTTTTACTCTTACTTATCTGACAGCTCTGACTTCTTGTGCATCTTGTTTTCTGCAGCTGTAGTAATTGTCAAACAATTTGTCAAGATACTTTGTCTGCCAATTCATTGCTGTTAGATGAGCTATGAACACAGGACCTTTTACTGAAATACTTCAGAAATAGCAGTGTCTTTTGGGGCCTGGTTTTACAAAAACAATGGTTCTTAAATTTTAAGGGCTAGAGGCTTTCCTGTTACTTTCAGAGAAAACTTTTGCTGATTTCTGAGTTTGAAGATGCCTTTTTTTCCTCAGTATATAGAGAACTCCCAGTATCTTTTACTGCCAAATATGAGTCCTTTATGTGTTTAAACTATGGGGACATGAGTTGTGTTTTTCTTAGGTAAAGCTCTCATAACTGGGCACAGGGGGAACCAGAGGTAAGTGATAAGCCTCTACTGTCTGGAAATAGCCTAAAACTCCGTTTTCTTCATTTATTTTGTGCCTAAGGGGGTAAGAGCCCTGCAGTGATGCAGAAGCAGTCATCTACAGACCCTTCTTGGCTTCACCATCAGTGTAACTAAGACTGGGGCCTGGCTCTTTGCTTTTTTTTGTTTGTTTGTTTCTTGCACATGGCTACTTAGCTGAAGTAAGATCAAGCTTTTACTGCTTTTATACATGTGTCTGCACATGCATGTATAATGCATATTTTTAGCATGCTTTAATAAAACATTGCAACTTACAGAGGCAATGGAATTTGGTTGCTCTTAAACATTTTTATTTGAAAGCAGTTTTTGTGCTGTAGAGGCATCTGGAGCTCAATCAGCTTGGTAATATAAGAAAGTAATTTCTTACAATGATCATAGAGCCCTTTGTTAATGTCAAGGATAATTTGGGCTGACTGATTTGATTGCTGCTCTTTTCTAGCAAGAGGTCTCAATAAATGAAACTGCTTGCCTGGATAATTTAGGCTTATCTGATTGTCAGCAAGCTAATGATGCAAACACAGCTGAAATAAAATTTCCACTTCATGTTGTAGGTTAAAAGAAAAAAAAGAAAAATGCACTTAAATACCTGCAGTATGTCCTCTGACAAAATAGAGAGGAGCTATTTGTCAGGATGGAATGTGGCTGGTGTATATTGAGATATTTCAGATAACTGGCCCGTAGAGATGGCTCAGACATTGTTTTATGTTGATGCAGCCAAGTTACCTGTTCCCTTTTGCTTCCTGCCCTAGCTAAAATGGGCTGTTAAGGTTGAAAGGTTTTAAGGTAGGGATTTGTCTTTAAAAAACGAGGAGGTAGTTTAAGCTCCACATATACTAACTCTGAACTTAGTATTCTGCAGTGGGTTAGGGGACTGAGGCGACAGCTTCTTAATTTAGAAGATTTATGCATGAATTGCAGTCCATTTGCTCAAGCATTTTTTTTTTTTTTCTGGTGTGACAAGAAAAATAGTGGTTCTGGTGCATGCATTGTTTCTATATGTTGTTACATGCTGCTTCCTGGGAGTAGCTATAAAAAATAGTACATTCAGAAACAATTTGGGTCTGATCCTCAGCTGGCACTGCAAGAAGTACCACAGGCCTGGAGGAGTGGGGGGGAAAGAAACCTGAACTGTGTTGTTACACTTGTCTTTTAAAGTGTTTTAGAGGCCAATTAATCATTGTATTCTAGCTCATCCAGTTCCTTGCTACTTTTTAAAATTTCATCTTTGTGGTTTTGTCTTTTGCATGAGTCTGTCAGGCCATACCAACTGTAAAAACAAGTTTTCAGATTGCCTGGGTTCAAAGCAGACTCATTTACAGCAAATTGTCTTTGCATTAGTTATTGCTGAATCCTACTGTCCTCCCTATCTTACAACTGGGTTTAGCTGTAGAATCACTAAGGGTAGTTTTGATTTTATTGAGGTTTAATTCAGTTCCTCATGGGATTTTTGTGGATGGCTATCAAGGAAATAGTAAAGTGTGTGTGAAATATTCATATTCATAGGCTGGACACTATTTAGGTTAAAACAAGGTGTTTCTGTATGTGTACATCAGATTGTTTATGAATAACTTTCCCAATGGTAGAACATGGTTTTGTAGCTTATTTTATTGGGAGGGTATATGAGGGATGAAAGAGTCACAGTTTTCTTGCAAAAAAGCAAAGTTATAACTTTTTCCATTCTTAGGAGTTTCTGGTGTTCTTAGGTGCCTGTATATTTACTTTTTAACTACAAAGTTTGAAATAAATGTAGGGACATGTAGCTGAAAGCCCAATGTTCCAGAAGAGAAGGTTGGGGAAAGGATTATAATAAGTAATAGATACATAGTTAAAATTTGAAGTTCATAAGCAAGTGGAAAGTGATCCAGTTGATGTGGATAACAGTTTTACTATTAAATAAAATGGCTGTGAAAAATTGTCAGTCTAAAGGACTTGGTTGGCATTCCAGTTTGTTGCCTTGAAACTAAACCTTCCTAGCTTGAAAAAAGAGACTGTCTGCCAGTATGTCACAAAACCATCTTTCTGTTGTGTGTGGGGTTTTTTTCTGTGAATCTGCTGTCCATGGGGTAAAACTGTGCATGTCACAGGATTTCACAGGGTTTGCCAGTGTGAGCAGTGCTCAGGCCTGTTCTGTGCCCCTGCCTAGTTTTCTGGCTTACTATAAAAAGATGCTGCAGCAGCTTGTCAAGACTTACAAAATGTTTTTGAAAGGGTCCTTTGCAGGGGTCTGGTTAAGAATTAAGCTGCCAAGTAAGAGGAAGTTGTTCTGGATTCTTAATTAACTAAATATTGGTGAGAATTTGCCAGGCAAGGCAAATGTGGGTTGCACAGGTATAAAGAATGGGCAGGGTATAGTGATTATATTTTTTCCCTGAATTAATGGATTCCGAGGTGGATTTTGTTGCTCTGATAGTCACGGAGCTGTAAACACTGTGGTGAAATATTAAAAAGAAGGTGAGCCTTCAGATGAGGTGAAATATCTTTTATAAGTGCAGTGAGCTATAGATGAGTTTTCAGCCACAAGCATAGTTTCAGGCCTGAATCTAAAATATATTGATCACCTCTCCACCATCAGGTTGGAAATCTGAACTCTAGTCTGGATTTTCTCTACAAATTCAATAGCTGCCTCTCCAGCTAGGTATGGCTGGAATAATCCCACCCAGACTTTATTTCATAGGTGCAGGCTTTCAGGTGCCACTATCTTTGTTCAGGAGAAGAAATATACTATCTAAAAGCACTTGGAGTAACTGTAGGCAGTAGGGATACCCTCTAGATATATAACAAATACACAATTTTGTTGAGTGCCTCAATGCAGTATCAAAACTGACCCAGTTCTTATGCTTTCTTTTCCTTAAATGTTCCAGCTTAAGGTAAGATGTGAGAACATTAAAATCCGTACTTAAAAATGAATGAGCTTGTTGGGTTTGTATTCTCAGAAGCATGAATATTTTTTAATTGCATGAGCTGACTAGAAATTACAAATAAAACGACAAATAGAAATTATTTTAGGTTTCCTGGGAAACCTTTCCTTATTTGTCCTACACAATTAATTCAGTAGACAGCTCTGGCATAAAATGCAGCAGTTTAGAGAGGCCAGATCTTGATTGATTAGTAACTAGAACTGGTCAAAAACTAGGATATCTGATCTGCAGGGCTGATTCAGAGTGTCTGTTTGCCTGTGTATGCATGGAGAGAGGAAAGGAAAAGAAAATCCAACTTTTTCCAAATGCTTTGGGAAGAGTACAAGATTCCTACCCTGCAACCCCGTAAGCCCCATGCATGTCCTGTAAACACTGAATGGCCATAATTTCCCAGAGGTTCAAGCTGCCTTAATACAGGAGATGATCTTGTGCATACAATGACATTTCAGCTGTCCTGAAGATGTTTTTTTCAATCTCAAGTCCTCCAATTTTTGCAAAAATCTGGGCATGTCCCAACTTCAGATTCCTTTCTCCACAGCAGACTGCTGGACACTGAATCACATATGATATCCTTGAAGGCCTGAAATTACCATTGACATTTTCCTAGCTCTAAGGCATTCCAGGTGATGGATCTGTCATGAAATCCTTCTCTTTTGTCTTGGCTCAAAATTTAACAGGCAGAGATTCTAAGGAAGCCTGCAGAACCTGAGGAAAAAAAAAAATCTAGATGATTGCTTTGAGGTCAGGAAAATAGCTATATATGATTTTGGGTTTTTTAATTATTTTTTTCTTTCCCACTGAACTTAGCCACAGCAAAAAAACTTGCATCAGCTGTCTAGGATAAGAATCAGAATTTAATTGTTCACACAGTGTTTTAGGGTGGGTGGTGAAAGTGAAAAACTTAGATATTCAGGCAAGAGAATGTAATTACCTAAAGTGGATTTTGTCCAGGCCAGTAAAGCTATCACTCCCATTCATGTGGAAAAAGCTGTGTGATTTTCAGAGGCAATTTGGCTTTCTCTCTCATTACACATACTGCCTGTTCTTATGGATGTATGATTTGAGACTTCGGAATAGCACAGAAAACACATGGAACGTGTGTAATCAAATTTAAAAATAAAACCATTTTTTTTGCCCTCAACTGCTATACAGTAATATAAAATTCTTACTAAATGTACTTTATGGCTTGTTAGATGTGTATAANGTAAACACTGTGGTGAAATATTAAAAAGAAGGTGAGCCTTCAGATGAGGTGAAATATCTTTTATAAGTGCAGTGAGCTATAGATGAGTTTTCAGCCACAAGCATAGTTTCAGGCCTGAATCTAAAATATATTGATCACCTCTCCACCATCAGGTTGGAAATCTGAACTCTAGTCTGGATTTTCTCTACAAATTCAATAGCTGCCTCTCCAGCTAGGTATGGCTGGAATAATCCCACCCAGACTTTATTTCATAGGTGCAGGCTTTCAGGTGCCACTATCTTTGTTCAGGAGAAGAAATATACTATCTAAAAGCACTTGGAGTAACTGTAGGCAGTAGGGATACCCTCTAGATATATAACAAATACACAATTTTGTTGAGTGCCTCAATGCAGTATCAAAACTGACCCAGTTCTTATGCTTTCTTTTCCTTAAATGTTCCAGGTTAAGGTAAGATGTGAGAACATTAAAAACTGTACTTAAAAATGAATGAGCTTGTTGGGTTTGTATTCTCAGAAGCATGAATATTTTTTAATTGCATGAGCTGACTAGAAATTACAAATAAAACGACAAATAGAAATTATTTTAGGTTTCCTGGGAAACCTTTCCTTATTTGTCCTACACAATTAATTCAGTAGACAGCTCTGGCATAAAATGCAGCAGTTTAGAGAGGCCAGATCTTGATTGATTGATTAACTAGAACTGGTAAAAAACTAGGATATCTGATCTGCAGGGCTGATTCAGAGTGTCTGTATGCATGGAGAGAGGAAAGGAAAAGAAAATCCAACTTTTTCCAAATGCTTTGGGAAGAGCACAAGATTCCTACCCTGCAACCCCATGCATGCCCTGTAAACACCGAATGGCCATAATTTCCCAGAGGTTCAAGCTGCTTAGTACAGGGGATGATGGTTTTTTTCAATCTCAAGTCCTCCAATTTTTGCAAAATCTGGGCATGTCCCAACTTCAGATTCCTTTCTCCACAGCAGACTGCTGGACACTGAATCACATATGATATCCTTGAAGGCCTGAAATTACCATTGACATTTTCCTAGCTCTAAGGCATTCCAGGTGATGGATCTGTCATGAAATCCTTCTCTTTTGTCTTGGCTCAAAATTTAACAGACAGAGATTCTAAGGAAACCTGCAGAACCTGAGAAAAAAGAAAAATCTAGATGATTGCTTTGAGGTCAGGAAAATAGCTATATATGATTTGGGGTTTTTTAATTATTTTTTTCTTTCCCACTGAACTTAGCCACAGCAAAAAAACTTGCATCAGCTGTCTAGGATAAGAATCAGAATTTAATTGTTCACACAGTGTTTTAGGGTGGGTGGTGAAAGTGAAAAACTTAGATATTCAGGCAAGAGAATGTAATTACCTAAAGTGGATTTTGTCCAGGCCAGTAAAGCTATCACTCCCATTCATGTGGAAAAAGCTGTGTGATTTTCAGAGGCAATTTGGCTTTCTCTCTCATTACACATACTGCCTGTTCTTATGGATGTATGATTTGAGACTTCGGAATAGCACAGAAAACACATGGAACGTGTGTAATCAAATTTAAAAATAAAACCATTTTTTTTGCCCTCAACTGCTATACAGTAATATAAAATTCTTACTAAATGTACTTTATGGCTTGTTCACTGTAGATCTGTACTTTTTTGCTGACTGCCATCTTATGCTTTTATATGAGGTATGTGAGTAATGACTAACAATATATTAAACAATCTTGACATGGGTGAGGCTGTCAACTAACTGAGTAGAAGAAAATCATCTGGTTAAAATACAGGGAACCAAGCTATGTAAATAGTGGTCAGTACTACACAATGAAGTGTATTGGAGCTTCCTTCTAGGATCTTCCTTACAAGCAGTAGGAAATGAAAGGCATGAGAATGAGTGCTAGTTGGTGGGCAAGAGCTATGCTATAATTAACTGTCTTCTCCAGTAGCCAGATAACAGTTTTTGTTAGTAGCATTATTGCAGTCAAAAGCTGTTCCTTTTTAAGAGCTGGATTGAGCCATTTGAAGGTTCTAGGATTGGTTAAATTAAACAGAGGTGCCAAGGTTTCCATTGTGACTCAACTCTAGGAACTCCTTGCACACATTTCAGCCTTCCTTAGTAATGTTTCTGGCAACTTTCTCTGGACTCTTAACTGTCATGTCAAGTATGGTGACAGCCTGAAAAATTGTGAGGAGACCCAAAAGCATCAGAAGGGTGTCAGATGGAAACAAATATTGTGGCACTGGGGCCCAGTATAGGACACTGAGTTTTTGAGGCTGCTAATATGTAGTAATTTCTTTAGATTAGTTTGCTAAACTACAGCTAGCAGTTTTCCCAAAACCTAATTGTTTTTTATAGCACTTCTTATTTCAGTAATCCACACTCCAAATAAATCCATTTTGTTTTCTCAGTTCCCTAACACTAGAATATTTAATACATTTAATATTTTAAAATATTTTGGAGCAGTTGGTGTTTGCTTAGTCTCTGTTTGGGACATAGCATGTTAATGAAAAAATGATGCTTGAAAGGTCACAAACAAAACAAATAATTCAAGCTTTTGTGATTTATTCTCCTTATCAGACATTTTTCTTCTGAATGCAATGTTTACTGTGTGGTGTGATGGATTATTTGTGTCCTTCTCTTTAATGATATGAAAATACTGCATTCATTTGGGCTCTGACAGTACTTAAAGTCTTGTAGTAATCCTATCAACAAACATACCAGTGAGCATTTTATAATTTCTAGTTAGTGATGCTTCTCATTTTGTATGCTTTGGTAGTGTTATTTAGACTTGCTCTTACAGATGGGTCCAATACCATACAGGTAATTCTGTTTCATTTCTGGAAACAAATCCCTGAAGCTTTTATGCACAGTTCTGCCAGGCACATTCTAGGCCTATAAGGGACAGAGCATCCAACTACATTTGTTTTCTGAAGATGATTGCAGCAGATATAAGGTCAAGGGGAGTCTGTAAGAATGGCAGTCCTCATGCAGATTTTTTTCTGTTTAAATCAGGATGATTTTTTTTTTCTATTAGAAATTAGTAGCTTTATATGTTGGGGAAGAAAGAAGATTTCATCATCTTCCTTCTTCATTTCTGGATTTAATCATGGCTAAAATATATTCCAGATATCAATTCAAAATCAATTTGCTAATTCAAAATCAAATTAGGCAACTTTGAAATTAACATTTTGGGAGACAAACATTGATTTCCTTTAAGAGTTTATTTACAGTGACTAAAGACTCTAAATTACGTATTTGTCACCTACATAAATATCAACCGTGAATGAACATTTATTTTTTGTTTTTAAAGACCACTTAAATATAACTCCTGCTCTGAACTTTTAAAATTTCTTAATGTTCAGGATAAAGAGAGTCTTCAGAGGCAGTGTGATGTAAAAGACCTTCAGGATTGTATTAGATTATTTTTATTTAATAACTAAACCAATCTCAATGATACATTGATTAATTGCAGTAAGACACCAAGGATGAAGATGATTTCTTAGGAAGTTTTTTGAGGGTTTTAACAGCACAGCATCATACTTCACTCCTATTTCTATGAGACAAAGTCTGATACTGACCAGGTGGTACAAAGTTAAGGGATTCATTCTGCAAGTGCCCAGTGAAGAGTCAAACCCCCTAGCAAAGGCATGACCATTTGGGCACTGCTCAGAAATATTTTTACATTTGACTGAAGAGGAGAAAAACTTGGTCTGGTTCAGCTTATTTCCTCTCTACTGCAGATCTGATGAGGTTTGTATTTGGTATCCATATAGCACATTAGCAACTCCTCATTAATAGGTAGTCTCAGTCTTTCCAACTCTGTATAACAACTATTTTTTCTCTCGTTTGGCTATCTATTTTTCAGACTTGTCAGAGGTTACAGCTGGTATCTTTTCCAAGGAAGTGATGCAAAATAATGTGATCTAATTTTTGTTCACACTGCACTGGTGAAGTGTGGTGAATGGTGTCTCCTCCTTGCTTTTGGCTTAGATGATACCAAATCTCTTAGAGATGCATTGTTGATTTCTTTTTATTTTTTATTTTTTTTTTAGGAGCTGAGTTAGCATGCCAGACTCTTAAAAACTGTCGTCTTGGGGTTTTTTTGTATAAGCTAGGCTTCTTTTATATAAATTTTAGGAAGTCATAGCACATACTATGAGGGAAATAGTGCTTCATATCTAAGTTGAAAAAACCCATCCCCAATTCTTAATTCTTTTGGTTTGACCTCCAAGAACTTAATGTTTAAAATGAAGACGTGATTCAATCTGCAACTTAGTTTGCAAATTTAGAACTTCATAGAGTAAATGTAGCAGGGGATTAGGTTGGTCCCTTTTGTTTCTATGTAATATGTTTCTACTGTTATGCCATAAAAATGATTCCTTTATTAAAATGCTTTGTTACCTTTAACCTTAAAGTAAATATTTTAACTATGAGTGGGGTACTTCAGAACTGTCTGTTTCTCTTCAATTTGAGAAGGAAGTTATTATTTGAGGAATATAATGAATAATTTAATGAGTAAGTGACTTCCACCCCAAACTGGCAAAAGCAGTTAAGGGCATCTGGGAGGAAGGGGGAGTGAAATGTTTGAGCAGGACACTGTTTCACTTTCAAATCTTTCAAGGTATTTTCTCCCTTTAAGAGGTGTGTTGTGGTTTTGTTTGGTTGACAGTATAAAACCAGCCCTTTGCAGTTTTTTCTGGTGGGTTTTTATAATTTAGAAGAAAAACATACATTTAAAGCTTTTTTTTTTTTTTTTTTTTCTATAAATTGGTCTATATACTCAATTGTATGTTACTGGAGTGTTGCAGAAATACTTCCATTATTTAAATGCATTCACTGTGTGATGTATTTTAATGTATTCAGTGTTCCCTGTAACTGAATTAACGGCTTCTAAATCTATGTTGCTAAGCCTCCAGTCTGGCTTTGACCTCTGGCTGCAAGCTGTGCATCATTTGACTTTAATTAAAGGTATCTCAAAAAGGGGAAGCACACAAGACTGAGAAAAGAGGAATGTAAAGTGTTAACTTTTTCTAAGGCTGTTTATTTTGTGGAAAGAGGCTGAGTAAAGGGAGGAGCCTGAAAACCTTCCCAGTCTGGAGTTTAACACTGAATTTTGAATTCTAAATAGAAGTCACTGAGGAGAAAACTAGCTGCTTCATTTCTCTGACTGTATTCTAGAAAGGCTTTGTGGCCATACCCTACACAGATAAGGGATTTCTTTCCCTTCTGAAGCAACCTTTTCCTAATTTAAATTCAAATAGGTCGTGTTAACATACTGATTTTCTTGTTGTTGTTGCAAGGTCACAAGTGCTGAAAACACAAAAATCAGTTGAAATTGGGAGCATTCAGGGTGTTAAGGGAATGTTATCTTTGTGGGATATCAGCACTGTGTGGTACTGTCCCAGATCTGGCTTTTATTTCTCTGTAAGGTAAGTTATAGATGCTAAATATAATAACATAATGAAGTGTTATAAGTGAAGGTCAGTCATTTCCTTCTGTAACATTTTGTTCAGGAGACTGCCAACTATCTTGTGGTACAGGAGAATTTACCTTGAAACAGAAGAAAGCAAGTCAGGAAGCTTACCATGCTTGAAAGCACTCTGACACAATAAATTATTCTGATATAGATGAGTCCCTGTAATTGTCTTTCACTATCTTGGACATGATAGTGGACGTGATTTTCTCCTTTACTGGGAGAAAAGAAACATATGTGGTGGGTGGGGGGAAGCCAAAGCCAAATGCCCTCAGATTCTACTGTTCAAACATCCTGGGAAGTTTGAAAATTTTAGACTTGAAAAGTGAACTCATATTACAAAACAAAACTCAGAGGCAGCACATCAGCAAGTTTCTTCTGTTGAAATGTTTTAAGCAATAAGTGCCAGACATTGGAAAAGGCCTCAGTACAGCATCCAAATCCAGAAGCTTCTCATTAAGTTGTCTGCTTTAGCATTGTGAGCAGCACACACACTTTTGAGGTGGAACACACAAAAGCATTCTGCTGATCACTGATTTCCACAGCAGTTGCTGAAGATGATGTTAAATAAAAATTGCAGCAATGAGTGCTGAACCTCTCTATACTTGATAAACACTTTTTCCTGCTGTTGATTTTTGGTCCCATGGAAATAGCAAAGACAGGACTGTATAATAGTCGTGGAAGGTACTTATTAGATATAAAACAAATTTAAAACTACTGTGGTTGACCAAGTCTGAAAAGGTAAATGATAAACTTCTGTTGGTTATAAAATGGTAGCAGGGGGTTTGAACAAGAAGGCAGCTTTGATAGGGTTCAGTTCTTGTGCTTTTAAGATTTTGATGACTTGATAATAGTATGACTAGGCCTAAAAACGGCCTGAAGGGNTTTTTTTTTTCTATAAATTGGTCTATATACTCAATTGTATGTTACTGGAGTGTTGCAGAAATACTTCCATTATTTAAATGCATTCACTGTGTGATGTATTTTAATGTATTCAGTGTTCCCTGTAACTGAATTAAGGGCTTCTAAATCTATGTTGCTAAGCCTCCAGTCTGGCTTTGACCTCTGGCTGCAAGCTGTGCTGTCAGAGTAAAGATGTGCAGGTTTCTTTCAGTGTCAAACTGGAAAGTAGCAGTGGTAGCATCATTTGACTTTAATTAAAGGTATCTCAAAAAGGGGAAGCACACAAGACTGAGAAAAGAATGTAAAGTGTTAACTTTTTCTAAGGCTGTTTATTTTGTGGAAAGAGGCTGAGTAAAGGGAGGAGCCTGAAAATCTTCCCAGTCTGGAGTTTAACACTGAATTTTGAATTCTAAATAGAAGTCACTGAGGAGAAAACTAGCTGCTTCATTTCTCTGACTGTATTTATTCTAGAAAGGCTTTGTGGCCATACCCTACACAGATAAGGGATTTCTTTCCCTTCTGAAGCAACCTTTTCCTAATTTAAATTCAAATAAGTCGTGTTAACATACTGATTTTCTTGTTGTTGTTGCAAGGTCACAAGTGCTGAAAACACAAAAATCAGTTGGAATTGGGAGCATTCAGGGAGTTAAGGGAATGTTATCCTTGTGGGATATCAGCACTGTGTGGTACTGTCCCAGATCTGGCTTTTAATTCTCTGTAAGGTAAGTTATAGATGCTAAATATAATAACATGATGAAGTGTTATAAGTGAAGGTCAGTCATTTCCTTCTGTAACATTTTGTTCAGGAGACTGCCAACTATCTTGTGGTACAGGAGAATTTACCTTGAAACAGAAGAAACCAAGTCAGGAAGATAACATTTTACCATGCTTGAAAGCACTCTGACACAATAAATTATTCTGATATAGATGAGTCCTTGTAATTTTCTTCCACTATCTTGGACATGATAGTGGACATGATTTTCTCCTTTACTGGGAGAAAAGAAACATATGGGGTGGGTGGGGGGAAGCCAAACCCAAATGCCCTCAGATTCTACTGTTCAAACATCCCAGGAAGTTTGAAAATTTTAGACTTCAGAAGTGAACTCATATTACAAAACAAAACTCAGAGGCAGCACATCAGCAAGTTTCTTCTGTTGAAATGTGTTATACAGAGAGATCAATTCCTGTCTTTTAGTTTTTAAGCAATAAGTGCCAGACATTGGATTTCCACAACAGAGCTGCTGAAGATGATGTTAAATAAAAATTGCAGCAATGAGTGCTGAACCTCTCTATACTTGATAGACACTTTTTTCTCCTGTTGATTTTTGGTCCCATGGAAATAGCGACGACAGGACTGTATAATAGTCTTGGAAGGTACTTTTTAGATATAAAACAAATCTAAAACTACTGTGTTTGACCAAGTCTGAAAAGGTAAATGATAAACTTCTGTTGGTTATAAAACGGTAGCAGGAGGTTTGAACAAGAAGACAACCTTGATAGGGTTCAGTTCTTGTGCTTTTAAGATTTTGATGAACTGATAATCCTATGACTAGGCCTAAAAACGGCCTGAAGGGATGGACAGAAAATAGGGTGGTTTTAGTTGCTATAAAACTGAAACTATATTCATATAATCATTCATTAAAAAGTAATTGAGAAGTAATTTACTCCTGCAGCAGGCGCACAGTAGATATTCATGGACAGTGGCAGCTTTTAAAACTCAGTTGTTTTGGGCATGGGTATACATGGAACCACACTTGATTTTAATTCAGCAGCAACATCATCAAACTGCAAAATATTGTATCCTTGGAGTAAACAAGACACATAATGTGCCTGTAGTTGCAAACACTAGGGACAGAACTTCCTTACTGCCCAAGCTCATGCTTGAAAGAAAAGAGCTGCACCTAATTATTAAAATAGTTCTTAACAAAAAGAATGTCTACTGAAGTTATGGACTTCAGTTCAAAAGAATATATTAGATCCCAGCATTCACTTTCCTCTTGCAATTTTTTCTCTTAACTCTAATGATATTACATGCTTAAATTGCAGTATAGTGGTTAAAAAGGTGTTGATTTCTCTTATAATTAATGATAATTATCAAGAAGCATTAGTTACCATAATTTTGTGCTGCAGAGTCTCTTGAATGTTCAGTTCTGTAATTAAAGTGACTTTTCTTTCAATTTAATGTTCATTGAAAGTTTTAATTGAAAAAGCACAGTTTCATTATATGGAATTACCATGTGAAAGGGTGGAATGTCAAAGATGAAAGCTTGTGTGGAAAACTACAAAGCACTCTAAGGATTCCATGAGTATAGGTACTTTTACTGACTGATCAAGTTCAAACAGTTCCAACCAAGCAGGAACCTGACCCTCCCACCCCACCCCCAGCATTAACTGTCTGTCAATAATAGAAAAGGAGAGGAGAAACCTTCCTAATCAACTCTCCCTCTCAGTCCTGCAGCATAATTATTAGCAAAGGTCTTAGCATCAGGAGTTTCAATATGAACAATGGATCTTTAACCACTTAAAGAAGAAATATTTCATTTCCTTTTGATGAATCAAATAACAGCTGATAAACTAAGTTATCTGGATCATTTTCTGTTCTGTCTCAGTACACTCTTAAGCAGGTCCTGGTAATTTCCTGTAATTTAGAAGTGATAAAAGGAGGCTGTGATTAAGCTGTAGTTGCTTGGAAATTACTTTAAACTCTGCTGAGGTGTAATGTGGTTTGTAAATGACCTTGAACCACTTAAAACAGAAAGATAATACTGGAGTTAAGACACTTCATACTACAAATATCATAATATGCTGCAGCATAGAGGAATCTGGATGTAGTGGTAATTCCATTTGGTAGATTTTTTCATTTGCTTAAACTGAACACACTATTTACAATGCTTCGACTGTAGTGCTTCACCGGGGCTGTGTAGCACGGTGCATGATGAATAAAGATGCTCTAAATTAATTTTTGTTACCACCAGATCCTTGGTTCTACTTTACTTCCAGGGAAGCCTCACTATTTTCCTGCTTCTAAAATTATTTCTTTTACATGATGACATTTTAATCAGGGGCTTTCTCTTCTAGTTTTGCAGATACTTTTATCTTTTTCAGAAACTATACAGGAAATTAATTTTTCTGCATTATTGTACAGCAACATTTAAATTCAGTGCTCTAATTATATGTCTTAATTATTTTTCTATTTCTTAGAGCAGTTCTAGCATAAAAATGCAACTCTTCGATGCAAAGCAAGGACTGAAAGAAAAATGGGCAATTTTACCCTAGCTTCATAGTTTCAGCTAGTTGATTCTTTTTTAATCTTTTGTTCCTTTCTGCTGTTTTGCTAAAGCTAAGATAATTTTTGAAAATTTTACCTAAAACTCTTTCCCTAAGACATTGCAAGTCTAGGGTTATTTTACTTTATATATACTTCATATATATAGCAAGTAGATCAGCATAATAGCATAGTTTTTAATATCAAGGTTATAACAAATATGATTAGCGCATGAGGTGAAGTAGAACTGCCTCTGGAACACCATTTCCAGCACTGAAAATCAAAGTGAGAACCCTCTAAAAGGGATATCTAACAAAAAATAAACTATAATTTTAAGGGTATTTTTCTGATTTCAACAGATTTGTACCTTTTTGATTGAGAAGGTAAAATTGTCAAGGCCTTTAGGAAGTAAATTTCATTTGTCATGAAGAAAGCCAGATGATCTTTCAGATGCAAAGCTCTTATTTGTAATGGAATCCAGAAATGAGCTTGAGAAAAATTGTTTTGAGCTTTTTTTAGTTATGTAGCTGATATCAGTGAAAAAAGGGTAATTCATAGAGTTTAGGAGGGGATGTTAGTAGATGAGGTGATAGGTCATTTGTGCACATTTAAATTGAGAGTCTGTAGGCAATAATTTGCTGGACATAATTTTGGGGAAAAAATTTTGGTATGCTAAAAATGGAGTATCTCTGTTATGGCCATGATTTTAATATCCAGCATAAATCCCAGAAATAAATTGCAAAGTTATCTGTAAGTCTGCTTCAAAAGATCTTTCTTAAGGATCTGGTGAAAAAGGTTGCAGTTTCTGTTGTAGCTGTTTGGTTTTGGTGGTTTTTTTGGTTGGTTTTTTTTTGTTTGGTTTTTTTGTTTTGTTATTTAGTGTTCAATTTCTGAGTTTGTGTGTGTGTCTTGAAGTTTCCTGCTTTGATTGACTATTTCCACCAAGTTGACTCTGGTGCCTGCTTCTTGTTTACAAAGTATTGATGGGTTCAACTATATCATGTTCTGTGAGGCTGATATTTGCTTTTATGGTTTGAAGAATCAATAAAAAGTTTTGAATGTATTGTTATGAAAAGGCAGGGTGGCACTTGAATACATAATAATCTGTGACAAGTGTGAGTCCTGTGATGTGTTTGGACAAGTAATTTTTTTTTTTTTTAAACCTGAGAAAGCTAATGAAATGATGCATTCAGCCAGAAATAATAAAAATTATAAGAATAATAATCTGCCATTAGAAATATTATTTACAAGATGGTCTCTGACTTAATAACCAAATGAGTGTTTCATTGTAAATTATTAATTATTTATTAGGACACATTTGATATGTTTCAGATTTAAGGTGACTATTGTAGGTAATACCTCACTGAAGCCAGGTAAACTCTCTGTACTTCAAGATAACATGATGAAATATTTGGGATTGTTTGACCTGAGTTTAGTAAACCAGGTTAAGAGTTTTATGGTCTTAAACATTTAAAATGTGAAGCACCTCTTTTCTGTCAGAAAAAATAAAAAAAAGATGTGTACTGTGTGTCTTACTATCACGGTGAAGCCATAAGTTCAACACTTCCAAGCAAATATGGAAATATAATATATTGGTATAAAACATTTTCTTTGGCTTTCCCAGCCATTATCCATCAGGCAGACTTAGATGAGGATTTTTTTCTCTGCCAGAAAAGATGAGCATTGGCTGACTGCCTTATTTTTCTTGGATGCATTACTAAGCTGCTGTTCCTCTTAGGCTAACCAGCTGATGGTAGGGCTGAGAAGTGTTTCCAATTAGCAATAATTCAAATTGTCATTTTGTAATACTGTGCCTGTATATCTGCATTTATTTTGTGTCGTGGCTTTATATTGCATTTGGGAGAGAAAAGTGCTGTGGTATATAATGGGAAATATTATCCATAATGAAATTCCTTTATTAAGTGCTGTGAAAATGAAGTTTACATTGAAGAAATGTTGTGCAAACAGGGGTGGGAGTAAATGGATTAGAAATGGGATTTTTTCTTACTTCTGATGGATTTTTTTTTTTTTTTTTTTAAATTTCAAACAGGAGCTTTTTACTGAAAAACAAATTTGACTTTCTCATTAAAATAAAGTTAGCAATTCAATGCAGGCAGGTAGTATTTTAGCCTGCTTTGTTAAGGTTGTGAGCAGCTTTTTAAATTTTACAACTCGTTTTTGTTTGCCTTCACTGAACAAGAAAAATTCAGTTTGGATTGCTTATTTTAAACTTCTGAATTAGTTCAATTATCTTGTTCACAGTATGGGTAATACTTCAACACTTGGTGGTTTTAAAGTCTTCTGTCTATGAAGTGTCAAGCAGTAGTATGGGTGCCTGCTCACTGGGTTTTGCCACTTACTTTGATTTTCCATATTGAAAACGTTTTTAAAAGGAGTTGGTATGTTTTACACTCCTAAGGAGTGGTGTGACAGCAAACACAGGAATGGTGGCAATGATTTCGGAGGCAAGTTCATGCTGTAAATTAAAACCAGCTGTATGATATGAAAAGTATGAAGCAAATATTGTTTAAGAGAGTTGGCCCTAGAAGTCTAAATAAAATTAATGGTATTAAAAAAATCAATGTGGATGAAATAGGTATTGTTTGCAGAGTATGGCCCTAGAAGACTAAAACTAATTGTATTAAAAAATCAGTGTGGATGAAATAGATATTATATGCAGAATCCCTAAGACAGCATTGTGTAGATATGTACTGGGCCATTGCTGGCATAATGTCTTCTGGGTCTTTGCCTGGTTGACATGTCCTGCTGACTCTTAGGCTTCAGCTTTAGTAAAATGTAATGCTTTAATGCATTTAATAAAGCATAAAATTTTCATGTGCTGGCTTTAAACTTGTGAGAGCTAGGATGGGTGGAATGCCATGATCCTGTGGAGAAGTTGAACTGTGACTGGATGAAATGATGTTGAGGTCTGACACTCCTCTTCCAGCCTGGTCACTCTCTTTTTGCCTCTCCATCAGTGCCTGCTTTGTGCTTTTGCACCTCTATGGCTGCACCCTGACCTACAGGAAAAAGGTTGCTATGTCAGTTCATGGCTTGCATGCTCACAAAAAAAAAAAGTCGTGTGCTGGTGAGAGAGAATGGGACTGCTTCTTTCAGGAAGTGAAGGATGAAGAAGTAACTCGAGTTGCACAAACATCAGTCTGTCTTCTCATGGACCAGGGGATGGTAGGTGCCACATGGGTAGCACCTTGTGTTTGGCACAGGGATAGAACCACCTGTCTGGTATCTGATATCACTGGTGAATACTTACTGTTCTCCTTTGTGCCAATAGCTTCAATGATTTCTTTTTCTCCACTAAGCCTCCATCCTTTACTTTAATCACTGCACTGAATAACTGTCCCATTTAGCTCACTTTTGTGGGATTACTTGCTTCCAGGGAAATTATTTTGCAGTTGTGTATGCTTAAGTGCTTTTGCCATCTGTTGGGGCAATTGCTGAAATGATTGTCGATCTTTTAAAGCTGCTTGTGTTGTTATTCATTGTTGTATCTTAACACCTACAGACACCAAAAAACTTCTTCTTCATCCTTTTGCTACATTTAATTTAATTTGAGAGCATACCTAAAAAAATTACAAACTTCAGGGGTCAATTTTTGAGAGGTCTCAGCGTGTTATAAAAAATTAAATTAGAAGATTTCAGCAAAAAAAAAATTGTTTGCATTGTGATTACTATGGAAATCACATGAATACTTTGCAGTAAATGTTTTTTGAGATTTTCAGTCTGAGACAGAGGTGGATGAAACTAAATATTCTTCATAATCTTTTTCAAATTACTTCTATTTTTCAAGTTACTTTTCTTTGTATTTACATTCTAAAGTGTTATAGTTAAGCAAGATTATATCAAAGGTAAGTGGTATCAGATCCTCCTCCTTTCTCCCTTTGGCATTGCAATCTCTGCTCTGTTTATGATTCATTAATATTATGCCTTCCTGACAAAGTTAGAAACTTCTTTAGCCATTGGTGACATACCTCTGATCTGAAGTCTCTGAAGCTGAAGGAATCACAAACACAGATTACAGAATAAGAGATGGAGTTAAAAAACTCTTGGCCTTAAAAAAACTTGTCTTCCTAGTTAGACCTGGTAGTGACTGTGCATGGAGTAGCTTTTATTATTTGAAGTACTCTTCTGTATGCATATTATGTATTTGTGATCTTGAGAACACTTCTTAGCAAGGTGTGAGGTCATCTTAACGTGGGATTGGAGCTGTGAAAGGAATTGTGATAGGATGCGTATTCAAATAAGCTCAACAAATCTTACTTGCTCTTTTGAAAAATTTGTTTTGAGAACAGCCTTCACGTATGGCTACATTTGGTAAAGATCATCAATGTTCTTTTAATTAAATGCACACACTTCTGAAGCTGTAGGAAAGGCTATGATAATTAAACAAAACGTGACCAAACTTATTGTATTTTTCTTCCAGTAGTCTTCACATGAACACTATAAATACTCACACATCCATGTGTGTATCTCATGTAATATAGGGTATAGTTATTGGGAAAAACAGTATTTTTCTAATTTGCCATCTTGAAAAACAAGAGGAAAATTAAAACTGATCTTAAAGCCATTTTTTTTCCTACAGTGCAAAGAAAAATACCCATCTTATACATCTATAATAAAAGTATACTTTTCTATTATGTTTTTCACTAGAAAAGCCTCTTATGCCCACTGTGTCTGTACTTGGTGTGCCAGTACAGTAAGGTATTTTAAGACACTGGATGAAGAGAATTAGTCTGTTTTAGTAGACCTAAAGTCATGTAACATTTATAAAAGAATTTCCAAGGTTTAATTTTGTTCACCTTAATGTAGGAAACTTTTCTTTAGTTTGAGGTCAATCACAGCAGTGTGCACTTTTACATATGAAAGGTGTTTTTTTTTAAAAAAAAAAAAATTCTGAAGAGGTCAATTGTAACAATATGCCAATTTTTTTTGAGTCTAACAACTGAACTAGGGGAAAATATAAAATATTGGTGGAGTCTCTGATAGCGAGGTTGATAAGACTCCACTATTGTCAATGAAGATGTCAAAATAGACTGGGAAGTTCTGAGCTATTGTTAAGCATCAGTTCAAAGACTGAACAGTTTGCAAAGGAATCAAGACAATCCTGGCACTTAAAGACCAAAGTCATCTGTAAAACCAGTATTTAATGATGACCACTGTATGAATGTAAGTCTGTAGTCATGCAGCTGACAAGGAGTATATTTGGGAACAGTGATCCATGTAAATAAACTTGAGGCTTTTAAAATATGTTCTCTTCTGTAACAGGGAAATGGATGTAAGCTTAGGCTTCTGTTGCAGGGCAAATATAAATTTAGGCCCTATTTTTTTAGTTGTTAGTAGTTCAATTGTGTGAGTACACTGTGGGCAGAGCTAGGGAGGGATGCCTATTGAACAGAGATGTGAGAAAATCCTATCTGACTGAGCTGGTGTTTTGTGTTGAATATTCAAAGGTTAAAGGGTGAGATTTCTCACTGTCATGGAGCAAAATCAGGCATCTTCTCTTACCTGTAGTGGAAGCATGAAAACGAATGCTGACTGTGGGGAGGCAACTCTGCCACATGTAGCCTTGCATGTTTGTTCCCATTCCTTCTGTGGTGTTGAAAATAAGTTTGTAGGATACAGAGTGAGATGTAGGAAATGACTAGGATTTTTCTTTGGTATTTTGGCTTGGCTGCTTAAGCTCCCTGGCCTCATGAATGAGGGCTGGCACAAGCAGGGGAGCCAGACTGGCCAAGGACAGGGAGATGACAGGACTGTCCCTTTCAATTCAGCACAGACCTTAAACTGACATTATTATTACAGCTTGTGGCTACTATTTGAGGAAATTTAGCTTGGGTACAGTGCTCACTGAAGATACTATTTCCTTCCCTAGACCACTTGTCCTCATTTGTATGCTGCAGTCTGATGACAGTTGTGCCAGTACAACCATCCTGGGTCTGTGCAGTAAAAATAACTCCTCTGCACTGTCAGTCTTGAAGGCTCCCTCAGCAGGGGTGTCTGCTGGGTTATGCCAGAGCAGAAAAAACCCTTCTTCTGGAGCTGGCTGCTTCAACAGCCACTCCTTGTGTCTTCTCAGGGGGAAACAGAAGGACACATACAGCAGTTTCTGTAGGACAAACCCAGTTTGCTTTCTTCCTGATCTGACCTCATCAGTCTGATCACAAGAGATCCACTGCGTGTTACAGTGCTGGGTGCTTGCGCATCATACATGGAGCTGCTGCTGACAGATGTCAGTGAAATGTCAAGGCATGAGCCAGGCTGCAGGAGCTCTGTTTGGGAAGGGGGAAATCCACAGTAAAGGTTTTATGATAATGGAGAATGTTCCCCTTGAATGTTCAGTTACCTCATCATCTTAGGGTAGGTAAGCATAACCATTGTGAAGACAAGAACAAATGAAATACTGCTTTAAATTTTTTAGAACTTCTATTTACTTGTATGTAAGTATCTCAGAGGGAGTACTAATGTATTATTTAACACAATCCAGAAAACAAGATTTTCAGATTATTGATAACAGAAAATCTATTAGTTTTAAGTACATTTTAGATTATCTTCTTTCCCGTGGCTGCTTCTTTTGTGTAGTCACAAGACATTATTTCAGAAAGCTTTGTAGGACATTTGACTCTGGCTTGTTGGTTTTTATGCTGAAATAGCTTCCATTCTTTTTCCTTGTTATTCTCTTAAATGTTGGCCTTGGTATTTGCTTTTAGGGGCATTTGAAGAGATTAGTTAGCCCTTCCAGTTCCTGATGTTTATCCTTTCTTCACAAATAATGCTAGCCAGTTAAAAATTATGGTAATATTAATTTGCTTATAAAAATCAATTTAAGTAAAGTATCAAGATAGAGGCAAAAGCCTGCACAATAACCTTGCTGCCGATTCTGTTGACTTCTGAGGATAAAGTTTGAGTACTACAAGATTCTCTTTCCATCAAGGAGAAAAGTGTGAGTGATCTGGAGACACAAGTGAATCTACAGGGAATTACAATCCATTGAAACAGTTCTGTCTTGGGTTCGGTAGCAAGTGATTGTTCTTAAAAAAATAATTTCCTTTGTGGCAGTTTGGTACCTTAGGAAAGACCATCTCTAGTGAATTTAAAGTTATGATTGCTGTATATTGGCAGAGTGTCTAAGAGTTCCAACATGTTTTTGGGTTTGTTTTTTTTGGTTTTACTGATGGGCATTAGATAAACACAGGGAAATCATTCCTCCTGATGTAGACTTCATAATGTTTTTAATGGTTTCAGATAAGGAAAAGTTGAAGGCGAAGTTTTTCAAAGGTCTTTTTGTAATTGTAGCTAAATGATTTCCCAGACTGTGCTTCATTTTCTCATTCACTCTCTCTTTCTTCATAGATATGTCTGTTCCTTCATAGTCATCCTGGCAAGAGGAGGATTTCCAAGGCCAGCTCTTAGCATGTCTCTTCTCCTAATTCAGCTTTTTTCTGGGTATAGTTTGTCAGTGGTTTAATTTTAACAGAGGGCTTCAAATGCAGTCCCAGTCATACTTTTTGAAGTAAATTTACTGTCAAGGCTGGAATGTAAAAAAGAAATCAGAAGTAAAATCAGCTTTACACAAAATATAAATACAGCTGGACTAATCACTGCAGTGATTGTAAGATTGTTGCAGGTGCAGAGCTTAATTACATAAAATATTAGTCTAACAAGATGAAAAATGCAGATAATGTTTCTGACTCAGCTGTGGAGGTCTTGCTTAGATGCGTACCATGAATTCCTTTCTTTGTATCAGAAATTAAATGTTTCCTCCAATTTCTTATTATTTAGCCATCCAATTGTTTTCTGAGTCAAACCCTATTTTATTACTGTTTGATTTCCATGCTGGTTCCAAGCATCATTAGGCAGGATGCTAGATGCTGTTTGAAGCTGGAATTAGAAGCTTATTTATATATATATAAAGTTATGAAGTGTGTTTATCTTGATATCTTCACCTAGATAAAAGCACACAAAGCCAGATGTCCAGACTGTATAAATAAGTATAGTTCCCTTGAACCTAATAAAGCTAAACTAAGTTGTAACAGGTAATTCTACACCATACAGCAATCTCTCTTAGTGGCCTAGTGAAGAGGTAATACTCATGTGTTTCTTAGTGATTTCTGACATGGTGGGATAATTTCTGCTTAGCCTGAGCTTCTCTGACCCTTTCAGATAAGTGACTGGAGCATTTTTCACTAACTGAGAATTGTACATGCATCATTGTGACTAAGTGGTTTTAAAAAAAATGAATTTACCTATAATTACGAGTATACTTNTTATACACATCTGAAATCATTCCTCCTGATGTAGACTTCATAATGTTTTTAATGCTTTCAGATAAGGAAAAGTTGAAGGCAAAGTTTTTCAAAGGTCTTTTTGTAATTGTAGCTAAATGATTTCCCAGACTGTGCTTCATTTTCTCATTCACTCTCTCTTTCTTCATAGATATGCCTGTTCCTTCATAGTCATCCTGGCAAGAGGAGGATTTCCAAGGCCAGCTCTTAGCACGTCTCTTCTCCTAATTCAGCTTTTTTCTGGGTATAGTTTGTCAGTGGTTTAATTTTAACAGAGGGCTTCAAATGCAGTCCCAGTCATACTTTTTGAAGTAAATTTACTGTCAAGGCTGGAATGTAAAAAAGAAATCAGAAGTAAAATCAGCTTTACACAAAATATAAATACAGCTGGACTAATCACTGCAGTGATTGTAAGATTGTTGCAGGTGCAGAGCTTAATTACATAAAATATTAGTCTAACAAGATGAAAAATGCAGATAATGTTTCTGACTCAGCTGTGGAGGTCTTGCTTAGATGCGTACCATGAATTCTTTTGTGTCAGAAATTAAATGTTTCCTCCAATTTCTTATTATTTAGACATCCAATTGTTTTCTGAGTCAAACCCTATTTTATTATTTCTTTGGAGTTTGAGATTAAACACCTGTTTTTCTTGTAAAGTTTTTTTGTTCTCTTGATACTGAGTTTACAAGTTGATTGACTTGTGTGGAATCAAAGATGTCCTTTTTCTGTTCTACCTGTTAAAGTTCAACTCTCAGGTACACAGAGGAAATCCATTAACTTTTCTACTTTTTCTAAAAGGAGTGAAAAATAGGTGCAAACTCAAACAATTACTTTTAGCTGGGCTATATGAAGTAATGCAAGTAACTGAAGTATTTAGAAAAGTTAAATAAAACCTGTTTATAGCTTAAAAATCCAACAGAGCATTTAGACTATTTTATTACTATTTTATTTCCATGCTGGTTCCAAGCATCATTAGGCAGGATGCTAGATGCTGTTTGAAGGTGGAATTAGAAGCTTATTTATATATATATAAAGTTATGAAGTGTGTTTGTTTATCTTGATATCTTCACCTAGATAAAAGCACACAAAGCCAGATGTCCAGACTGTATAAATAAGTATAGTTCCCTTGAACCTAATAAAGCTAAACTAAGTTGTAACAGGTAATTCTACACCATACAGCAATCTCTCTTAGTGGCCTAGTGAAGAGGTAATACTCATGTGTTTCTTAGTGATTTCTGACATGGTGGGATAATTTCTGCTTAGTCTGAGCTTCTCTGACCCTTTCAGATAAGTGACTGGAGTATTTTTCACTAACTGAGAATTGTACATGCATCATTGTGACTAAGTGGTTTTAAAAAAAAAGATGAATTTACCTATAATTACGGGTATACTTTTTTCCTTATATTAAAAAGGAAAAAAATTTAATGAGAAAATGTAAGTGTATGATTATTGCTTGGAATGTGCACCTACATTGCTTCATTATGCTGACACTTGAAATCTGTGAATTTTTTTTGCTCCTGAAACTATAATGCTATTTTCAAGTGCATGTTTTTGTGGGTATGCCAAGTAATGTATAGCATTGGTTATGTTTTTTTTTGAGTTAAGCTTTCAAGTACCACCTGCACACAATTTGGACATGTCAGATAACTTTACTCTCCAACAGCACTACTTGGCATAATGTTGTTGGGTTCCAGGTGATCTGTTGGAGGATGGTTTGAGAATAATCTAAAAACCACCCTGGTAACCTCCCCTTAGAAGCCCTTAAAATGAGAAGTACAAATTGTTCTCTCCTTCTTTTGTGTTATATTCCTCCCTGTTGAGAAACAACATACAGATCTTTCATATACTGGGTCATAAAGAATTATCTGCTTGTTAAAAGAACTTATCTCAGAAATGCAGCTATTGGTTGCAACTCTAGTACTGGTTTTTGACCATGGATATGCAGGGTGTCTTCTGCTGTCAAAGAGCTCCATGTGAATATTTCTGCATCTCCTGAAAATTCTGTGTGTAGTCTATGAGCAGTGTTGCCAGGATCTTTAATTCTGCATTGTTGCTTCCCACGCAACTAAAACTGAGTTTATGTTTAAGTGATGAGATGCTGCCAAGAGTTCAAGGAGCTGATCTTTCTCTTTTTATTAAGACAGCAGACAGGTGATGTAGCTTGGGGACAGCTGCTAAGGAGAAACACTGACTGTGAGAACTTTAACTGCAGTCTGTGAGGTCTTTGTAAATGAAAGGAGATGTGTTGCAGTGGCTGAACTTGGATGGTACATGTGTGCCTTATGCTCCCGAGCCCATTCCTTGGCTGCATCCAGGAATTAGGGCTGAAATTAGAAAGACAGTCCTGAGAATCTCAAGGATTCTCTATTTATGAGGAAAGCCACCTTTGGAAAGGCTGATCATACTTTTGTGCCAGCAGGAGCAAAACAAGCCTGACCTCTTTTTTTGGCTGTGAACTGAGGTATTTTGATTTGGCCACAAGCAAGAAATATCTTGGAGTTTCTGCTCATCTAAAACTGCCTTAAGCCCCAGCAAACTAGTATTGAGGTCAATAAGGTTATGTCACCTTACTGAGAATTGATTTTTGGGGGGATCAGATTGTACCCTTGTTAATTAATTTGCTCTGATCATCTCCACTGGCACAAAGTTGTGCCTGTATTTGCCAGCTGTAATACCCTGAGTGAGCATTAGCTGTTCAAAGCAGAATGATTCATCCTAAATTAGATAAAAATTGGCAGAGATCAGTAGTAAATCTGGTCTACTGGACTGCTGCAAAAATGCTTTGGTTGATGAACCTGATCTGGCCTCTAGGCTCAGTCATGTTGTCCTGCTCATGCTTGGTTGATTGTGTGAGACAGTATTTGGCTCACAAAATGCTGTATACAAGGTAATGTTGACATTACATACTTTTAATTAGTTGCAGTTACTTTTTGAGCTTTTTTTCAGTGGACATACAGAAGTCAGTGACTGATCATTCTGTAGGTCATTTTTGAAAACTGGAAGGATGATACCAAAGCTTCTCTCTTTGAAATACTTAATTGCTTACAGGATATAAATATTGCCTCTTCCTTCAGCTTATTCAAAAGCTTGTACTTCCAAAAGAGTTGTGGGGTTTTTTTAAAGTGTTTACTATAGCTCAATTTTTGATAGAAAATGTTGAAACTTTTTCAATATTGCTCCATCATTTTCAATAGTTTTGTGTATTTGAGGAAAGCCTTGTTAGAACTTGTAAAATTAAAAGACCTTTTAATCTGACCCCCTGGCCTTTGGCTTGGCTCAGGGATCTGTGGAGGTGTCTATGCATATGTCTCTGTCCTTTCTGGGCAGCTGAAAAGCAAATAGAAAGTGCTCCAATGCAGGTGTTTGTTGCTGAGAATTCCCTGGTTCCCACCTGGGCTGTGGTGAGGTTACACAGCAGTAACTCAGCAGTTACTCAGCAGTGCTTTAGTGTGAAGAGCTGGTTGCTGTCATAGTTCACTTTGCAGCCACAAGCCTCTTCTGATATAGTACAGTAGCCTCTTTAATATGAAATTGCACATTTTTTAATATTTTCTTGACAATGAAATGTACAAGAATTTTCCTTTAGGTGTGATCAGCATAAACTTCATGTCAGCTTGAGCTGGCATCCCTTTTCAAGGAATCTGTGGTCCTTTGAGTTTGAAAATAATGGAGCTGGGCAAGTGTATTCTTGTCAGTAATATGGTTTCTGAACTAAAGCTCTTATTTTTGAACATAGAAACATACGCATATTAGCATGGCACTATATGCATAATCTCTATGCATATTATGTGCCTATATTTACATCTCTGGCATAATACGGTGCAATTGAAAAGACCTTTGCACCAGCAGTCAGTGTACTACTCTGTGGAGGTAGACCTAATTTACTTGCCAAAAATTTAATCAGTTTTTACATGACTTTAAACATTTTCAAAATACAAGCCGTGTAATAATCACTTCGGATGCTATGAATAGTTAAATTATTTTAAATATATTCCACTTTTCAAGTTTCAAGGTCACAGTGAGACATTAGCTATTCCTTTTCTTTTTTTATCCCATAAGTAGTACAGACCACTTTCAGAAAAACCTTATTAGAACAAATGAATACATTGCCAGGCAAGCTTAAGAAATAGTAATTTAAACAATTACAAAGTAAAGCAGAGCCTGAAGTGGACAAGTCAGTATTCTTTGTTTCAAGATGGTTAAAGGTGTTTTATATGCGTTATTTGTGCCATATCCTTATGGCACAGTAATTGTGAAATTATTTTTGGAAATCTCATTTGAAAAAGTGATGCACTTTAAAAAAAAACAAAAAACAACAAATGAAACCAAATGTCACCTTGACTAAGGCTGCTCAGTGCAGCATATAAATGAAATGCTCATCTTATTCTCATTCTGACTACCAACCTCTCATTTTTTGTTGTTGTTGGAAAAGGGACAAAGCACATACTGTCTCATGACTGTAATCCTGAAAAGAGCAAAATCACAAAACTCTGCAGGGTCCTTCATTTTCTTAGCTGTAGGCATGTTTATTAAGGTCATTTATTTCAGGATAGGTCTGAATTATACTTTGACAAACAAATTTAATGTAATCTTTTCTAATAATCCAGTCACCCTTGTAAATGATGAAGTCCGCATTCTGTTGTGTTAATATGCCTCCAGATTTTCTAACTTTGAACATGAGTAAAAGGGTTTACAGTGTGTGGTATTTTGAGATATGTTAATTTCTAATGCCTATCAATATAATGTTAGTGGCTGGAGACATAGTGGTGTATTAAACTAAAAAAGAAGTCAGTAGGATTGCTAACAAGAGATGACTGATATACTGGTGTTTTCCGCAAGTGACAGAAATGTTTTTATTATCAGTAATATAAAAACTTAAATCTTACATTTGTTCCTAAAACAATCTGGATGCTATCATAAAATGCCTTACAGGAGACACTTAAAATTGTGATGTTTGAGAGAAAACAGGTGAAGATCAACCACTCTGGGCAGTTCTGGTTGCAGACAATGCAAAGGAAGGATGCATAACTTCAGCTCCTTGTCATCTGTAATGGCTCTATTTAAGAACACGCTGCACCCCTCCATCAAAAGCTATCAAGATGTATGTTTCTCCACCAGAAATACTTGTTCTCAGTGGTTCAGAATATAAACGTGTGTTTGGTATATACTCACAATCTCTGCTTTGGTTTTTAAAGAGTTAGATGGTGCTGCTTGACTATTTAGCATATAATTACTGTTTTATTCATTTTATTATCATGTTAAGTCAAAGATCAAGATTCAGATATGAGAGATCTGCTGCATATCCAAAAAGACTTACCATCCAAGTAAAAGGATACATCTTGCCTGCTGTTAACCTGCTGCTTTCTTCTGTTGAGGTTGATAAAAGCACAGCTGTAGTACTACAATGAACCAATTGAATAATTCTAAAAGTTTTCCTATAGTGCTCTGTGATGTACTCATGTGAAAGTGATGATGACAGAGACTGCAAGAAGCGTCAGTAAACTGAGCCAAAACAAGTGGCAGTAAGCAGACAGAGGTGTTGAACTGTTTTTATAAGATTTACAGCAAAAGAAGGGTTCTAAGTAGGATATAACAAAAGATGATGACTTTACCTCTGGTGGGATTCATCCAAACTGGGAGCAAGAGAGAATGGGAGAAAGAATGGATTCTAGCTGCACAATCTTACGAGTGGGTTGAAGTGCTGATATTTGGGTGAATTGGAGGTGAGGTTTTATTTTTGAGCAGTAATTGAAAATTTATGACTGGAACTAATGTGAATCACAAAGGGCTGTGCAGCTGAAGTCAGAAAACTTCTGTGCTAGAGGCCAGCAAGGAAGGGGCCATGTAGTCAAAGCTGTGGACTAGAAAAATCTTACCTGTGCTGTATACAAAGGGAATGTGTCATGAATCCTTCTGAACTGAAGGAAAAATTGGTGTGAAAAGTAATTGTTTCCAAATACTAGAAAAGGGCAAGTTGCTAGTTCTATAGATATACAGGCTTGCCAAAAGAATAGTTCAACCTCAGAATTTTCTTCTATTTCAAACTACAAAATATGAAGTAGTATCTTTGAATGAGTTATTTCTTTTATCTTTAGAATACTTTGTGTTGGGATCTTCTTAAATGTGCTAAATAAATCGCATCTGATCAGAGGAAAAGGGCACATTGCCTAAAAAATTATTGCTCATCATTAATTCTATAGTAAATTATTCCAGTACAGATGGCTTCTAAATGTAATTTTTAGTATTTTAGTGTCAGTGGGTAAAATTATTTTCGACCAGAGAAAAGCCTTATGACCTGACCTTGAACCCTGAACATGGGTAAAATGCCAACTATGAATGGCTATAAATTACTTGGGAGTACACCTAGGTTGGAGATTAAGGTTTCATAAAAGGAGAAAAACTCTTCAGTATTCCTGCACAATTTGTCCACTAGCCCATATGTTTCAGATGATACCACAGGATAATAGTAAAACTTTTTTAGACCTTACTTTTTTTAATGGTAAATGGTCTTTTTTTCACCATCTCATATGGTGGGCACCACTGGCTTCTCTAGCACAAAATGAGTTATATTTTTGTCTGCAGCCCCGTGAAAGCTCCCCTTGTTGAAAACCTCTCCAGCATCGCCTCAATTTGGCTCACCAAGATTTGGCTTGGGTTTATGTCCAGAACTGATATTAATTTTAACCTGATTTAACTCACCCATTATGTTTGGAAACATGTTTTATATTTTTTCTTCTTAGGGAAAAAGAGATCTAGAAAGTCTTTTGGTTTTGTAGCACCTTTTTTTGGGGCGTCTGTCACAGTGTTATGTCCACACATGCCAGCTTAAGTTGGGTACCACTGGATCATGTTGAAGTCTTTTCAAGAAATTGAACTGAGCTGCTGTAAGGTTCTTAGTCCATAATGGGAATTCAGGAAGTAATGTTACTCTTCTTGGGCATATGTTCTCCCTGTCAGACTTCAAGCTGTGCTTTGTTCCTGGATGTCCAGTCAGCTCTGGGTTAGATTTGGACACAGGACAGGAGTAGGACTGCAAAAATCCTATGAATCTGACAGAGTGCAAAATATTTTACAAGGACAATTAAACCATGTGTAAGGAACAGCAAAATGTAATATTTAACCTCTCAGAATAAATTTAATTTTTTCATTGGCAAGACTTGCAACTTTCTACAGAACCTCTCATTCAGTCTTTCTGTCCTTGTGTTTATCATTCCTCCTTATCTCTTACTTTATATGCCTTTTGAGTCTGGATTTCATTTACAGAGGCTGATTTTAGTCATGTGAAAAGAGATATTTCTTTCTGAGGAACTCTGGAAGGTGAAGACATTTGCCAACACAGGAAAGAAATATTGAATCATTTTCCTGTTTAAGACATCTTCATGATCATTCATCAAACTGTTCATTTAATCTAGAGCCTGAAGCAATGAGAGTTTATGAATGAATCTTCCAGGACCAGGTTCTTTCCTAGCATGTGTCACTTCTTCTCTGAAGAGAGATGGAGACATACATGGAAGCTGTTTATAAGATAAACTAATCCTTAGTAAATTGTGGTTTTGGTCCAGGAATGGCACAGGTAGGCTCTAAAGGTTCATTTATTTTTCATATTTAGGTACAACATGTAAAATAAGCATATATAAATATATATACATATAAACACAAATATTTATGAGTAGCTAAGTTCATGCTATTATTGACTATATCAGAGTAAACAGAATTTTTTGTAATAAGTATCTTTGGAGTTGGTTGACTGGAATGCCTGACCTAGAGAAAAGTTTCATAGAGGCCAAAGACAAGGCTTGTTCAGGTTGTTACTTGTCTGTATAGTTCTCATAATTTAGCAACTTTATTTTCATATGTCTAAAACCTTTTAGGTTGCTAACAAATAGGTAGTTGATAATCATGGTAGTTTCTGTCAATGAAAAAGATTAATATTTCAGTTACAGAAAAATGTCTGTGAGAGAGAAATAGTCTCTGACATTTTGGCTCAAAACTGTCAACTGTGACATATTGGGGTCATGCATGGTATGTTACTGAACTTGTAAGAAGGTTTGAATGGTTTTATTTTCTGAGTTTATGAATGCCACCAATAAAACTATGCTGAATAATAGAGCTGAGATTGGAATTTCTGTTCAGCACTTGCAAATATGATCCAGATTAGTCCTCCAATTGAATATGCAAGAATTTTTGACTGGTTGCCATGAAGAGATGATGTACAAGAGATGCATAGGCATACATCCTGTTCCTCTGTAGTCTTAGTTATATGGAGGAAGAAATAAAAAAAAAGAATCAGGAAAGATCCAGAAGCAATGGTATCCTAAGCAAGGAGTGATTTGTCAGCATTTTTTCAAAAGAGCTTTATTTGACTTAGTTTTTCCTAGATCTAAAATATCAAGAAGAATTTGACAGTGGATTGTATTGAGATACTTGTCTTTGACAATATTGTTATTACAGTAATGAAGAATACAGCTTCATTTTCTGCATCAACACGACTTCTACTGAGAGGAAATGTATGTAAGGCTGAAAACATACTTGTGGCAAGGATGGAAATGGCTGAGCAGAGAGTACTTATAATCAGTGACGAGCTTGTAACACATGATATCAGTTGGTAAAGATTTCTGCTCTGCTTATGTGCTTTGAATGGGTCTTGAAGAGACAATAATTTGGTACTTTTTACCCTGTGGCCATGTAAGCCAGTTCCCTTATCTGTAAGGGTAAAACAATTCTGCTGAGTCAACAGGCTGATGTCAGTCACACAGACTTCTTTTCTTCTAATTAAAGAAAAATTAGGAGCCAACAACTAGCTGCTGTTTGCTTCTCAGACTTCCCTTGTGGTCAGCTTTCCATTGCAAGAACTTAACAGCAGAGTTTTAGAAAGCAGCACAGCTCATTTAGAATCCACCACACTCAAGAGTTGGTGTCTGTGTATTCACAAGGAGTATAAATCACAGTTTAAGTGGTCTACAGTAACTTAAGGAATTGCATATAGTATCAGGCAGAGTGAATGAGCTAGTGATTAAGTATTTTAGTTTCCTTGAAATTGGCCATGATGGTATATGCTGTGTACTTACCAGAGAATTTATTGATATCAGACAAGGTGAAAAGTAATTTCAGTGGGAAATGTCTAGATTCTGAGCAAACCATAATATTCAGACCAAATTCAGACAGGATTTAAGGAATGAATTTAATTTAAAAGAATTTTTCGGAGATTGAGACAAATGTGAAGACTAACCTAGTCTAGCCTGAAATATGTATTTGCTTCATTTAAAAATAAGATACCTTTGCTTCTCTAGAAAAACTGCCAGCTAAGGGGATTTCTGAGAGAGAGTTTTCGGAGAAGACTCTCCTAACAGAAAAGTTTCAAATATGAGTACGTGCTTTGCAAGGTCATTTTTAATTCCTAGTTGACTTGAAAGACTCTGAATGTCAAAACTGCTCTAGGAAAACCTTCATACATAATTAGAGGTTCACATTGGCCAGAAAGCCCTAGTGGTGTTGCATATTGCCAAAGAGAGTGATTTAATTACTGTTCATACACCCCTTTGGGCCTGACTGAAGTCTCATGTTACTTGAATTGACTTGATTAGTGAAAGTGTTTCTACAAAACAAAAATCTCCATCCTGTTCACTAAGCCTTGGATAGCACCTTTTCCTGCAGCTCTTTCTTACTTTCACAGTAATACACTACAGAGACACTTTTGATTCATCTTGTTGAGGCATTAATGACTCAATAGCTCAAAACTTACTTTTAATGATAAATTTTGGATTGTACTTGAAAAACCAAGTCTTTTTTTTCCAAGTAAAAATTCTCGTGTAGCACAAGTCTCAAAATATTTCTCCCTGCCTATGTTGGTTGTTAGAGGTTTTCATCCAACATTTAGGTGTTTCACTTCTCATTACACTACAAGTTTGTTGTTCCTATTGTACAGGCAGGCAAGTGAGGCTCAGGAAAACTCTACAATTCATGAGGTCTCTGACACATTGTCACAAACCTGTCAAAATGTGTGTCTCCAAGAATCACTGCATCACTGATTCCACTTGAGTAAGTAGTAGAGTTGTAGCTGATTTTAAAAATACATTGTTTTTTTCTATTTATTCATTTCCATATGCCAAACACAGGACTGTTAGGAATCCTGGTTCACATCTTCACAGTGAAGAACACGAGGACCTTTCAGTGAGAGGTAACAGAATTCTCATGACAAACTTATAGCAGTGTAATATATTTTGATGTATGTTAGACTCCATAGCTTTCTTAGAGATATGTACCTAATAAATTATTGAAAAATTGCCCAATTTCTGGAATAATAATAGGCTTTCAGGATATTAGATGTTGATTTACTACAACTGCATATGAGAAATGGAAGCTCATGGTGTTAAGATGTATGAAGTTTTACCAGTGTGATTTAGGGATTTCCAGGAAATTTACAAGAAGTAACACAATTTGGCAGGCCATCCAGAGGAATTGCCAATAAACCCTTTCAATTGTAGCATAAAATAATACAGAAAACATTACCTGAAATGAAAATCAACATCTTGATGTATTTGAGATTGTACAGCCGTAGCTTTGAGATGAGAAGAAAATGCTGATGTTTTGCATATATACAAAAGTGCCATAAGTAGCTTTTACATAGGAAACCATCTGAGGTTCATGGATATCTTGGGCAGAGTTTACAGAACATTCTCCCTATTCTTCTGTTGCTTACCGTTTACTTTCTGTCTAGTTTGGCATAGCACAGTTGATGTAACCTGGATTATTAAGCATCTGTCTTATGTGTTAGTAGAAAAACCCTACCCTAGAGAGGGCTTGGAATTCAGGAATGTAGAAAAGATGAAAGGGAGAGGCAGGCAAGCTTATTTCTCAACTGATGTGTGAGAGGAAATCACAAATCTGATTTCTGTACCGAGTACTATTAATGCAAAACCTAATCGGGTTTTTCCCTCTTTTTTCTTACCTATTGTGGTGAGGAAACAGGAGAGCATTCCTGTTGAGGTTGCTTCAGTGTTTAAAGTAGCAGTGTAGTGGCTCTCTTTGAAAAAATCTTGTCATAGAGATTGTTGAAGAGCAGATGAAGTAGTAAAAAGGAAATGATACTGTGCCATTCAAACAGCATTTTAAATCCAAGTATATGTGTTCTTGGAAAAAAAGTTAAAACCTGAAATGAGTTCTAACTGTATTTATCTGAGTATTTATCTTAATACTTATATTTGTACTTTTTTACTTCAGTAAAACCTTTGAAGATGGCCCTCCTCTAGCAAGCTCTATTCCTGCTGTATACCATCTTTATATTATTTCACAAGTAAAAATGGGTCACCTAATATCAGAATTTACATGTCTCTAAATGAAGTTCAATCACAAAATTTCAGTCTGGATGTTTAAATTTACTCATGTTACTTCAAGATACTAATGGTTGGCACCGTATGATTTAAGTAATTTAATTTTTCATCTTATTTTTCATCTAGCCATTTAATAAGAAATATAAATAGAAGTTACCATTCAAAGTAATATCTTTGTTTTTAGGAGACCACAAGATTTCAAACTCCAATATGCCTATTTTTTGGTGACCTTTTGAACGGATCTTAAAATGACCATCAACTGAGCAGGAAATAGAAATTTGGCAGTGTCAGACAATGGACAAAAAAAAAATCTGTAAGAGTTCAAGTGGCAGGGAGTTTTCAAAGTGATCTTTGATTAAGAGGTTAATAGGATTTATAAACTGCACTCTTTTAAAATTCTTGAAACAGTTCCCATCATAATTACCACAGAGATATCATAAAATGTTCCAGGGTTAATTTAGGTTTTTTGAGACCTGCAAAAGTTTACAAGCTTATCCAGAACATACAGACACCTTCTGAAACAGAAGATTTGGACTTTGAATATTAAAGAATGCTTCTCTGGAGATGTCTGGCACTTCTAGTTTGGGTTAATATTTCTGTTTTACCCTAACTGTAGCCCTTCCATTTCTGCCTGGGGTTTTAAAGTTCAAAGGGGAGCCTTCATTCTCCTGGATCATGCAGCATTTGTGCATGTACAGATATAAAAATGCACTACAGTTCAATACAGCCTTCTGTGTCCAATACACTTAATAATGTGGAGTAGTTTATTCTCCTGTGTTATTTCTCTCTCAAGCAGCTGTAGTTGTAAGTGGATATAAGATGTAGTTCCAGGCAAAATATTTATGTTCTGGCTTCTTGATAGGAGTACGTGTATATTAGGTAACAGATTGTTGTGCAGAAGTCTTGCTTTCTCTAAAGCATCAGACTGCAGGACTTGATAAAATGCAAAACAATGAAACAGACACAGAGTATTGATTGGCTTGGGTGTACTTCAGGGGAGGGAGGGGAAAGACTGCTTGCTGGTGGGGAAAATGCAAACTTGTATTTAGAGAAGATTCTCTGTATTGATCAGTGGCTTGTGATACTGTGATAAAAGTGATTGCTTGGAACTGAGGAGGGAAAATCCACCAGTCAGCTGGACCTCTAATAAAGAGCTCTCACAAATGGTGCAGAATAAATGACTTTGAGTTTCTGTATATTATTCCTTTTATATGCAGACTATCAGGAAAATATACTTTTATATTCTCAGATGTGTTTTAAAGATATAAAAGGGTATCAAGGAATGAATATTAACAATCTGTACTACTCTTGGCTGTGATTTACACATTTGCTAAAAAAACCCCCATTGTCTTTATGCACTTTTTTTTTATGCACTTTATGCATGTTTTTTTCATAAGCTACTTGCAATAAGGCAACTTCAGGGCTCAGAACTTGAATTCTCTGTCAGGAGACTCTTCAAAGCTATTAGGTAGTACACTGGACAACTTGAGTCTATTTATCATGCTCTGGGGTACTATCCCTTAAAAAGGTGTTGTTTTTCCTGTGTTTATTATGAGATGGTCAAAGGCGACAGGAATTTAATTTAAGTACCTCACAAAAGAGATCAGTGTCAGTGAAAATAAAGGAGAAGGGTGCTGCTCAGAGACATCTGGGAGGTGTCACTAGAGCTCAGGGAAAGGACATGCAGAATAAAGGTAAGACCTTCTTGTTTTCTGAAACTGTAAGTTGTGAATTCTGAAGCCTCTGGAAATCAGTTGGAAATGAAAGCTAAAGGAACAAACTTCTATTATTTGGTTTCCAATGGCTTTGCCTTTTGAAACCAGTAAGGGTTTGCCCATTCTTAAAGTGAATAACTGTCTGTTCTGCAGCAGTGCTTCTCTGTAATATTTATATCTTTCTCAAGGCTAATCAGGAAAGGTATATAAATTGTTGAAATCAATTTATAGCACATTTAGAGCTCATTTCACAGCAGTGTAAGGGGCTGCAATGAATGTAATAGCCTTCTGCATTTTTTAAGTGTTTGCGATTTTAAAAAAATGGTATAACATTTGTAGCACTTAAGAATTATTTCCAAAAATAACATGGTAAATCTAATCATTATGTAATCACACATTGTAAAAACGTGGTGCTGAGAGGGCCTATTTTTCATTGGGCTGTCTACCAATAATATTATTTGGAAGCATGATTCATGCAAAATAATTACATGAAAAATATGTCAGACCCATATTTTTAATATATTTTTAATATCCTGATTAGGGGAGAAAGAACTGTACAGATTTGTGACAGTAACCCTCTCTTTTGCAAAGCTTATGGTTTTAAAGAGGTTATAGATAATTTTGTCCCTTTAGTAACATAAAGTAAGAGTAGTTACACTGAAGAAACTCCTTAATAACTAACCACATTTAATGTAACTTGTAATATTTTTCTGTATTGAACTCTCAACCAATTAGGAATGAGTGCTTTGGAACACTACAGTAATAAAATCCCTTAAATCATACACTAGGACGTGGTGGAAATAAAGCTGGATTAGATCTTCATATAATTTAGCCTCAAATTCCTATTGGTAAAATGAGAAGGAAAATCTCATTTACTGTTGTGAAACATCATATAAATTCTTCTGTATTTGGGAGTTTTGGGAGCCCTACTGAGGAACAGTGGGAGAGTAGCGGCCGAGGGGTGGTATGGTTGAGTTTTTTTGAAAAGTGCAAAGCCATAGCCTGATTGGTGGTGGTGCTGTGGGTAGGGTTGCATGTGAGGCTTAGGGCCAGCAAAAGTTTTCAGTGGTCACCCTTTGCATTTTTTTGCCAGTCCCGTTCATTCAGAGTTTGGGGAGCCTTATAGAGCAACAGTTGGAGAGTGGCTGCCAAGTGGTGGTATGGCTGAGGTTTTTGGAAAAGTGGAAAGCCATAGCCCAATTGTTGGTGGTGCTGTGGGGAGGGTTCCATGTGAGGGTTAGGGCCAGCAAAAGTTTTAGTGGTCACTCTTTGCATTTTTTTGCCAGAACTGCTCATTCAGAGTTTTGTGAGCCCTATTGAACAACAGTGGAAGAGTGGCCACTGAGTGGTGGTACGGTTGAGGTTTTTGGAGAAGTTGAAAGCCATAGCCTGATTGTTGATGTGTAGGTAGGGTTCCATGTAAGGGTGACGGCCAGCAAAAGTTTTCAGTGGGCTGTCTTTGCATTTTTTTTGCCAGTCTCGGTAGTTCGGAGGGGTGGTACGGTCAAGGTATTTGGTGAAATGCAAACCCCTAGCATGATTGTTGGTTTAAAAGAAGCAAAACAAAGTCTAAGAGCCTGTAAATGTAGTTTTATTACTGAAGATCTTATGATTTTCTGAGTCAAGATATCATCTTTAACATAAATATTGGCTTGATAATTTTGTACATAAGACTTGCGTTATATCTGCAGCTGCATTTCTAATTTTTAACTTTTGTCTTGATGTGAGAATTGGGATTTGTTTATGGCCTCAGTAATTTGTTTACAATCCAAGTGGCAATGTGCCCAATATGGTAGTACTGAGTTTTATTGAGTAAATATATTGCATAATAATGGCATGGTAAATGTTACAGTTCTCCATGTCTGCAGTTGTTCTGCTCAGCTATGGAAGCTATTAAGATTTCTAATCAGATGCATGTCATAAACTTTAAATGGGAATTTTACATCCTGACAGAACTGTTGAGCTTGTGTCTATTCAAAACACCTTTTGCCTTCAGCATGACATTGGAGCTACTTCTCCATTTCAGTGGGTCCACTGTAGTTAATTATATCATTCTGTTACTAACTATGCATGAATCTATAGCAAATTGTTCCACTTAAAGGAACACATTGGTTAATTCACTGCTTTTTATTAGAGTAATATGTGTAAACTGCTTTGAGTAATAAATAACAAGATTAAGGCTTTTAATGTTTAGGGTTATCATTAGGCATTGCACGCTGAAGATAAATTTGACAAATGCTGTTTGCTAATGAAGTATATCTAAAGAAAAATCTGCACACATTAAAATTAGTTACTGACATATTAAAAGTTTTAAAACCATCTAATGTCAAAGGTGTAGCAGGGCTGTTGATTCAGAGTGTAATCACGTGGGTATGATTAGAGAATTCTTTTCTCATAAATATTTCTTCAGTTATGAAAACATGCAGATTTTCTTTTGAAACTGCAACCATGGCATGGCTTTAATTTTTTAAGCTTTTAGATTTTTTAGCTCTGTAATGAAGTGGAGGTTTATAAACATTAAGAAGCAGGAAGCAGTTGGGATCACTGAAGCAGCTGTATGATAAATAATATGGGAACTTACAGGCTGAAGGCATGACAAATCCAGCTGTTACTTGTGTTTGGGAAAGGCAAATGTTCTGTCTGCCTTCCACTTCTGTACAGAGTAAAGGGAAATTTTAACTTGGCAGAAGCAGTTGTGTCTCAGGATCTTCCTGACACCTCAGATATACTATTCTTTATTATTTTGTTTTCTACTTTACCACCAAGATTACCATTTCTAGTATGACAGACAGGCATGAGAATGGAAGAACTTCAGACAGCCCTTCTTGCAATGTTTCATAAACACTGTCACCTACTAACTTTGCAAACATGGAAGCAAAATGCTCTAAGTTAGACTGGGTTTGGTGAAGCTCCAAGGAGATCTGAGGAGTGATTACAGAACACAACTAGGTTATGGCAACAACTTACCTTTCAGAGCAGTAACATGAAGGAGATCTGTGATCCGTGCAAATACTTGATGGACTGCCACCCATAATGCAATCTTTCAGCTCTGTCTTGGAAAGCCAAATGCAGCAACATGTAACCAGCTGAATGCCATTTCTTAAACCAGCAAATATACTTCTTTATACAAATGTGCTTTTATTTATTGTTAATTTTCTGGTTTTAAAAGTTGCTGATAATTATCCTTGCTTAAGCTATATGCTGTAGTGCTATTGTGAAGTTAGGGAAAAGAAAGATTTACATTTATCTTAGAAAACAGCAGACTCATTTGTGGCTTAATGATCCAACAGGACAGGGAGGTTTGTAAGGGCTGTGACAGCCAGTGACTCTGGAGGGAATTTGACTGAAAACTCAGCCAAAGCACACTCCTGAAGTAGAAATTCCAGTGATATTTGAAATTTTTCTCTACAGAATTCCCTTGGTATCAGCAGTGAGTGCTCAGGTCAGTTTCCCTGCTCTTACATCCTCCATTCCTGGTGCTCTGGTAGGGGGTTGTTTTTGGGGTTCTTTTTGTGTGGTGGTTTTTTTTAAAATTATTTTTCTGAGTTATCTAATTTAAAAGCCTTTTTGATTTGCCACATTCTGTGTTGAGAAAATACTTTGACTTCTGTCAGAAGGATAGAATGACATTTAATGTTTGGTCCATGCTTATGATTTGGCATGGATGATGCAGAGATATGGAGGTGTTCTGAAATGGATTTTAACATTCCTGGCTTTTGTTTTGCTTCAGATACCTAATGTATTTCCTTTTGAAATACCTTTTCCCTCATTCTCTCTGAATGTTGGAAAATATTTGGAATCAGATGCATAAAAATAAGCATTAGCAAGTCTCTGGATCTGTAAACTCCAACATCTACTGAGCTAGGAAAGCTTCAGCTATGCTGTATTAACTGTCATACATGAATAGTCCCATCATAGCGCAGTGGGGAATAGTGACATATGCACAAAACTATTATAGCCCATCATTCATTTTCCAGTAGAATAATTCATAAACATTCATGAAACTTTAGCTGTGCCAAGTGGCAGACTTCCCATCCTGCTACCCTGAAAAGCCTCAGATTTTTCATTTTGAAATGTAAACATTTTATTATGACACTTTTTGATTAGAATCGCGTAAATCTCTCAGCAGTGAATTTGTTTCATATATTTCTTGCTGAGAGTGTAGCTGCAAGTAAGCATCCTCTGATATTCTTTATATGTAATTTGCTTAGAGAAGGTAGCAGGGAACAATAACACCATGAAATATTGGACCAAAAATTACACAGAGTATTTTCAAGGGGAAGGAGAGCATAACATAAAAGGAGCCAATAAAGACTTATTTGCCCTGTGTTTTTCTGCAAAATGTTTTGAACATTTGATTGAATATTTCTTCCATGTGAATTATACATGTACTCCAGTGCCTTTGGGAACATGCAAAACACAATATAGGACAAATGGAATACATGACCTCCTCAAGGTTTCTAAGGTATTGCTTTAAATGGAAAAATGAACAATTTAGTATCTACCAAGGATTATTTTATTGCTTATTGCTTTTCAACATGGATAAGCAAGAACACTGCAGTGAAGGGAAGATTTCTGTGTACGTTTTCTCATTGGCACTATTTGCATGGCACTGAAGGGGGAGATATTGTATATTGGTGCACTGAAATCAACTTTCCATAGGCTAGACAATTATCTTTCTCATAAGCTGCAACTGAAAGCAAAGTGTATCCTAATATTTTGAATAATGCCAATGAAGTCTTGTAACTTTTTAAACCTTTGCATGTACAACACTTGACTGGCATTGTGTACAACACATGTGAGTTTGAGGCTTAAGTAGCAAAGATGTATTTTTTTTCCTCTTAATACTTTCAATAAACATTTGTTTTTCTATGTGTTGTCTTATCTACAGCTTCATAGCAAGATATTAATCAGTGAGTATTAGTGTACATTTTAAAGATAATTCAAATAACAAAGTACCCTTTTTTCTCTGGATTATATCCTAAGAGAAGGAGGAGAAAGTTCAGGTCTCTCTGATTTGTGCAGCACTTGTTTCTCCTATTGCTCTGTGGAGTTCAGCTCTGGCTTCTTTGATCTTAGGTGTTTCTAACAATATGGGATAAATTTTGTAGGAAGTATCAAATCCTTCTGGTGCAAGTGTGGTACCAATGAAAAGCATCTAATATGTGCTGCTTGACTGAAATTTTCTAATTGATGATCTTGCAAGGAAGTTGTCAGTTGGATTAATTTATTTCAGCCAGTGAAATAAAAAGCAATCAGTAACAAAAGGTAAAGTAAATGACTAGTAATAGGTGTATCTGATAGTTTAAATGAAGCATACCACATGCATTGTTATGCCTAACAGCATGTGAAATGCAGTTCAGACAACCTTGGTGCTAGTTTACTAAAATTATGAAGCACAGCAGAGTGAACAAGTTGACGTTAGTGGACAAAATTATTTAATCTAACAGCCTCTAGATTATTTTTTTTAGTGGTAACTGTCTCTGTAGATTTAATAATTTTTAAATTGCCTTTCTTATTCATCAGAGGACTTGTTGAGGTGTTGCTGACTTTAGCTGTGCTCACAGCACTGTGACAAAGCTGGAACAATTGCTCCCTGTATAGAATAGGACACTATCCTGAAGGTAATCTCAAAATCACAAGAATATTCAGTTCCTCTTCATTCTTACCCAGGGAAGGACATAGCATTTGGAAGACAGTAACAGGTTCTAAATTTTCTTCTTTCTCTGCCTGACAGTTGTTTGTTTTTCCATGCCTATCTGGAATGCCCACTGTTATAAAACTTTAAGAATGAACATAAACCCTGCTAAAAGCTTGTAAGGCAAATTATCTAGAGTGAAAAGTAAAGCTGATAATTAAAATCTTCTGAAAGATCTTCAAAGATATCCTTGTGTCATGTCAAACTTTATTTTTTGCAGAACCCACAATCTGTTCGTTAGTATCTATTGACAATGTTGATAAAATGGGGAGTTTGCCTTCCAAAGTAGATATTAATTTTTTTTCTATTCTGTTTTTCAGTAGACATCTTCTGTTTCTAAGAATGGCTGCAAAGTAAGCGTACAAGTTAACTGAGTACACATGAGAGTCTGGGGAAGGAACAAGCTTGGTGAATAAACAGGCCTTTTAGGAAATTCAGTTTTTGGGGGGACTTTTTCTTGATAAGCATTTCAGTTCTTAAGAAGCAAAGCAGTAAAATTTTCTGCTTGCCTTTAAATTATAAGTAACAAAATGTCACTTGTGTCTTAAGTATGTTTTTTTAATCTGCTACTTGACCTTGAGAACCATTGGATACTGGAACAATTTTTTTCTCCTTTTTAGTCTTCAACATGGGTATAGGTGTATTTTCACAAATCAGTGAATTATTCTTAAAATATAAAGAAAAAAGAATTCTGCTATGACTTCTATCATGATTTTACACTCTTTGCATAGGAGCAGTACCCATGAACTACAGGTGTGGTCTAAATTTAATGCAGAGTTAGAAATAGAGGAGGCATTATAGAGCCTTTATGTTGAAGGAGATTCTGAAAGTCAGCAGGTGGACAAAGGAAAATGAAGAAATGGGAGGACGGATACTCTGACAGGTGTTCTCAACACAGCACCTCACTAGCTGGTTTATATATTCTTTTGGGGGATGATAGACCAAAAAGATATATTTTTAAAGAGAGAGAAGAAAAGGTATTTGGGGAAAGCTCCTTCAAGTATGAAGTACAGGAAAAGGCAGTTCCATTTGTAATTGTTCCTTTTAAAAATGTAATGAGTAGGAGATAGGAGCTGACAGCCCTGGCTGCTCTGTGTCAGCATCTTGTCAGTGAATCACTTCATTAAACTTTTGGAGCTCAGGGGTGAGATCTTTCTGACTTGCACATAGAGATGACTCCTTGTCCCATTGGCAAAGATGGTGGTTACAGCAGTTCTACAGTGAAGGTACTACCTTGAACTATACAACAATCATCTAGCTGAGAAACAGGGTGAGAAAAGGATGAGGCTGTTTCTTGACACTGAGTATAGAGACGGAAGTGACTTTAATGTGAAGGCCTGACACATATAATTAAATTCCTCTAACTTAATTTGAGAACCATATGGTTTTACTTAAATTTGTCAGCATCATGCCTTTTTTTGGATTTGGAAGCTATGGTGTAACATCAGTGCTTTAGCTACTTCGTAAGCGTGATGCTTAGTGGCATTTCTGGTTAAAGTTCTAATTAGTGTTCTCTGTCTAATGAGCATGTGAAGGTTTGGCTTGTGGCTTATTATCCTACTCATTATTATCAATGATAGGGCAATGGTTTAAAGCCTCCAGTTTTACACTGTGACAATTATTTATGAAAAGACCTTACCCCAGAAATGGAAATAATGATAATTATATTTAATCTTTTCATGGTTTATGCTTTTATTTTTTTTTTTCTTCAATGAAACAGATGCCTATAGGACACTAATTACTGAGAAGGGAACTGCAATATACTATAAGGCAATAGTATTGAATGTATAGGACTCTGAGGTTACTTTTTTCATATCATTGGTATAATTGATTTTCTTCCCCATGTATGTACTTTTCATGTGCTCAACTTCATGTCATATGCATGTGTTGTGCACACTTACTGCTCAGTTGTAAGAGCTTAAAGAACTTGGCAGAACTACCTAAAGCTGTTAGTTTAGCACCTCAGATTGTGGCTACTGCTGCTGTTTCTGCACTAATAAAGGCACAGAGACTGCTCAGTGCCAGGTGTGCCTCAAAGTGTGTGTTTGAAAGGTTAGCATCAAGGTAACTTAAGGTTACACCAGTCAGAGTATTTGGCAATGTTGTGAGGCTTTCTGTTTTCTTCTTGAGAATGTTTTCATTGGCGAATTGGCTCTGCTTTCTTGTCACAGTCTGCCAGTACATGACACAACTTGTAAGCTCCAGAAATGATAATTTTCAGTTTACTTTCATGATCAGCTGGTTTTCTGTTGAAATGGACTTGAAAAAAGAAAAACTAGTAGGGCGTGACTGTCTTTCTGAAAAAGACTGTGTTGATGGACAACTTTGTAGCTTGCTTAGGTGAAATAGCCTTGTTATAGGCTATGGCTAAGATGGAGAACTGCTTGGTTTGACAGCACTTCTTCCAAAGCTGTTTGTGTGCGTGCAGCATTCTTAAATCAGAGTCTCACTGTTAATGACTTCCTCCTAGTTAGGCAATGTCCCTCTGCTCTGGGAGTCAGGCAGGAGGTCACAGTGCAGAGCAAAATGGGAGCCAGAGATATGTGAAGGAAGTCAATGGTTCTCTTCTGTTCCCAGAGAGACAGTGATCTTATCCCACAATCATCACCTGACCTGTGATGAAGGAAGAATGTCAGTTTCAATGTAGAAGAATTTGAAGGATGACTAGGTACATGCATTTGGAAATTGATGAATAATACAACACGGGTAGCATATAATGATTTATCTTGTCAGCTGCATTCCATAATTTAATGTCTTGAAAAATGATTTTTATTTTGATTTCAGTATAAATCTTTGTCTGTCTAACCACACTGCTTGCAAGACAAGGAGCTAAGGAACGAATGGATGAAGAGCTGTTCTGATTTAATCTTGGGTAACTCTGAGCGTCGTTTTATCAGTTTAAAACGGTGGTGATGGATTGCTTTGTTCACTGAGAGCACGTGGATATTAAAATGGAAAGCAAGAGGCCAACAGCAGTAAGCAAGAATGTGCAGATAAAAACATCACCATATGCCATTCTTTTTGTTGTTGGCACAGCTTTTTGAAGAAAAAACAGCAGAAATTAATGAAGGAAAACATTGTAGCAATTGTTCCAGTTCCTCAAAAAGAAAGGCAAAATTTTGTCTGAGACTGATCCTCTCATGTAAAATGCACTTAAAGCTGTTAAATCTCATGCATGTTTGCCATTTTGTAACTTAATTTTAGCACAGATATCACAAGGAATTGCACTATTTTTAAACAGTGGTGTGTTGACCACTCCCTTTAGGGTAACAACTTTAATACCTTACTACTTATTACTGGTAGTATTATATTATTACATATATTATAATATGACCTTATTACTGGTGCCCACATCTCTGATGCTAGGTAACAATGTATCTCTTGTTTTAAGGCAATTATCCCAAGGTACTCATATAGCAACCTCTTTCTCCTTTTTGCTATGGTATTCTGCATTCTCCAAAACCTTGTGGAGTGTCTGTCTTCAGTTGCTGAACTGTAGCACGATGTGACTTTGTTCACTAGATTTATAGTTCTCATTTTCAACAGTATTTAAAAGAACCTGTACAGAGAAGAGTTAATGGAAGAGATTATTATACTTTTTATTTCTTCATGAACCCGTGTCACAGTGAAAGGAATGCTTTGGTTATAGCATTTTTATCCTTCTGCCATTAATAGTGCCAGTCATAGTGTTTTAAATCCTGTTTTTATTAATCAAGTATCATGAAGGGGAATGGCTTCTTAGGTAAAGAAATCTACTTCATCACTTAAGTTGTGGTCTCCTCTTCCCTCACACTTTGCTCTTCTGGCTTGCTTTTGTTGACTGACTTTTTATATGTTGTTCATAGCTTAAATGTACGATAGCTTCAGCGATTCTTTATAGTAAGGCAGCTGTAGATGATGTGTGTGGGAGAATTTTGTCATGGAGAAAACCCCACTCACAACAACATGGAGCCATGCTGAGTACTCCCAAAAGCTTAAAGAGATAATTACAAATACAGATAGAACTTAATGAATATCCTGGTGGAAATAGAAACTTTGTTTCTCATATTTACTTCTTTTGGTGCTCATTAGACATCTTCGTGTTTCTTAGTGAAAAATAAGAGTGAATGGAAAAGAAAAAAAAATTATTTTTTTTAATGCTTTAGATACTTAAAAGTGTTTGCACTGCTAGGTTCTGGCTTTATATCTGAAAGTTCATAAGGCTGAGTCAAACATTTATTTGGTTGTTCACATCCCAGGTTTCATCCTTAGCTATTCAGAGTCATCTTAATGAGAAAAAAGTATATGTAGCTGTCCTAGAAACAGACATCCTACTACAATGAGCTGCATGACATTAAGGATTGTGTAGATTACAGCTGTGCTTGGGTAATGTTACTAGATGGTTAAAGTGGTTAGTAGTGTCTGCTTGAAATGTGTTGGTGACCTGTATGTTGTGCAATATTCCATTAAAATGGTAAATGAATCTGCAAGAACTTGATTGAGCATAGCAACATAGTTTTCTACTTCTAGCTATAGGAAACAAAAATAACTTCTGTTGTATTTTCCCAGTGTTACGTGAATTGCTTAAAATGGTAATATCTTTCATTTGAAAGATATTAAAATAACTTTTTAAATGAGGTGTAATCTTTGTATTAATGTATTAAAAGATGAAAAGGGAGCAACAGTAACAACACACCTTATGAGGGAAATTTTTCTCCCTTAGGATGCTTTCAGATCAGTAATAGGCACAATCAATTCACCTGGCTGCAGTCAAAACTCTGAAATAATTGGAAATGCCATGTCTAGAAGTACTTAAAGTACTTAATAAAAATGTACAAAGTCTGTATTATTACATAATGATTATGGTGTAGGTTTTAAGGGGTTTTTTACACTGAAAGATATGTGTAGAGCAATATGTAGAACTACTACCAAGACAATTAGTATTTCCTTGAAATAAGCCCTATTTATCTGTGTTATTTTAATAGAAAACTTGCCTGTTTAGTAACTCTTCAGTACAATTCTTTAGCCCTCCTTTGTATGTCTAAACGGCAACGTATTCTCAAATAACATTCTTTTTAGTAAGACTATTGGTAAACTTAAAAGATGTCAAAAAAGCCTGTGTATGATGCTTCTATGAACTTTGCTGAAAGCACATGTGTATTGTATATTTCAGTTAAGAATTACTTGTGTCTAAGCTTCTTCCAAAATGTTATTTTATAAAATCACGTAAACTGGTAAACAGAGAAATACATACTGGTCAATTGTTTTACTCTCATCATCATCATCTGGATAGAAAGATTATTGATTTTATTTTCATTACTCGTGAAAAACCTACAAAGGACAAGTATCTTTTGGAAAAAAGTGAAATAAATTAGTTATACCTATCACACTCAAAATAATGAGAACTCATGTTGATTTCAGTGCTTTCCATGTTAACAGTGCAGTTCTGTTGGAGATAATAAGACTGGAAATAACTTCCTGAGAAATAAGAAAATTTAGGCATGGTATGTGTTCAAGATTAGACAGATAAAGCAAAGGAAAAGAAAAAATGATAGAAGTAGTGTATCCTTAAATGTAGCGTGTCCTGTATACAATGGGAGGTTTTAATATGTTGTATTATTGCCTCAAACCTTTTCCCCATGATGAACTATTAAAATGCTTTGAAATAACACACCTTTCTAACAAAAAAGTTGCAAAATAAGATACACGGAGATCTTTTCCAAAAGCTTCCCCGTTCCTTGGAGTACAACATGAGCCTCATGCGGTACACTGACATTTGCATAGAAGTTTGAAATTGCTTCAGGGTTCCACAATATTTCCACTTAAAAGACACTTCTTTTTCTGGATCCTCTCTTGGGGCCAACCTGCACTTTTCTAGCCATGTTGTTTTTTGTACAGTACACATGATAGGTGCTGCCTGGTAAACTCAGTTTCTCTGTATTTTCTGCATTTTGTTGTGGATCTACAGAAGGGTAACTTACCAAAGGTTATAGCTACGAGCTGGAGATGGGTATTTTTTTTCCTTCTAATGTCAGTTGAGCAGATGAGGAAACTAACCTTAAGGTTAGTTAGGAAACTAACCTTAAGCAGATGAGGAAACTAACCCTTTAACCTCTAAAGCCTTCCTTAAAATAGACAACATTGGTCATGTGTGGTCCAGCCATGGGTTTGCCTGGTTCATTACTCTGCCTCTGACAGAGGGCAAGAGCAAATGGCTGTGGATGGGAAGAGAGGAGGCATGGACTGGTGCATCCCTAGCCTATTCTCCTATCCACAGACACTCTGTAGTTCAAAGCACCACCTCTTTCTGTTACTTTCAGCCTGTGTTCTGCTGCTCTCACTTTGTGGCAGCTGGTGCCATATTCCAATTACTTATAATAATCATGGCACCATGGTTGTCCCTGTTTTGTTTGAGCTGACTGTCTGGTTTGCTCTCCTCCACGTTGCACTATGCAGTTATATAATGGCACACAATGTTATCGTCTGTCTTTTGTGATCTTTTCCTAATTATCCCAGAACAAGTGGCTTGTCTGGGAAGTTAGCTAATACTTTCATTAGCTGATGTTTTTGTGATCAGAAGTTCAAAACTCTTGCTCATGAAAGCGTATGGCCAGTTTGGCTCAGAATTCAGGAGGAATTAGGTTATTTTTTTGCTCCCTGTGTGCATCGTTTTACATCTCTTGACAGTGGATGTAATTTCCCTGTTTGTTGCTGAGGCACTCAGTCGCATAAGCCCCGTAAATTCTGTGCAGTTCCTCATTTTCCTCCCTAAATAATTTGATATCCTCAACAAATAATTTCCCTGTTTGTTTTTTTTTTAAATCTAGTTTGCTGTAGCGGATGTTCCTGTGCAGGTGTGGGCAGTGGAGCCGCCTGCTGAGGTGTGAGGAGAGGCCAGGGCTGCCCTGGGCCGGACCCGGTTCCCGCCAGTTCTGTCCGGTTCCTGCCGGCACCGGCAGGGCAAAGCTGAGCCACTCAGCCAGGCTGGTGCCATCTGTGTAAAAACCTCCTCAGAAAGAGCAAAATGCCTGATGGCAGCGAGGAATGAGGCAAAAAGTGTGACAAGAGCCCTGAGAGCGGGTGGATGAGAGAAAGAGGGGTGAGGAGGGGCTCCAGGAGCAGCCGTGGAGATTCCTCTGTGGTGTGTGGAGAGCTGGGGGAGCCCTGAGGGAACCCTGGGAGCTGTGGCCCATGGAGAGCCCACACACAGGAGCAGGGAAAAGTGGGAAGAGCAGCAGGGAAAAGCTGTTACAGACTGACCAAAGCCCCCTGTTCTCCATTTCCTATCCCCATATCTGCTGGGATCAAGGGGCAGGAGGCAGAGGAGCCTCCTGTGTGGAGGAGGAGGAGTGAAGGGGTGAAGATGGGCCAAGGAAAAAGGGTAGGAGAAAGTGTTGTAGATGTTGTCTTTGTCTTTCACCATGTACTTGTCTTATAATTGGCAGTAAATTTGAATCAGTGTTGCCCAGGATGGTAAGTGATCTCCTTGTCTTAGTCTGAACCAACAAACTTTTTTGTAGGCTCTCTCCCCATACTGTTGAAGAGGGGAAGTGTGAGGGTGAAGCTGGGTAAACATTGTTGGGTGTGAAATTTCACTGGTCACTTCCCTCTACTGTGAAAACTATTTTGCCTCCTGCTTTGATTCACATATTTGTATACATACTGCAAGTTAAATACCTTTCCCCTCATCTCAGAGCTACTTAGCATCTTGAAGTGTTATGATGCAGAAACTTCTATCTCCTGTAGTTTTTCCTTTGTGTTTGTTGATTCTTTTGCAGAACCTAAAATGTTTGTGAGAGAGGTTCCTTATCATTATATAAAGAGATGTGGATAGGTCTCCAGTATACTGTTTAGGCTGTAATATCACAGCAAGAAAATCAGAGGTAGCAGCTGGAAGTCAGAACAAGCAACTTGTAGAGCAGAATTTCAACAATTGAGTTTATTTGCAGATCCAAATGAAAATGAATTTCAGTTAACAATAACAATATAAGATGAAAATATTCTGTTAGTTGATAGCTTTTTAATCTAGGAGAAAAGTCAAGCATAAAACGTTCTGGCTATCATCACAACAGGTGTACTTGGAATGAAACCCAAGAGCACATTGATAGCTGTGTCACTAGTTACCTTAGCAATGGGAAAAATTTACCTAAAAATGTGGTGAGTATTTTGCATTTTCCAAAATCAGGAAAAGACAAATGCAAATTACTTCCATATTTTTAAATCTAGAAAAACATTCTGTAAAGGTCATTCAGAAGGTGGGTAAAAACATTTCAAAGTAAAAAGTGGTCGCATGAATATATCCTGGTTATTGCTTCATTCTGAACTACGGTAGCATTGTATATTTTTTTCTTTTCCCCTGGAGTGAGCTCAGTTAATCATTATTGTAGCTGAATTTGACATGTTTTCTACATTGCTATGGAAAATAGAAAGATTTTGTATGACAGTGATGAATACTGCAGTTGTCAAGATTTTTTTTTCCTGTGGTAGGTGTTTATATTTCATTGTATCTACTTCTGAGGCTGCACTTGTGAGATTCCTACTCAGTTCAAGAAAAGTGTCCTGTTCACCATTTTATAATTTCACTAGATAATGCAGACAAAATGCATCTCATCTTTGCTGAGATGAGAAGATTAGATTAGATAGTGCTTTGTGCTTTCCAAAAATAGACTTGTTTCTAATTTTATCTTTGTCTAGACTGTGCTTCCAATGGCAACAGTTTAGTATTTAAATGCTTTTCAGTAGGAGCTGGGAAGATACTATTTCCAGGAATGGAGTTATCAGACACAATACGTTTTTATCATCCACAAAGAAAGGAAAGGTCTGGCAAGTATATTCTTGGGGTCCCCATTGAAATTGCCAGTTGTGAGTTTGCTGTCCAAGAAAGAGTGAAATCACAGAATCATAGAATTGGCTGGGTTGGGAGGGACCTCAGAGATCATCAAGTCCAACCCTTGACCCACTACTGCTGTGGTTACCAGACCATGGCAGTGAGTGCCACATCCAGTCTCTTTCTAAATATCTCCAGGGACAGAGAATCTGCTACTTCCCTGGGCAGCCCATTCCAATGCCTGATCACCCTCTCCGTAGCACTGCATGGGGTTGTTGTGGCCAAAGTGCAGGACCCGGCACTTGGCCGTGTTGAACCTCATCCCGTTGGAGTCGGCCCAGCTCTCCAGTCTGTCCAGGTCCCTCTGCAGAGCCCTCCTGCCTTCCAGCTGATCCACACTCCCCCCCAGCTTAGTGTCATCTGCAAATTTGCTGATGATGGACTCAATCCCTGCGTCTAAGTCGTCGATAAAGACATTAAACAGAACTGGGCCCTTATACACAT